>CM042166.1:52860355-52880355 GCA_023376005.1 Doryteuthis pealeii | reverse complement strand
CATTTACCATTCTTTCTTTCTTTCTTTCAATTTCTTTTTTCTTTCTTCTTTTATTTTTCATTTATTTTTCATTTACATTCTTCTCATTCCATTTAACTTTACATATTTATTGCATCTTTCTTCCTTTCTTCCTTTCTTCTTTCTTTCTTTCAATTTCTTTCTTTCTTTCTTTCTTTCAATTTCTTTCATTCAATTTCTTTCTTTCTTTATTCATTTATTTTCATTTACATTCTCTCCTTCCCATTTACCTTTATATATTTATTTGCATTTTCTTTTTCTTCCTTTCCTTCTTTCCTTCTTTCTTTCTTTCTTTCTTTCTTTCATTCAATTTCTTTCTTTTCTTTCGTTCAATTTCTTTCTTTCTTTATTCATTTATTTTCATTTACATTCTCTCCTTCCATTTACCTTTATATATTTATTTGCATTTTCTTTTTCTTTCTTTCTTTTTTACCTTTTGTTCTTTTTATTTCCCTTAATTTCTTTCTTCTTTTCTATTTTTTTTACCCTTTTTTTCTGTTTTATTTACTTTTTTATTTTCATTTTCTTTCTTATTTGCATATGTTTTAGCTATTTACTTTCCTTCTTATACCTATATTCTAGCTTAGTTTTCTCATTACCTTCTATTCTTTCTCGTTTACCGCTTCGTTTTCTTTTTTAAACTTTCTTTTTGTCCCTCGTTCTTTTAACAAAAAAGCCTTACAATTGCCAAGAGATAGGCGTTCACATTTCAATGAGACTTGAGTTTTATCTAAACAACTTAACCATTCGAATGGCAGGTGTTTCAAAATGATTTCAAATGGAGAAATTATTTCTTTTCGAACATGTTAAGCAGGAAAATTAATCTATAAAAGTTAATGTATTCTTAAATGATTAATCATCTTGAAATGTTTTAATATTTTTAATATGAAAGTTAAGGAAGGGTTAGGGTTTTAGGGTGATTCAGTTTGTTTTGAATTCATTTTGACGTTTCAGGGTTCATACAAATTTATTCCACATAAAAAAAACATATTTATTGTGTAATTAACACACAGAAAGAAACAAGAAACAAGAAGCTGAAAAACAAAATAGTATAAAGATGAGGATGAGGAAGAGGAGATCCCTGTGGCCATAAATAAAAGATATATGTGGTCTGAAGAAGCTCCGTGGGTCCTAGATACCGATGAGTGGAAATGGTCCATAACCACGATACCCATGGTATTTAAGGCCTTTTTATTCACAAATATATATATATATATATATATATATATATATATATATATATGAAATAAAAAGGCCTTAAAATTACCATGGGTATCGTGGTTATGGATATATATATATATATATAAATATTATATATATATATATATATATATATAGGTAAACTTGCAAATCCTACTCGAAATCCCATGATATTACAGGGCTGACCCAGAAAAAACAGAACCCAAATTATTTATTTATTTTGCCATTAAACCAACCCTAAACGCCAGCCCTACCTCTAACGCTACCCCCCAGTTAAGATTAACAGTTTTGTTACACATTTCTGGGTTCTGTTTTTTTCTGGGTCACCCTGAAAAACAGAACCCAATTTATTTATTTATTTTGCATTAAACTAACCCTAAACCCCAACCCTAACCCTAAACCCAAAACCCTAACCCTAACCCTCCTAGTCAAAATTGACAGTTTTATTACAAAATGTGTGGGTTCTGTTTTTTCTGGGTCTTTTGAGTATGATTTGCAAGTTTTACCTATATATATATATATATATATGTGTGTGTGTGTGTAAGTAAATGGAAGGACTTACCGTTAAAAATATTGGGTTGGTCTCAATATTTGGTTGGTATAAGTGTTACTCGGATAAGTCAGCGTTATAACAAATATAAAGTGCTCAATACGTAAGTAGAGCGTATTTTGTATAATCTATAATTATTAATGTGTACAGAAATAATCTACTCGTGTTTCACCATAAGAATCTTCAATTAATCAAGATATTGATTAATTACAGTTAATTGCGGGAGTTCATGTTGTAATTATGACCGTTTCAACGCTCATAATTATAGAATCTACCAGTTGACAAGTTCTCAAGTTTTTGTTAATAAATACTAGATCTGGGTTCTGGTTAAGATAAAGTTTTCCGTCTTTCCCCCAAAGTCCAATAAAATCTTATGTCTTTCATTCCCACGAGCAAAGATTCTGGTTAATGCATATTGTATGGTTAGAACTATTATTATTCACTCCATTTGAGTTTTCACATCAGCGTTAGCTGATGGTCTTTCACTGGAGTCTGAGTGACAGCCAGTCTCCTCAGGTCTCCAGGACTCTTCTGAGTATTCTGGCAGATTGCAACAGTGCAGTATTCTGGATGGTCTCAATCTTTCCTCTGATGTCCAGATTTTCCAATCCCTTTTCCAATTCCTTTGGGACCATTCCAAGTGCACCAACTACAATTGGTATCACTTTGACTTTCATATTCCATAACTTTTTCAGTTCTCTGGCAAGGTCCAGGTATTTGTCCCTTTTTTCATTTTCCTCCAGCTTCACCCTGCGATCTGCTGGAACTGCAAAATCCACCAGTTTACAAGTTCTTTCCTTTTTTGTTAATCAGTACTAGGTCTGGTCTTCTTGCTGGGATAAGGTGATCCGTTTTTATTTCAAAGTCTCAGTGTTGTTGTTGTTGTTGTGTTGTTGTTACTAAAATTATTTTATTGGATATTCATATTTGATATCATAAATGTATGTGACTATAAATTATTATAAATGAATTAGATGACGTGCAATGGAATATTGGAAATATCATTATTATTTTAGATAATTTTGTAAATAGAGGATATTTTTAAATATATATTAATTAAATTACCACGACCAAACCACTCAGCAAATACTATGTGTGACATGAGGAACACTGGACAGCTGTTTCGACCTTATTAGGTCTCATCATTATTATTGTAGTCAAACATTTACAAATAAATTAAATTTCGGCATTAAATAACCCATAAGGATTTGATATGCAATGAAACAAATAAACCAAACCAAATAAAAAAAAAACGTTGGAATTCCAGTGGCATAGTGGCTACGGAGCTGGATTGCTACATCGTAGTAAGTGAGTTCGATCTCCAGTCGCGCTATTACGTTCACTTTCGGACTAAAACTCAATCTATAGGTTAAATATTACTACTAATGTTCTACAAGGATGGCTTTGGTATTAACAAAACACGTAGGTTGGTATACAAAGAAATTAAACTTAAACCAATCCATCTTATATTTGAAGAAGGTCATCGCTGCTTAACTTTGGTGATCATTTTAGCGTGATTTTACCCTTAACTTTTAGTTGTTTCTTGTGTTGTAAAAATGTCAAAACTCAGTTCTCTCTCTCTCACACACACACTCTCTCTTTTTCTCTCTCTCTATCTCTCTCTCTCTCACTCTATCTATCTATCTATCTATCTCTCACTCTCTATCTATCTATTTATCTCTCTCACTCTCTCTTTCTCTCTCTGTCTGTCTATCTCTCTCTCTCACTCTGTCTCTCTCTCTATATATATATGTATCTTTCTATCTATCTATCTCTCCCTCTCCCTCTCTATCTCTGATTCTCTCTCTCTCTATCTATCTATCTCTCTCTCTCTATCTCTCTATCTCTCTCTATATATCTATTTCTCTCTCTCTCTCTCTCTCTCTTTCTCTCTCTCTGTCTGTCTATCTCTCTCTCACACCCTGTCTCTATATATATCTTTCTCTCTCTTTCTATCTCTCTCTCACTCTCTATCTATCTCTCACACAGTCTCTCTCTCTATATATATCACTCTCTTTCTCTCTCACTATCTCTCTCTCTCTCTCTCTATCTATGTATCTCTCTATCACTCTCTCTCTCTTTGTCTCTGTCTCTGTCTCTCTTTCTCTCTCTCACTCTCTCTCTTTGTCTCTGTCTCTGTCTCTCTTCTCTCTCTCAACGCTCTCTCTATCTCTCACTCTCCCTCTCTTTATCTATCTATCTCTCACCCTCTCTCTCTGTCTCTCTCTGTCTCTCTGTCTCTCCTCTCTATCTATCTCTTCTCTATCTATCTATGTATCTCTCTCTCTCTCTCTTTCTCTTTGTCTCTTTCTTTGTCTCTCACTCTGTCTCTGTCTCTGTCTCTGTCTATCTTTCTCTGTCTCTGTCTATGTCTCTGTCTCTCTCTATCTATCTGTCTATCTATCTATCTATTTATCTTTACTGCATTTTCATTCTGATGGTATTCCTCTCCATTTGTGTACCGATTTGTATTTCAATTCCTCTTGTCTTCTTACCCGTCGTATTTCACTTCTCTTTGATGTTTTGCCACAACCTTTCACAGTTATTTTGAGGATTTTGACAAATTTCTTTTCCGCTTTCATCTTTTTTAATTTATTTTTTGACTATTTATCATTATTTTACTCTTTCCTGGGCTTATTTCAAGTCTCTTTGAAAGCAACGGTTCCTGCTAAATAACCGAAGTTAAGCAGCGATGAGTCTGTTCAATGCTTAGATAGATGACCATTTAAGTAACATTAGCTACTGTAAGCATTTTTATATTAAAAAGACTGGATTCGGCATTAAATGACCCGAAAAGCGTTGATATGCCGTAAAACAAAACGAAGAACTCTTTCTTGATATTCTTTTCGTTTTCCTTATCATTGATTTTTATTTGTCTTTCTTCTTTTTTCTTTTTCCATTTCCTTTTTTTTTCTTCCTGTTTTTCTAATTCTTGTTGTTGTTGTTGTTCTTCTTCTTCTTCTTCTTCTCCTTCTTCTTCTTCTTCTTCTTGTTTTGTTTTTTGTTTTGTTGTTGCAATTCTTCTTCTTCTTCTTCTTCTTCTCGATTTTGTTGTTGTTGTTTTCTTCTTCTTCTTCTTCTTCTTCTTCTTCTTCTTCTTCTTCTTCTTCTTCTTCTTCTTCTATTTGTTGCCTTCTTCTTCTTCTTCTTCTTCTTCTTGTTCTTCTTCTATTTGTTGCCTTCTTCTTCTTCTTTTCGTTTTTCTCCATCGCTACTTCTCTTCTTGTTGTTGTTGTTGTTGTTGTTATTGTTGTTGTTGTTCTTCTTCTTCTTTTCTCTTCTTCGTCGTCGTTGTTGTTGTTGTTGTTGTTCTTCTTCTTCTTCTTCTTCGTCGTCGTCGTTGTCGTCCTTAAAATGTACTCGTCCAAATGGTATTTTGCCGGTATCATCCGGACAGCGAGAAAGTCTATCTCCTTTTCCGTAGCACTAGACCAAGGAGATTTTTTTCTGATGTGGAATACCACACCTACCCTCGGCTTGGGACTTTACTGCACATATCTGTGCTCCTCATACGCAAGGTTGGTGGCGACCAGTATCGAACCAGAAACCGTTGTGATTCTTATGTGGGTGCTCTACCGACTGAGCTAAATAATTTCTATGTAGTTTATGCGTCTGACGTGGGGCGCCACGCCTACCATCAGCTACTGTTCTTGTTCTTGTTGTTCTTCTTCTAGTCCTTTTAAACTTCTACCACTCCAGCTTCTGTTTTCTAACTTCTTCTTCTTCTTCTTCTTCTTCTTCTTCTTTTTTTTCTTCTTCTTCTTCTTCTCGAACCCCCCCTCCTTCCTTTAACTGATTCTCCCTTTCTTCTTTTCTCTTTCTATCCTTCCTTTCTTCCCTTCCTTCAACTCTGAGTAGGATCAGGTGGTCGGCTACCATCAGCCCGTTGAAATTCAGTTGGTCGATCTGCTATAAATAAAATAAGAAAAAACAAAAAGAAAAAAGAAAAAAAAACAAACAAAACAAACAAACAACAAACAAACAAAAAAAACCCCGGATTTGATCGAATTGTCGAGGTGTCACAAGAGGCAGAATCCGTTCGACGCTTGAGTCAGGACCGACCTCACTTCCACTCCATCAACCATCAACATCGAACAACTGTCTCCTCCTGTAACCGTGCATTCTTACCCCCCTCCCCGACCTCACCCCATCACCACCACCATCATCATCTTCATCATCACCTGGACCAGCGTCAACAACCTCCGTCCGGAGAGACCTCCACCCACCGACCCACCGACTGTCATTATTTTTCCGATGTCATCGCCAAAACATTGCCCTTTGACAATGTCTTTGCTTTCCAACTTTTCCATTTCGTCAACGTCACAAGCGCAGTTATTTTCAACATTGACTTAAACACGTTTCGTAACATCAAAGCTCCCACAAGAGCCGGAGCTTATTCGAGAGAACGTTTACCCTTAAGACCCGACGGTTGGGTTTCGAATTACAGTAAAAGTCCAGATTTCAAACATCGAGATTTTTCTTTTTTTTTCTCCCTCTAAAGAGGCATCTCATGTTTCTTCTGCGTCTTCTTTTTTCTTTCTAATCCGACATATTCTTCTTCTTCTTCTTCTTCTTTCTTTCTAATCCGACATATTCTTCTTCTTCTTCTTCATCTTCATTTTTAAATCTCTTCTTCTTCTTCTTCTTCTTTTATATTTGTGTGCGTATATATATATATATATATATTATATATTCTTATTATAATGGAGATTGTGTGTTTTTCTGTCTGTAACCGAAACTATATTACTATACAAATCACAATTCCCTTTGTTATCTGCATCCCATTCTCCATGAATTCATTTTTATTTTAAACCTCAATTATTAATAAATTGTTTTACATCATTAAGACTGTTGACCATATCTACATACAAATAACATGCAGTTGTATTTATATATACAACAAAACAGCGGTTACAGTGTGAATGGGAAGGCTAATTTGCATATTGATATTAAAATTTGATTTTAATAATATGTGCTTAATATTATTGATTTCTAATTGTTTAGTTTTATCTTATTGAATATGAGCAAAATTCTCTTCAATAAATCTTAAAAGAAATCCCTTAACAAAAAGAAATAACTGTAATATTATTCTTTACTTCCTATTTTAACTAAATAGTTAAATTAGGAAAATTTACCAATGAAAGAGGGGAGTAATTAAAAATGATGGAAGAGTTAGTTTCAAAGTTGTTCTATTTTTCAATCATACCCCCTCTGTTCCAAATCATGTTATCTGCATTTTTATTCAGTTTCATTAGCGTTTCTAATTTAATATGATATTTTATTATATTAAAACTTAAATACTTGCACCCGGAGGGTGCATATATTTGCTAGTATAATGAATGGAAGTAAATCCGACAGTATGATTGAAAAGAGATAGGAAAGATAAATGTTCATAGTACGCTGACAGATATCTGTTTCGACCTTTATAAAAACGGTCTTCTTCAAGAGCAACTATATTGATGAAATTCCTCCTTCTTTCTTTCATCAATAGAGTTGCTCTTGAAGAAGACCGTTTTTATAAAGGTCGAAACAGATATCTGTCAGCGTACTATGAACATTTATCTTTCCTATCTCTTTTCAATCATATATATATATATATATATATATATATATATATATATATATAACTATCGTTCGGATGAAGAGAAGTAAGCGCCCTTGAAAATTAAACGAGATAAAACGAAACTTAATCCTAAAAAAACCGAGTTTCTAATATTTCATTCCTAATGCTTTACACTAAATCCAAACAATATATATACTATAAATAGACATATATATATATATATATATATATATTATATATATATATAACACAGACACACAGACACACACAGACACACACGCAATATATATATATATATATATATATATATTATATATATATATGAATTTAACATCTTTAAAAAAACAAAAGATGTTAAATTCATACTGTCGGATTAACTTCCATTACTTCATAATATTATTATATAATAATACATATACACACACACACATATATATATATATATATATATATATATAGAGAGAGAGAGAGATAGATAGATAGATAGAGAGAGAGTGAGTGAGAGAGAGAGAGAGATGAATACAGTAAAATTCCTCCTTTTTTTCCCTCTAATTATTGTCATCCTAGTACTGCTTTTGCATCTCCTGTTTCTTTTTCGTCTTCTTTTTTTCTTTCTAATCCAACACTTCTTCTTCTTCTTCTTCTTCTTCTTCTTCTTCTTCTTCTTCTTCTTCTTCTTCTTGTCTCTTTAACCTTCTTCCTCTTCATCTAACTCCGCAATTACTGTTGATTTTATCAAATTTCACATTCATTACTACCCCCCCCCTAATTCATCATCGTTTTACTCTTTCTTTATATTCTTCTTATTTTTTGTTTGTTTCTGTATCCGTGTCCAAACTATGATACTATAAGAATTAGAGTGGTGTTAAGAAAGTAGCTAACACCAATTTCTCATAATGCGCTAGATTATACCAGAAGGGCACTTAACGCCGGACGCATACATTTTTACATAGAACAAATACCGACAAAAAGTTATAACAAACAGATTTTATTGTCTGAGCAAAGGCCAACAGAAATAATATAAAACAAGATGAGTGAAAGTCCTAAAGGAAAAGAGTCCTTGAAGATATCAAATAAAATGGTAGTCACTTACAGTTCACTCCATGATGGATCCACGTTCGTGGCTAAAATATCTATACAGACAGAGAGTATGAAAGGCACTTGTACTTACGCTGATATACCGGGACTGGTGAGCCCGAACCTCTATGAAGATAGTGTCTATAAATGGGGCCGCGTAAATACACATTAAAGCCTGTAGATAGGGGTCAAGGCCCCCCAAGTCAAAATGGATGGAGACACAAAGGTCTAGTTCATATCTGGCGATCCGAGATCATATATATATATATATATATAATATATATATAATAGAGAGAGAGAGAGAGAGAGAGAGAGAGAGAAAGAGAGAGTCACTTATGTGGAGCTGCGTTTAAATAGCTAGGTTGCAACGCCCCCTAGCGGCAAACCCTCGCAGCAAGAAAGGTAATCCCTTGCGCAATCTCAACCGCAACCAAACAAGAAAGATAATCGCTACAATAGTAAACTGCATTCTGGTGGTGAGGCTCTAGTTTCGAAGATCTGTGGGGAGTGTGGTGTAGCCTTCATTGCTGTTAAAGCTTTTTCTTCTTCTTCTTTCTTCTTCTTCTTATTATTATTATTATTATTATTATTATTATTAATATTATTATTATTATTATTATTATTTTGCTCCTTTTGAGTGTCACATCAGCATTAGATGATGATCTTTCACTGGACTCTGAGTAACAGCAAGTCTCCTCAGGTCTCCAGGACTCTTCTGGGTTTCTGGCAGATTGCAGCAGTGCAGTGTTCTGAATGGTTTCAACCTTCCTTTGATTTTCAAACTTTCCAAACTATTATTATATTATTTATTATTATTATTATTATTATTATTATTATTATTATTTCACTCTTTGTGAGTTTTTCACGTCAGCATTAGCTAATTGTATTTCACTGGAAACTGAGTGACAACTAGTCTCCTCAGGTCTCCAGATCTCTTTTGGGTATTCTAGCCGTTCTCAACAATGCTGTTGTCTGGATGGTCTCAATTCTTCCTCTTGATTTCCAGTTCCTCCAGTCTTTTTTCAAAAGAGTTTTGAGTTTTCACATCAGCATTAGCTGATGGTTTTTCACAGGAGTCTGAGTGACAGCAAGTCTCCTCAGGTCTCCAGGACTCTTCTGAAGTATTCTGGCAGATTGCAGCACTGCAGTATTCTGGATGGTCTCAATCTTTCCTCTGATGTCCAGATTTACCAATCCCTTTTCCAATCCCTTTGGAACCGTTCCTAGTGCACCAACTATAATGGTATCACTTTCATCCTCATATTCCACAGCTTTTTCAATTCTCTAGCAAGGTCTAGGTATTTGTCCATCTTTTCGTTTTCCTTCATTTTCACCCTCTGATCTGTTGCAACTGCAAAATCTACCAGATGACGAGTTTCTCTTTATTTGTTTAATAAAGTAATTAAGTCTGGTTTCCTTGCTGGGATAAAGTGATCAGTCTTTATCTCAAAGTCCCAGGGAATTTTATGCATTTTTATTTGTTTATTATTATGGAGTTTTTCACGCTGCCCTGGCCGGTGTTTCCCTGGGGACTGAGTGACAGCAAGTCTCCTCAGGACTCCAGGATCTATCTGGTATTCTAGCCGACTGTAACAGTAGCAGAGTTTGGATGTCTCGATTCTTCCTCTGATTTCCAATTCACCAAAATTCTTTCCAGGGCTTTGGGGATCCGTCCAAAGGCACCAATTACAATTGGTTACAATCTTCACTTTTATGTTTTCAGTTTTTGCAGCTCTCTAGCAAGGTCCAAGTATTTGTCTAATCTTTTCGCTTTCGTTTCACTTTCACTCGTTGACCGTCGGGCACAAAATCCAGAGATGACAAGTCCTCTTCTTGTTTAAATCACAAGCACTAGGATCATTTTATTATATTATTATTATTAGTTTTTCACACCTGCCGTAGCTGTTGGTTCACTGGAGGCTGAGTGACAGCAAGTCTCCTCAGGTCTCCAGGACTCTTCTGAGTATTAAAGCCGATCCCAATAGTGCTGCAGTTTGGATGGTCTCGATTCTTCAGATTTCCAGTTCACCCAAATTCTTTTCTAGATATCGTTCCAAGGGCACCAATTACGATTGGTACTACCTTCATCTTCATGTTCCACAGTTTCCTCAGTTCTCTGGCAATGTCTAAGTATTTGTCAATCTTTTCGCTTTCTTTCATTTTCACTCGGTGGTCGGCCGGGGTGTCAAAATCCACGATATTACAGGTTCTCTTTTTCTTGTCAATCAGTACTAGGTCTGGTCTCCTGGCCGGGATTAGGTGATCCCAGAGAATTTTATGCGTCTCGTTTTCTAGGATAGTTTTAGGTTTGTGCATATACCATTTGGTTGTATGGTGAAAATTGAATTTCTTGCACAATTCCCAGTGGATTACCTTTCCTACAGAGTCGTGCCTAGTTTTGTACTCTCTTTGTGATAGTTTGCTGCATTCGTTTATTATGTGATTGACTGTTTCGTCTCTATTTCCACACATTCTGCACTTGCTATTCTGTTGCGTCTTATCTATTTTTGCCTTTATATAGTTTGTTCTAATGGTATTGTCTTGTGCTGCGATTATAAGGGATTCGATTTCTCTTTTGAGGTTTATTATTATTATTATTATTATTATTATATTATTATTATTATTATTATTATTGCTGTTTTTGTTGTTATTGTTTCCTTATCTTCGTTTTTTTAGCTTGTTCTTTTCTTGATAATATTTTTTTCATGCAGGATCTAACCAATTCCTATTCGTTTTTTATACTTTCATTTTTAATCGTAATAAAGTAAATTACAGAATACATAACAAACAAGCCTTATTATTTGTCTGAATTTTTTCGATGAAGCTTGATATTTTCTATTTATTATATTATTAGATTTTTTGGACTGCCCTCTTCTTTATTGTTATAGACACAACGTTTCGGCTAGTGTTCCCTCCGGCTTTACTTCTGGAGTTTCTCGTCGAATTTTTTTGACGAATTCTGGAGCCTACCTCTCATAATCCAATTGGACACATAGCACACCGGATATAAGGGTTGATTTAGTATACTTCTAAATGACAATCATCTGTAAGTTGCAGGTTCAATCCTGGTCACTGGCGAAAATAACATATAATGATTGTCGAAATTGTTTTTCTTCCCAAACTCTTTTATTTCATTCATTTTTTTATTTCATTTTTCATTCTTCTTCTTTTCTTTTTTCCAACTGTCCCCTTCCAGCTTTTCTCCGAATATCCCTTGCTCACCTTTTTTTCCCCCTTTTTTTTCTCATCTTTCCTTCCCACACCTTTCTTTTATTGTCTACTTTCTTTTTCTCCTTTCTTTTTCTCCTTTCTTTTTCTCCTTTCTTTTCTTCTTTCTTTTCTCTTTTCTCTACCTTGACCGGACTCCACGTTTTTCATAAGCAAGCCATTTCCTTTTCTCCTCGCCCTTTATCATACCACCCTCCTCTCCCTCCCCCTTACAACGACGCACATGCGCACACATTTGATTCCATTGTCAACCGTTCGTTATTTGTGGCACTCTACAAGTGAAGCCTCTGGCTCCAGCCGCCCCTCGCCCATTTCCCTCGCCACCCCCCTCATACACTCACTCTCACGCAAATCGGCTGGAGCCTCTTGCCACTAGCGATCTAACCACGCAAACACCAGCTAACGTTGTTTTCTGTAGTCGACGAGCGCTTACACAACACAATCTTGTCAATCTAAAGTCGCGCTCTTGTTCCTCTGTGTCGAGTGAAGTTGGGGGGGGGGAGGTGAGGGTGCTCCCTGGATGCAGCGTGTCGAAAGCCCTTCAGAATGACAGGTGAGTGTGTTAGACACTCACTCGCACACACGCAATAGGGAACGAAGACGGGACAAAAAAGGGGGGGGGTGTATTCTTATTATATTGTGTTGTGATAGATTTTTTTTCTCTGTTTAAAATAGGCAACATATGAAAAGTGATGACGCCATACAGGAAACAACAATTAGCATGTTAATCTCGCCTGTGAGTTTGATCCTCACTAGGTGCCCTAACACTGATTCCATATGTCTAACTAACGATACTAAAAGTTCCATTGGACAGAGATTTTCACAATATATATATATATATATATATATATATATATATATATATATATTTGGGAGAATATGTGCTTTTTAATTTTAATTTTTTCGGCACAAAGGGTTCGAGTCACACGCTAGGCGGTCCTCGTATCTATAACTCTGCTGATGAGACCTAATAGGTCGAAATATATATTCAGAGATTGATTTTTCTCGATTTGTTTAGCCTCACATTTAAGTAGTTTAAATCCCGCCTAATTAAAAATAAATGAATTAACTTTCAAAAATTAGGTCTGACTAAAATTAAAAAGCACATATTCTCCCAAATATACTGTCGGCTGAAAATAGCTAAAAAGTTGTTTACATATATATATATATATATACTAACCCCTCTACACGAGAAGGATAT
This sequence comes from Doryteuthis pealeii, assembly GCA_023376005.1. Classification (NCBI taxonomy): domain Eukaryota; kingdom Metazoa; phylum Mollusca; class Cephalopoda; order Myopsida; family Loliginidae; genus Doryteuthis; species Doryteuthis pealeii. The sequence goes on along the minus strand of CM042166.1, from coordinate 52,867,518 downwards.
GACACAAGGTCAATTTATTAAGCGGAGTTTAACGGGTTTGAATTCAGAGTTTTCCTTCTCCTAGACTGGTTACCTAGCCAAGGTTAAAGGGCCCAGTCTACCCTGCTATTTACCTATAGCTGGATGGAAAAATGGATTCATACCTTTCTCAAGGGTATTAGCGCTATGTAAAATGCAAACAGCTTCGCCTATATAATATATAATATATATATATATATATAATATATATATGTGTGTGTGTGTGTGTGTGTGTGTGTGTGTGTGTGTGTTAGTCCTTTGTTAGTATTGGAGAAATGAGAATAAAGCGCTCGATTACATTTGTAAGAGCTGTATTTATCTACTATAGTGTACAATGCATTTAAGGTGCAATTGCTACCAATGGTTTCTAAGTAGTATTCTTAATACTAAAGAAGCACATTGCCGTGACGACGGGTAATATCAAGAATACTGCCTAGAAACCAATGGTAGCAATTGCACCTTAAATGTATTGTACACTATAAAAATTAATATATATATATATATATATATATATATATATATATATATATATATAAGTAAAATCGTCCGAGTGGCCTAAAGTCAATATCAGCCAATCAGCGAGGGATTTTATACCCTTTTCACTAGCCGCTAGACGAAGGAGATTTTTTTGCTTCCAAGGTGGACTGCCACACCTACCATCAGATCCTTACTTTACCGCACAGATCCATGTGCTATTCATAAGCTGAGTTGGCGAGGGACGGTATATAACTGGAACCTTGTGGTTTCTAATATATATATATATATATATATATATATATATATATATATAAAATAGAGAAATGATAATAGAGTATTTAATTTAGGCAACTCTTACAGTATTTTTTTAGTCACCCATTTTTATTGTACCGTTTGATTATTTTCAGGAGGTGCATATGATTTGGTCATTTCTTTTTTATATTTTGTCTCCAGACAAAAGTTTGTATTGTGTAATTACAAACTATAAAGCCAGGAGATTATTTTTATACTGTCGATTATATATATATAAATTATATATATATATATATATATATATATATATATAGACACCTTGTTTCGAGATTTTATGTCTTCTTTTATGCGGCTAGATTCAGCACACTACTTGTATCCGAGAGCGAAACTGATTTTTCATACCGTCTGATTTCTTAACCCTCTTCATCTGCCAGTAAGAAGCAGAGTTTTAACTGATAAATACATACAATCGATATATATCTATATGTGTTACGATTACTTGAGAGCTTAAATCCATAAAGCCTTGAGTGTGTGTGTGTGTGTGTGTGTGTGTGTGTGTGTGTGTGGTTGTGACTAATGTCAAAAGATTCCGATATTAGGATGGTTCCGTCATTAAATCTGGAGAGCTTGGTGTTATATTATAAAGGTATACGAATATATATATATCTATCTCTCTCTCTCTCTCTCTCTCTCCTCTCTATATATATATATATATATATATATATATATATATATGGGGGGGGGTAAAATATGACAATATATTGAAATATGAAAGAGGAAATGTTTCAAAAAGAGGAATCTATTATGTGATTATACATTTTGCTCAACCACGCACACATACACACACAGACAGACACACACACATATATATATTTATACACACACACATACACACACACACACACATATATATTATATATATATATATATAATATATATATATATATATATGAGAAGTAAACAAACAAACTATGTGTTTTGATATGACCTTACCCGACAATTTTGGGGAGAATATGTGCTTAATTGAAGTCATGCCTAATTTTGAAAATTAATTAATTGATAATTAATGAATTAGAAGGGCGTATCTGTTCAAATGTAAGGCTAAACAAATCGAGAAAAAGTCAATCTAGGCGGAAATGTACATACAGAGATTGACTTTTTCTCGATTTGTTTAGCCTTACATTTGAACAGATACGCCCGTTAATTCATTAATCATCAATTAATTAATTTTCAAAATTAGGTATGACTTCAATTAAGCACATATTCTCCCAAACACACACACACACACACACATATATTAATATATATATATATATATATATATATAGAACATAAATAAATGAACAAATCTTTAGGTTATCGATTCATAATTTCAACGATTAGTTTTAATTACACATATTTGTATGTAAAATGCAAACAGCCTCGCCCAGAGATTTGCGCTCACGCCGTCGTGTCCATTGACTACGACAATAACCGTTACATAATGAGCGCCACGAAAAAGATCATTAAAAAAGGACCAACTGATCATCTATAATAAGGATTAATTTCTAAATGTTTGATTACAATCATGACATCCACTTGGCAAATATATGAATCTCTCATCCCCCCAGGCATGGGTTAAATTGTACCGCTAATGTTCTTACACACAGATTCTCTGATATTAAATAACCCACGAAAGTTGATATGCCATTAAACAAAGAAACTAAAACCAATCCTAATAATACTCCTTAGTAAACTTAGTAAGATTCAAGTAACTAGTCCTAATGCAAATGATTTGCATACAGTTAAATAGTTTCAAGTCATCATCATCATCGTCATGTCATGCAAGTAGCACATATATCCATGACAATCTCTCGCCAACCTTCCCTATCATTCATTGTCCCTTGGAGGTCTTCTGCGCAGCGACAAGCATCCTCACATAGTTGGTCAAGGTAGGTCCTTGGTGGACGGCCCACATTAGAATGTCCATTTGTTGGCTTCCACAGGAGAATGTCACTTATGAGCTCGTCGTTGCTTCTCCAGCAGTGTCGTTCATGCCTAGTCCGTCTCACTCGAATGGTTTGTGAGTGGGGGGGGAGGTGACCATACAGTTGCTTCCTTGTGGGGTGTTGTCACCACGACTTGTTTAAGACTGCACGCAGCATTCTTGTGCAGTTCCCATCTAGCTTATTCTTAAGGTGATTCGTTAGGGTCCAAGTGGTGCAGCCATACAGCAGTACTGATATAACCACAGCCTGGAAGAATTGTCGCTATAACTTGTCAGTGAGATCGGATTTCCATATGACAGAATTTCTATCTGATACAAATAATTTTTGTTTGGTTTGCTGGATTTTAAGGCATATCGACACTTGTGATATTTGGTTATCTGAACATTAGCTACATAAATGAGAGTAATCTCCCTTTGTTTCTCATTTTAAGCGTAATCAATACAACTGCATGTTTTAACACGAAAATATCATAAATGTGTTCTTAATAACAATTGAGTTCATTTCAAATAATGCACAAGCACAATTAAGAACACATTTTATAATATTTTCATGTTAAAACATGCAGTTGTATTGATTCGAACAAATTCGTATTTTCAGTGTAGATTTACGGTGAAATGAAAATGGCCGACCAAAACAGACGGCTTCCTCCAAGTGAAAGAAACAAGGCGAGGTTACTCACATTTATGTTGCTAATGATATTAACTGATATCTTATGCCGAAGATGTTTTTGTTTTATTCATTCTTATTGGCATGTTTTTTAACACATTTTTCAAAACTCATTTTTACCTATTTAATACCTATTTTCATTTATGGGACACTAACAGGCACAAGTACTTCGGGTCAGATTAGAGCTGAGAGTAATTGCAATGAAGGCGTACTCTACAATACCCAGAGCTCCAGATTTGAATCCTCACCTCTAGATTCAGTTTAGTGTCATAATTTTCAAATAGACCAATATGACACATAGATGAGCCCCTAACTGGTCCTACCACACCAGGACAGAGTGGATCTTGGAATAATTGCAATGAAAGGCTACTCTACACTCCCCATATCTCCAGAAATCCACCCTCAGAAATTAAATAATGCTAAGAGACAAAAACTAATTCCCCGACTCCATATCAAAAGTTTCGCATCTAATTGATATTTTTTACTTTCTTTCTACGGTAATTTTGAAAACTATCCGATATTTCTTAGCGGGAAAAAAACATCTTCAGAGTCTTGTGGCGTTTTGGCAGCATGCGTGGCGAGTACCAGCATAGGCGGGTGTCCGTCTGCCATTGAGAGCCGTGACCAGTATGTCTCTATACTTCTTCTCTTTTCTTTTTCTTTTTTCTATTGGCAGGGCGTCTCTCTTACCCTTGCCACGTGCTCGTCTCTCCCACTTAATAGAGCCTTTAAACTGCAATAAAAAAAATCCACCCGCACAACACACACCACTGATTGAGAGCGAACCCTGATTTTAAGTTCGTCTTCTTAAATGATGTCGGACCTTTAAAACGGTGCTAATGATTTCTTCTTTTTTTTTTAGATGCCAAGTTACGTCAACGTCCTCGCAAGTTTGGAGTTTGTGTCTTGCTCGACCCTTAGTCAATAAAAGATGTATTATGATCTAATGAATTATTAGGTTACTAACGTAAATTCCTGTCAGTTACAAAGCACCGTTGACTTCGCTTACCATAACACCGCCTCACACACACATACTATATATATATATATATATATATAATATTTATATATATTATATATACGCTCAATATCGTGGATTGAGTATTTGTATCTAAGTTAGGCTACCGTGGACAAGGGGTTAACGAGGCTTGGCTACTGACAGTTTCTCGCCAATGTGATTATTCAAACCAACTATATATATATATATATATATATATATTTCACATAGCGCTAATACCCTTGGGAAAGGTATGAATCCATATATTCTCCCTCCAGCTATGGGTTAAATAGTAGGGCGGACTGGGCTCTTCAGCCTTGGGTAGGTAACCAGTCTAGGATAGGGAAAACTCTGAATTCAAAATTCCTGAGGTCTGTCGTTGATTGGGTTTGTGGCAACCCTTGATGCACCAATTTTTTCCTATCGACTGTGCCAAAAAGTGCGGATGGTCCAACACAAGCCTTCACCACTATAAACAAATCCCTGTGTGGGAGTTCTTTGTGTGTATGAACCCTCATACGTCGAAAATCGACGGGAGAGTCCATTATATATATATATATATATATATATATATATATATATATATATATATAATTTTCAATCAAAATATAACTAGATTTTGATTACAAACAACAATAGAGATACTATTTTATATATTAAGTTATATTTTCAAAAATAAAAAAATAACATTTTTTTGGTAATCGACATACGTAGACGTTATCATTACAAATTTTAAAATAAATCATAATTCTTATGAAATATAAATAAAAAAAATCTTTGGCAAAGCAGTTATCCTTTCTGACAATGTTTTTTAAAACTAGTAACTGACCATTTAAAACGTACAGCACATAGAAAACGGCCCATATATTCGAAGTAACATATTTTGGTAATCCTTTGACCTTCAATAGCATTTGCATGGTCAACTGCATACGAAGGTCACCTAAATATTTTTTGAAATCACTGAAGTCACGTTTTGTTGTTTATTGTCAATAAGTAAAAAAAAGTAAAATCGTTGGGACGGCTTAATATCTGAGGTGGAGCGCCACACCTACCATCAATTCCTCACTTTACCACACAGATCCCTGTGCTAATCATACACTGAGTTGGCGAGGGCCGGTATCGAACCAGTAACTTTGTGATTCCAAGCCGAACGCTCTACCTACTGAGCTAAAAGTTTGAAGAAGTATCTATTTTTCTATATAACCACCATTTCGTTCGATGCACTTTTGTAGGCCCAGTGGCTGATTTTGTATGCCTATGTCAAACCAGCTTACGCGGAAGCGTTGAACCTCGTCGTCGTTGCAAACTTCCTACACCATTTACTGACGTTTTTCACATCCATTAATGACCCAATAAACACTTCCGTTAATTGAATTTAGGGCCGGTTTAGTTTAGTCATAGTGCGTTAGCCTAAGAACCGCAATGTTCTGGGTTGGATACCGGCCCTCGCCAACTCAGCGTATGAGTAGTATAGGGAATATAAAATGAAGAGATGAAGAGAAATAAAAAGACACAACTGTTTCGAAGTATAGATGGAGACTTTTATTGATCAGACGGTTACTCTGGATGCCAGAGTTCAGACGCCAAGAACTTTTTATTTATTTAATTTAATTTTAATTTTAATCCCCACAGTAGCACATCGATCTGTGCGGTAAATTAAGGAGTTGATGGTAGGTGGGGCGCTCCACCTCAAACGCAAAAAACAATCTTATATATATACATATATATATATATATATATATATATAATGTGTGTGTGTGTGTGCGTGTAATTAAAATTGAGGAATAACGAATAAAAACACAACCCTTTCATTCAATTGACACTTCGCTTCGGTGTTTTATCTATTATAAATTATTTTTATTCACATTTTGTTGAATTTTACCCAATCTATCACTCCACACACACACACACACACACAAACGCACACACACACACACACACACACACACACAGTATATTATATATTTATATATATATATATATAATTTTGAACTCTGTTTCGAAAACACCATACTCATCTTAATGTATTGATGAAGAATTTATAACAAACCAAAACGTTTTAACGCCGACTTCGCCTGTAAGAATATAAATTAAAGAAACAAGAAAGAATATCGATTTTGTTTACTCAAAATAAGACACACAAGACGCTTGCAAAGCAGTGTCGCCTGTAGCCGTACGAACAGTTTCCCGCGTCCCCATCACTTTGGAGACCTTACTTTTGGGATTACTCTTTTATGCACAACAAATACAACAGTGTTGCCAATAGCCGCATGAACAGTTTCCCTACGTCCACAGCACTTTGGAGACCTTAATTTTGGGATTACTCTCTTGTGCACAACAAACACAACAGTGTTGCCAATAGCCGTATAAACAGTTTCCCTACGTCCACAGCACTTTGGAGACCTTACTTTTGGGATTACTCTCTTATGCACAACAAACACAACAGTGTTGCCAATAGCCGTACAAACAGTTTCCCTGCATCCCTAGCACTTTGGAGACCTTACTTTTGGGATTACTCTCTTATGCACAACAAACACAACAGTGTTGCCAATAGCCGCATGAACAGTTTCCCTGCCCCTAGAACTTTGGAGACCTTACTTTTGGGATTACTCTCTTATGCACAACAAACACAACAGTGTTGCCAATAGCCGCATGAACAGTTTCCCTACGTCCCCAGCACTTTGGAGACATTACTTTGGGGATTACTCTAGGAACACTTTGACGCCCATCATTTTCAGCTAATGTTCTTCCTTCCTTGATTCGAC
>CM042166.1:52850355-52852855 GCA_023376005.1 Doryteuthis pealeii | reverse complement strand
ATTTTAGAATTGGAAGCTAAAATTTTGGGGATTGTCTACCTTTGAGAAAGTCCACACCGGGACAAAATTTCTGAAAAATTGAAGACAGAAATTTTAACAAATTTTAACAAAATGTTGTAGCTTCGGTTCTGAGCAAAAACCAAACTATCTTTTTGGTACAAATAATGTTCAATAGATATGAAATAATAATAGAAAAGAATCTTTGTCATACACTGCGTTTCAAATTATTAACGAGGTAACATTTTTTACAAAAAATACCGATTGGAATTTAACAAGATTTTCACAGTATAATGAACATATGTGTATGCGCAGGCTGTATAAAAACTGTATTGTTCTGCGCAACAGGAAACAAACAGTGGCCATTTGTAATATCAACACGATATAGAAGTGTCCCAGATATTAAACAAATGCAATTATGGGTCGCAAATGTGACTTGACCCCTTCTGAGAAAGATATCTTAACATCTGAACTTTCCAAAGGTAAGTCTACAGTAGAAATATCTAAAATAATTGAAAGATATCACCAAACTGTGAAAAGATTTGTTGTAGCTACTATGAAGGTACGTAAGAGGGACGATAAGGGTCACTCAAGGCTTCTTTCCCGACATTCTTTGTCACGAATGAAACGTGAAGCTGTAAATAACCCAGGCCTGTCGTGTGGAGCACTTTTCAGATGCATTGGAGAAGCAACAGTGCCCAGAAGTACTCGCTGTTGTCTTTTGAAAAAGGTCGGGGCATCAGTGAGACCAGTGACAAAGCCTCGATTGATAAAAATACACATACAAATACGTTTGAAATGGGCAAAGGAGAACATGAAGGTCGATTTCTCAAAAGTACTGCTCATAGATGAAACTCGTGCAACACTTGATGGTCCTGATGGCTGAAGCAAAGGTTGGGTCGTAAATGGACGAGATCCTCATCACCGCTTTAGACGCCGACAAGGAGGAGGAGGTATTATGATTTGGACTGGTATTATTGGAGGTATCATGGTTGGCTCGTGGAGAGTGCTTGACCGTACGAAAATAACCACAGATGCTTATATAGCCTTCCTCAAAGAGCACCTGGAATCTTGGCTAAAAAGGCAGAGAATCACCTTCAGGAGAACCATCATATTTTTGCAAGATAATACTCCTTCGCATTAAGCGCATAAAACTACGGAGTACCTGCAAAAATTAGGCTTCTGTGGACCTCGGAATATGAACTGGCTGGCCAATTCTCCAGACTTAAACCCAATTGAAAACTTGTGGAGCATTCTGAAGCGACGTGTTTATGAGAATAGACGCCAATTTAGAAGTAAAGATGACTTGTGGCAGGAAATAGAGATCCAGAAATTGACATGTTCGATGGACCAGCGCCTTTTTCAAGTCATTTTAAAAAAGGATCACATATCTCATATTAACTAACTTCACTATCATTTTTGAATACTTTTTACTTTTTTATTTCAATTTAATTTTACCTTAGTTACTGTATGTATCCATGAAATCTATAATTGAAACAATAGAAGTATTATTTTCTTTTTTTACAGTTTTTTTTATTACACTTCGCTAAAAATTTGACACATGAATAATTTCAGTAAATTAGGTAAATGACCGTAACTTCTGTTCCTTTTTGTAAAACCTTACAATTTTTACGGAGTAGGTGTATATACAGATTATTATTATTCTCAGATAAATTCCAATCAGTAGTTTGTGAATAGGACGGAAAAGTGTCACTTTATATATATATATATATATATATATATATATATATATATATATATATGAAGAGCATCTTAATAATAAAACCAAAAAACATTTCCTATTTCCTTATAAAAATTTGAATTCTCATTCATCATCATCCTGACACGCTGGCAGCACGGATATCAATGACAATCTCTTGCCATCCTTTCCTATCATTCATTGCCCCTGGTAGGTCCACTGAGCAGCATCCAGTGTCCGCGCAGAATCTATGTACATCTTTGCTGGGCGCCCCACTCTGGTGTGCCCATGTGTTGACTTCCACAGAAGAACGTCACTTATGAGCTCATCCTTGCTTCACCAGCAGTGCCCAGCGTGTCTTCCCCGCCTCACACGGATGGTTTGTGTGATATGGGGCAGGTGGCCATACAGCTGCTTTCTCGTGTTTAAGATTGCTTTGCAGCATTTTCGTGCAAGTCTCATCTAGCTTATTTTCCAGGCGCTTCGTTAGAGTCCATGTAGTGCAGCCGTACAGTAACACTGATACTACTATGGCTTGGAAGAATTTTCGATTTAATTTATCAGCAAGATTGGATTTCCATATCACTGACAATTTGTTTAAAGCAGCCCATGCCTTTCCTATGCGTGCATTGACGTCGATTTCTGAGACCTTATAACTTTTAGGCACCCCTTTTTCGATCTCATTTCATTAGGATTTTTTTTTTCATTTACACGGTCAAAATACGGTTGTTTATTAACAGATGATATTTAGAGGCTTTTTTAAATTATAAAACTAACCCCTAACCCTAACCCTAACCCCTAACC
>CM042166.1:52830355-52842855 GCA_023376005.1 Doryteuthis pealeii | reverse complement strand
ATTAAAAAACCTCTAAAAATCGTCTGTTAACAAATAACCGGATTTTGACGGTACAAATGAAAAACATGTCCTTATGAATCGAGATCGCAAAAGAGGTGCCTAAAGGTCACATGGTGCGCTAAATTTTGGAAAATTTCAATTGAAAAAAAAAAAACACACCTTATAGAAAACTCTAATTATTCTCCACCTACACACACGCGCAGCGCGCGCGTGCGTGCCCTCGCGCGTATACACAGAAATATACATGTAGATGTTTGAAATTTTAACTTCATTCATATAATCTATTTTATCTATCCGGGTTGGCTCAGTCGTAGAGCGTTCGGCTAGTAAACCTCAAGGTTCCTAGTTTGATACCGGCCCTCGCCAACTCAGCGCATGAGTTAGCACAGGCATCTGTGCGGTAAAGTAAGGAGTTGACAGTGGTGTGGCGCTGCACCTCAGACGCAAAAACAATCTCCTTGGTCAAGCGCTACTGAAAAGAGGATATACTTATATATATATATATATATATATATATATATGAGAGTAAGTAAATAAACCACGTTTATTTGATATGGCTTTTAGCCGACAATTTGTTTAGCCTTACATTTGAACATATATGCCCGCCTAAATTCATTAAATATTAACTAATTAATTTTCAAAAAAATGACTTTAATTAAGCACATATACTTCAAAAATTGTCGGCTAAAAGTCATATCAAATAAACACATTGTTTATTTACTTACTCTCATACTGTCGTGTAGCAAGTCAATAAAAAGTGGAAATATAAATAAGTTCAAAATAAACGAAGAATCTGGGATTTGGCCAGCTGGTGTAGTGGTTAGAATCCCGCCTGTCAGCTTGGCAGTCGAGGTTTCGAGTCACACACGGAACAGTCTCCCATGTCTATAACCTTGCTGATGAGACCTAATAGGTCGAAATGTACATTCAGGGATTGCCATTTTCTCGATTTGTTTAGCCTTACATTTGAACACTTTTGCCCACCTAAATTCATTAATTATTAACTAATTAATTTTCAAAATTATGTATGACTTCAATTAAACACATATCCCCCCCCCCATATATAAAATAATATATATGTGTGTGTGTGTGTGTGTGTGTGTATGACTGTGTGTGTGTACATCATTATACTAAACTGAGCGAATCAATGTTTGTCTCCTAAAGGCTTTTTTACTGTTTAGTTTACACGAAAGTTATACTGAATTATTCCTTAGTTGAAGGATTAAGGTGAAGGTTTGAAAAAATTCCATTTAATTGGTTCTAATTAGTCGTAATTTACAAATAAATAAAAAAATGACCCGTCTCTTACTTTACATTCCGTCTGTCACTTTCCCCCTCTCTATTTATATCTTTATTACCTCCTCGTTATATGTGTTAGTTTCTCAGATATATATATATATATATATATATATATATATATATATATATATATATATATAGAGAGAGAGAGAGAGAGAGAGAGAGAAAGTTTGAAATTTCTTGAGAGGATGGATTTAGAGATACGTCAAGTTTTGTCTAGTATATATATATATATATATATATATATATATATATAGAGAGAGAGAGAGAGAGAGAGAGAAATAGATACCTGATGAATTTTAGTGTTTTTTTTTTGGTTTGTTTTTAATTTGAAACTTTGTTTTCCTTCTTTTTTTCTTCATTTTTTTTCTTCTTTTATTTTTATTTTATTTTTGCATGTGTGTGCGACCGAGCTAAGTCGCCAACGTATGCGTCTGTCATCGTCGATAGACCGCTTCCTCTATCTTGTATTATTTAAAAGTTTAACTCGTGCGGACAATACGCCGACGCTCGCAAACATGGCTGGCCTTGTCAGCACGCAGAGTTTCGGGCATGCGCAGAACAGTAGGCCAGCCGATGATCCGAACAGGAAAGGATGAGAAGTATACAGACAAAACACCGGCCCCAGTCAAACACGAGCGACTTATTGTGTGATGACTCGAACGAAGACAACACCATCAGAGGCAATTTGACTCGGTTAAATAATAGATGCGAAGAAACCGCTGATTTATTTCAATTCTAGCGCCAGTCTTTGTTTTTGTCGTCTCTCTTCCGTCGACCCGAACCTCGCAGTGAAATACTAACCACGGAAGACCTTTTATGGTTGGCTGTTGGCCCTTTGCCACCTGACAATTCCCTGTTGGCCATTTTCCACCCGAGACTTTCCGGTTGGCATTGGTCAGCTTTTAAAAATACTTTGCCGGTGTTTAAACTTTTAGAAGCTTCTCTTATTTTTTTTTGCAAGCCAGATATTTTTTTCTTTTATTTTAAGAACAAAGGTTTTGCTTAAAAGCTTTTAAATTAATCATTATGATTATTGCGTGTTACGCTCTGTCGGTTGGGGCTATAAAATTCACCGACTGCACCAATGCAGAAGGGTAAAATCTACCCAATGGGGCCCACCTGTTGTCGGTGGTTAAATATAGAATCCTTGTGGCTTAGCTGTCCATAACATGCAACACCACCACAACAGATTTGCAATTAGATTCTCACACGGCTAATTTCTCTCATGATATATATCTATATGTGTTGTCTGGTGAGTCTTGTATCGTTTCCTGTGAGCGTCCAAGGGTGGTCATGTCCATGGGTTTAGCTTCACGCTATTAGGCATGGCCTCCATTCAATAGTAGTTTAACAAAAATAAAGTTTTTCTTTTACTTATTCTTTATAACTTGTACCTACTATTGATAAATAAATTTCTTCTTCTATTCTTCTTCTTCTTTGGCTCTTACTTGGGCTAGACGGACAATCGGAGATGCCCACTCCGATCAATCGGCTGGTCACGTCAAACACTATCACCTAAATAATCGTCCCGTCTCTATTGCTCTTATGGCAAGCCTCTAATCCTTTTTATTATATATGTGCTAGAAGGCAGTGACTGAGGGTCTTAGTGTCCCGGGTATGACTTTAAACTGCATCTAGCGGCGAGATTCCAATTCTGGGGCTCTGGGGAAAAGGAACCTTCCCAAATTGAAACGTTAATTCTTAATCATGATCTTGTCCCCGAACATTCTATAGATTGTGTATGCTTGTAAAATATTCATCAACTGCTTTTTATCAAAAAACATTCTCTCTATAAAATATTAAAACAGAATTCGTCCACACAAATCGATTCGCACTCAGATTGTTCTGGATAAAACAGAAGAATAATTCTTAGTACGTATTTATAGCATTTCCTGCTGTCTGCAGCCGGGAGACAGGGGAGCATTATTTTATTTATATCCATTTCTTTATGTTGGATTGTTTTGATATATATATATATATATATATATATATATATATATATATATATATATATATATATCAACCCCTTCGCACGAGCAGAATGTGACACAAGGACAATTTCTTAAGTTTAACTGGTTTGAATTCAGAGTTTTCTTTCTCCTGGACGGTTGCCAAACCAACGTTAAAGAGCCCAGTCTGCCCTACTATTTACCCATAGCTGGAGGGAGAGTAGGATTCATACCTTTCCCAATGGTATTAGCACTATGTGACAGACACGAAGATACACACACAAACACACACAGACATTCGCCTACCATCAGCTCCTCACTTTACCGCATAGATACCTGTGCTACTCATACGCTGAGTTGGCGAGGACTGGTATCGATCCAGGAACCTTGTAATTCCTCGCCGAACGCAATACCGACTGAGATAAACCGGGGATATTCTAAGTCCCGCCGACAGGACAAAGATTTTCGGTCTTAAACACTTAAAACCGCGTCTTACGAGTTCTTGTTCACCCCCAACTAAAATGCATAACCAGTACTGGTGCAAGTATGGGAAGTAGGTTTCTTTAGCAGAAAACGCACCCATTCCATGTGTTCTCGAGTCCCCTGGAGGGGGGGGGGCATTGTGTAATGGCTAACAGACTGAAGCGAGTAAGCAAGTTCGAACTCCAGTCGCGCGATTACATTCACTTTCGGATTATTACATTTGGGAAAGGTATGAAAGACTCATCCACCTACACTTGCTTCGCAAAGTTCCTGGTTCGATACGTGCCCTCACCAACTCAGCATATGAGTAGCACAGGGATCTGTACGGTAAAGGGAGAAGCTGATGGTAGCGAATGTCTGTGTGTGTTGTGTGTGTATCTTCGTGTCTGTCACATAGTGCTAATACCCTTGGGAAAGGTATGAATCCTAGAAGCTGCTGGTAGTTGTGTTGCCCCACCTCAGACGCAAAACCAATCTTCTTGATGTAGCGCTTGTGAAAAGGGATAGACTGGCTGATACCGACTTTAGGCCACCCAGACGACTTACTTTATATATATTATATATATATATATATATTATGTGTGTGTGTGTGTGTGTGTGTGCGTGTGTGTATGTGTGAGTGCGTGTGTGAGTGTGTGCGTGAGTGCGTGTGTGAGTGTGTGTGTGTGTTTGTGAATAATATCGAGAGAGTTCGATATTTGGATGCTTCTAGCGCTAGGGAAATAGGGATAGACTCCCTCACAGTCTGGCTGATACTGACATTAGGCCACCCCGTCGACTTTACTTTTTACTTACTATTACAAGGATGGCTTTGGCAATGAATAACCCACGATGGTTGATATACCATTAAACAAAGAGACGAGAATTCTTGTGTTCGTTGTATCAGTAACAATTTTCATGGAAATGAATAGGAGGCATTAATTTCGGAGCGTCCCTTGTTATTATTGTGGTGTTAGTCCAGTTTAGCCTCTTGACCCCTATCGTGGTCGAAGGGTGGGGTTATACTTGCTGAGGTCCTCTTCCATACTCAACTTTCTTTCCAGGAGTTAGTTTGTTTCCAACTCCCTGTATTTTCTTTTTTTTTTTCTTTTTTTTGTTTCCAGTCAGCGCCCAGCTTCTTTCGTGCGCTCGTGACCAGCAACCGAAAACCACGGATTGAGGTGTGGGTCTTCCCGCGTTTCGTTCGCCGGGGTGTTATCTTGGGGATTGTAAATAATTGTTTTGTTCCTGTCACCGGCAACCACAGAAATTCACAGCACCGCAAAGGGAGTATAAGATGAACCCCTTTTCCCTATCGCGCTGTCTCCGACTGATTGCCTTTTAACTGCTACGCACTCTGATTCGTCACTTTGCTAAGATAATCAGGGGTTTCCCTTCCTGCTTTCCGACATCATATGGGTGTCTTATTTTTATTTATTTATTTATTTATTTGTCTTTTTCTCCAATCCCCCTTTTTTTTCTCTCTCTCTCCCGCAGAATATATTCAGCCGTCTCTGGGGAATTCATATCAAAAGTGTCTCTGACTGGTGTGTGGTGAATGAGATATTTCAGCCCAGAAGACGCGTAACTCAAACACGTTCAAAGTGAACGTAGACATCGGGAAAAAAAATCTAACGCCCAGAGATACGCAGACGTTTTTTTTTTTTTTAACCTTTTTAAGACTGAATTTACGACACCATTCTGATATCGCATCGTCGGGCTGGTGTTTTATTTTCGGATCGGATTTATCACATTGTCGTATTCTGCTAGAAGAAGAAGTTTGAGTATGGCTTAGTTTTTCAAATAAATCATCATCATCATCAGCAGCAGCAGCAGCAGCAGCGGCAGCAACAGTAGCATGAAAATCTCGCGCCAACCACCTCCATCAGTCATCAACCTCTAGGAGGTCTTCTGTGCAGTATCCAGAATCCGCACAGAGTTGATCGATGTAGGTCTTTGCTAGTCTTTTTCATTTATTATTTTGCTTAGTTTTTCAAATAAATCCTCCTGTTAATGTTTTTCCCATTTGTTTAAGACCGCAAACTTTTTCCGGTTTGAATTGCTTTCAGTATTTGATTCGATTTATTTTATCGTCATGTCAACCCATCTAAGGTTATTTTATTCCTAGAAGTTAAGGAATCACGTTCATTGTACGCACATTACGGTGAAGACACGCTTAAAGCCCCAGTTCTTGCAAGATCACCGAAGTTAAGCAGCGATGAGCCTATTCAGTAATTTGGTGACCAATTAAGTAACAACGAGCATTGTAAGCAAACTCAGTCCATTGTTTATCAAAATTAGTATTCAGAATTTTTTTTTAAAACTCCATTTTTCTGGATGGTTGATTGGGTTTTACGGCATGTCAACCCTTGTTGGTTTATTTTATGCCGAAACATTTTCTTCTATTCATTCTCGACTGTTATTCATTTTTTTGTTTGTGGTGATGAGCCTATTCAGTATTTAATTTGGTGGTTATTCAAGTAACCACAGACGCTGTAAGAAACCTGAGTTCTTTGTTTATCAAAATGAGTTGATTCAGCATTAAATAACCCGAAAAGGGTTGCTATGCCATGAAGCCCAACAACTCTGTTAGAATGTGTATATCTTTCGTTCTTTCCATCTATCTTAATATGTATATATATTTTTCTTTCTTTTTTATGTATCTTAACATGTTCAGATCTTTCTTTCTTTTTAAAAAAAAATCTATGTATCTATATTAAATGTTAAAAAGAGTAATTTTAAAGAGAGCTCAATTTCCAAGCTTGTATTCTCTACTGAGATCCGTCTCCGATGGCTGGGCCATGTCCGCCGGATGGATGATGGACGAATCTCGAAGGACATCCTCAATGCAGAGCTTTCTTCTGGCAAGAGAGTGATTGGTCGCCCCCAGCAGCGTTTTAAGGATGTCTGCAAGAATGATCTCAGGTACTTTGGCATTACCCCTTCCAGCTGGGAAAATTTGGCTCAGAACCGCCCTCGGTGGCGGCAGGCTCTCCGTAGCGGACTGTTCATGTCTGAAGTCATCCTGACACAACAAGCCAAGAGGTCCAGAAGAAAGCGACGGCAACAAAGCACCGGCATATCAACATCTTCAGGGACATCCTTCACATGCGACATCTGTGGTCGAGGCTGTTTTTAAAAAAATAGACTTCGCAGTCACACGAGGCGTTATAACTACAGGGGAACAAAATTATATAGTACTCCGAGACTGCAATGCCGATATCAAATGTTAAGATGTAAAATCTAAAATGTAATTGAAATTCAATTTAATGTGCTATCTATATTAGGGCAGGTTGATTTGTCACTTTTTTGGAAATTCAATACAGCTTTGATGGCGAAAGCTGGGGTTTGGTGTCATAAGAACTGACAACAAAAATTAGATTCCTAACTTTAAAACTCATTTGAGCATTTCATTTTAAAGATAGTCAGCAAAAATGTACACAAATACTTTATTTCCGTAGGATTTTGATGACAAAATGACTTCAAAATTTCATTATTTCAATAATAAATCCAAATAAAATTGATATTTTTCATTACATACAATGAATGGAAAATATATTCAATGTTTTAAATTTGCATTTTTTTATTGAAAATTGTGTTAAAAGCTCCTACACTATATAAATTATGTAACAACAGAACTGAATATTCTGTGTATTTTCCTTTCGAGGAAAATGCAGGTCTGATCTTGTGGAATTATGATTTGGTTATAATGTGCTTGTGCCTTGCTTCCTGTCCATACACAATCTGTGAAGCTTCTGTTGTTAATTTAACAGCTCTTTCCACACTTTGTGAGTGGGCAGGTAATTTTGGAAATTTCAGTTCTGTTCCACTCAGTAGAGATTCTAAGAGTTCATTTGTGGAAAAATCTTCTGCTACTGCAGGTTCACAAATCCCTCTTTGTGAGAGGTCAATCAGAGTTGACTAATGTGTAGCTTCAAAATTGATTGAAGTAATTTTTTTCACTCTTTTCTTTGGCGGTTCACTACTTCTGAAAAAAAAATTGAAAATTTATCCAAACCTGATTATATTTTTGCAATGTAATTTTTGAATAAAACTTATAATTATTCTTTAAAATTGACGTAACTAATTAGGTATGAATAAATTTTAACTTATCGAATGGACAAAATCTTTTTATGGCCTCTTCCCTCACCTCCAATTCATTGGAATTCAACATTGACAACAAAATGTATTCCGGAAGTAAAGCAAAAGCATTGTGTTGTACATTTTTTAATGCAATATTCTGGATTTCAGTTGACTGTTGCTTTACTCTCTGGATCATAATAAAGATATACAATTGTTGGTTATAGAAATTATTGTCCCTTTTTATTTAAAACCAACTAACTGCATATACTTGTATGACAAATTGGACAATGTTGCGTAATTTAACAGAGAGTTTTGGTGGATATGCCCTTTTGGTCCATAGGCACATTAACCTGATAGCTAAAGTTAGCCATCTTGCTTGATTCAGAGGTCCAATCTTCCAGGAAGCAAATCTAGTGTTCACTTTACCTCGAGAAATACCAACAGCATATTCCAGAAGTAGTTGTTGGTCACTAGTTAGGTCATACATTGCCTTTGCAGGGAGATAAAAATTATCCAGAGGGCCACTGATACGTTCAAACTTTACCTGGGGCAAATGATGGTAATTACTTTCACAAAGTTTCCCCAAAGGGCCAGTGAAAGTTGTTGGACTTCTTGTAGTTCCATCAATAGTTTTAAATACAGCTCTGAATGGAAGTTCATTTAAATAATCGATTTAATTAATTTTAATTCCTTTTTAAAAATAAGGCAGACGAAAAGTTGGGTATTCTTAAAACACACACACACGCTTAGGTAGCTTAAAGTTTTCGTGTATAAAATAGTATCAGCTACACTTTTCACAATAAAACTGGAACATAACCGTATTTTAATAATTTCAAAGAGAAAATTTAATTTGAACCAAAAAAAAATAAATAGAAAGAAAGAAACGGTATTACTTACCAAAATACAAATTCACCGCAGAAAGACAAAACTCTCGTTTTGTTTTTGTTTTGTTTGAATTAAAGTCACTTAAAATACAAAATGATGTAGATTAAACAACCTTTTCTTTCCTTTCTTTTTCAAATAATCAAGTATCTTGCATGAAAATAAAAAATACTAATTATTTTTACAATTTAAAACAAACAGTAGACGAATAATGGCATCTGCGTAAAATTTAAAAGATATTAATCTAAAGAAAGTCCGATGACACTAATCATAAACATTAAACAAACTATATCTATTTTATTTTATGGCTAAAAAGAAAAAAAAAGTTTTATGGCGTTTTATTTGTAATTAAAATTATTCTATTTTTTTCCCACTGAAAAATAAGAAATCCTGAATGTTAGAAAAAAAAAAAAGGAAGCGATTTTTTTTTCACGGTTTAAATCTCAAATCAAAACAAATCTAAATCAAAACAGTTTAATCTCCATTTCGTCTCTACTAGTAAATATTTTTTTATTATTTATAATGCTTATTTTTTTAATATAAATTATTTATATCAAAGAAAAGTTTCAATTGAAAAAGATACATTTTAAATGATATTTAAACATTTTTTCCTCCACAGTACATAATCTTTTGACTGCGGTAAATTTTCCCTACATCACGGAAGCCACATTCCAGAGCCTTAATTTACAGCCTTTAAACTCGTTTCCTCAAAAATTGGTAATGATTTGGGAAAAAATATTTTGTGTCGTTATTTATCATGTCAAACCCAAAATTTCAATATCAGTGCCGTACCCCACTTTTTAGCCGACAATTTTTGGGAGAATATGTGCTTAATTGAAGTCATACCTAATTTTGAAAATTAATTAATGGATAATTAATGAATTACGCGGGCATACCTATTCAAATGTAAGGCTAAACAAATCGAGAAAAATCAATCTGTCTATGTACATTTCAGCCTATTAGGCCTCATCAGCAGAGCTATAGACAGGAAGACTGTTTTGTGTGTGATTCGAACTGTCAAGCTGACAGGCGGGGACTCTAACCATTACACCAGCGGTTTTATCCAGATTTTTCGTTTGTTTTGAAGTAGCTTATATTCCACTTATGGTGACTATGCTACACGACAGTATGAGAAGTAAACAAACAAACAATGTGTTTGATATGGCTTTTTAGCAGACAATATATATATATATATATATATATATATATATATATATATATATGTGTGTGTGTGTGTGTGTGTGTGTATAGATAGATAGATCAATAGATAGATATAAACACATGTTTATTTAAAAAATACAGTGGCATCTTCCCTTACTAGTTTTATTAGTTTCACTTGTAACTCAATTTCCTCGTATATTAAATTAATCTTTTTAGCATTCATTGGTATTACTTATTCGAATCTAATGTTGAAGTTCCAATTTTGGGGCTCTGGGGAGTGTGGAGAACCTCTTTATTGCAATTACTCCCAGGTCCACTCTGACCCATAGTCAGTACCTGTTAGGGTACTATCTATGGGTTAAATAGAAAAAAATGAGTTTAAAAAATAGAATTTGAAAAAAAAATTGAATGCCCATTAGTATTGAATAAAACGTCTTCGGCATAAAATAACCCAACAAGGGTTGACATGCCGTAAAACCCAACCAACGAACCTAATATGTTGAATGGTAACATTTCATCGTAACTTCATCAGCATTAAATTATTATTGTTATTATTTTCTGGTTGGTTGTGTTAATTGTTGTTGTTTTTGTATAGGTGATGTTGTTGTTGTCTATGGGATAAATCTTTAAAAAATAAGTTTTTTTAAAAATTCTGAATAAGAGTCGAGTTAATAGAAGAAAATGTTTTCAGCATAAAATAAACCAACAAGGGTTGACATGCCGTAAAACCCAACCAACCAATCAACCACCCAGAAAACTATTTAGAATGGTGAGGTTTCATCTTAGCTTGGTCAGCATTAAATTATTATTTTGATTGTCTTGTTGATTGTGGTTTTTGTTGTCAATGGGTTAAATAAAAAAAGTTGACTTTAAAGAGAATGTGTAAAAATGGAGTTTAAAAAAGAATTCTAAATACCAATACTACACTACAGAGATACATAAAAAAGAAAGAAATATATATATATACATATTAAGATAGATGAAAAGAACGGAAGATATACACAGAGTTATTGGGTTTCATGGCATTTTCGGGTTATTTAATGCCGAATCAACTCATTTTGATAAACAAAAAACTCAGGCTGCTTACAGTGTCTGTGGTTACTTTAAATAATCACCAAATTAAATACAGAATAGGCTCATCACCACAAACAAAAAAATGAATAACAGTCGAGAATGAATAGAAGAAAATGTTTCGGCATAAAATAAACCAACAAGGGTTGACATGCCGTAAAACCCAATCAACCATCCAGAAAACTATTTAGAATTGTGAGATTTCATCTTAAATTTGTCAGTATTGGATTATTATTTTTATTGTCTTGTCGGTTGTTGTTGTTGTTGTTGTTGTTGTTGTCAAAGTTGACTTTAAAGAAAATGTGTAAAAATGGAGTTTTAAAAAAAATTCTGAATACCAATTTTGATAAACAATGGAGTGGGTTTGCTTACGACCTCGCACTTCTTGCAGAAACAATGGACTGAGTTTGCTTAAAATGCCTGTTGTTACTTAATTGGTCACCAAATTACTGAATAGGCTCATCGTTGCTTAACTTCGGTGATCTTGCGAGAACTGGGGCTTTAAGCTTATCTTGATCGTAACGTGCGTACAATGAACGTGATTCCTTAACTTCTAGGAATAAAATAACCTTAGACGGGTTGACATGACGATAAAGTCAATCAAATCAAATACTGAAAGCAATTCAAACCGGAAAAGTTATGAATTTAGGGGGTTTTGCCGTTTTAAACAAATCGTAAAAACATGGATAGAACACAATTTCTTCGGCATAAAATAACCCAACTAGAGTTGACATGCCATAAATCCCAATCAACCTACCGACCAACTATTTCGAATGATGAAGTTTCATCTCAAATTCATCAACATTGAATTATTATTGTTGTTATTATCTTGTTGATTGTGGTAATGGTTGTTGTTGTTGTTATTGCTTTTGCTGTTGTTGTTGCTGCTGCTGCTGCTGCTGTTGTTGTTGTGTTGTTGTTGTTGTTGTTGTTGTCCGTGGGTTAAATTAAATAAAATGTGTTTTAAAAAATGGTTAAAAATTGAGTTTAAAAAAATTCCTGATTACCAACCAAGAATGAATCAAACAAAATGTCTTCGGCATAAAATAATCCACCTAGGGTTGACATGCCATAAAAATCCAACCAACCAGCCAGCAGCCAACCAACTATTTTGAATAATGAAGTTTCATCTCAGCTTCATCAATATTGAATTATTATTGTTAATATTAATATCAAATATTACTGTTTTTTTTTCTTGTTGGTTGTGGTAATGGTTGTTGTTGTTGTGGTAATGGTTGTTGTTGTTGTTCCTGCTGCTGTTATTGTTGTTGTTGTTGATGATGATGATGTCCATGGGAGTGACAGTGTTTTAATAATGATTGTGGTTGTCATTATTGTTTGTCCTTAAATTTGCGGTCTGCCGGTGGTTGTGTTGTTATGTGTTGTGTCGCTCCCTGGCCAACGCCCCTTTGTAGTCGGCCCTCCGTCGCGACAATCAGTCCAAATCCCTTGACACCTCGACGCTAATTACACCTTGTCATTATGTTTAATATCAAGCGAAAAGAACTCGAGTGTAAAAAAAAGGGGGGGAATTAAAGATACCATAATCAAAACTTTCTCATGTCTATCTGTAGTTATTTATTTATTTGT
>CM042166.1:52812855-52827855 GCA_023376005.1 Doryteuthis pealeii | reverse complement strand
TGCGATAAAAGCCTGATAATTGGCCCTCATTTAGCCAAACACCATTTGATGGTGGCTCGGCATCTGTTGTCTGAAAAACTGCGTGGTTTAGAAATCCTGTGCAAGGTTGTACTTCCATTCAGTACAAATGACCATCGTATGCCAAGATAAGACGTGATAAAAAACAGCGAATAATAGTTTAAGCCAGTCGCGCAGTACGTTATCTACCACCAATATACTAGGTGACCCGTCAACCCGTCCATAATGATATTGATGCTTCTAGTAACGAAGGAGAGAAGACGAATTCTAATTAGCATTTTATACTTATCTATGTTATACAGAGAATTTGGATGATTAAAAAAATATGGTTAAATGCTGCGCAAATGCAGAGGCCACATATTCATTATTCACTTGTAGATTTTACTGGAAATTGCTTTATTCTCAACTAACTTAAAAGCCGACATATCGGTTGGCAATTAAGCTAGCTCCTGTAGAGGGTTCTTGATTGGACCTCATAATAATAATAATAATCTTATTATAATGGAGATTGTGTGTTTTTCTGTCTGTAACCGAAACTATATTACTACTCAAGTCACAATTTCCTTAGTTATTAACGACACGTTCTCCATGATTCTATTTCTATTTAAACCTCAATTAATAAATAAAACTGTTTGACATTATTAATACTGTTGCCTTACCTAATACTAATAACATGCAATTGTATTTTATATACAACAAAATACCAGTTTTCAGTGTAAACGTAAAGCTAATTTGCATATTGATATTAAAAAAACTGATTTTAATAAAAATGTGCTTGGTATTATTGATTTCTAATTGTTTGGTTTTATCTTAATGAATATGAGTAAAAATCTCTTCAATAAATCCTAAAAGAAATTCATTAACAAGAAGAAATAACTGTAATTTTATTCTTTACTTCCTATTTTAACTAAATAGTTAAATTAGGAAAATTTAGCATTGAAAAAACGGAAGTGATGAAGAGTAAGTTCAGTTGTTCTATTTTTCGATTATACCCCCTGCGTTCAAATCTTTTTATCTGAATTCTTATTTTTAGTTTCATTAACCTTTCTAATTTAATACGATATTTTATTACATTTAAACTTAAATACTTGCACCCGGAGGGTGCATATATTTGCTAGTAATAATAATAATAATACCAATCAACTCCTGCAACACTACCGCTGCCAAACCACATTGGTACCTTTCCTTTGGATCACAGCGACAGTGTGGAGAGGGGGTTCGCTGAATGGGCAACAGCTTATCCTCCATATGAACCCGCCCAGGCTATGTAGTTCAAGGGAAAAAACTTTGACACTACCCCATCGTCTCCCGTAGACGGAAGGCTGCCAACCAATAATAATAATAATAATAATAATAATAATAATAATAATATGTTTAAGAAGAGGAAACCTCAAGAGAGAAATTGCAGCGCTAAGAATTTCTGCACAAAATAATACCATAAGGACAAACTATATCAAAGCAAAAATTGATAAGACCCAACAAAACAGTAAATGTAGACTTTGCTGTGACAGAGATGAGACATTAACAATGTATTAAGCGAATGTAGAAAACCAGCACAACGGGAATACAAAGCTAGGCACGACTGGGTTGGGAAGGTGATCCACTGGGAATTATGGAAAAACCTAATTTAAAAATACAACAAAATGGTATATGCATAAACCAGAATCTGTTCTTGAGAATGAAATGCATAAAATTCTTTGGGACTTTGACATAAAAACGGATCACCCTATCCCACCCAGGAGACCAGACCTAGTGTTGATTAACAAAAAAACAACAAAAACAAAAAAACAAAAAAAACATAGCTGTTCCAGCTTCACCCTGTGATCTGCTGGGTGAAGTTGAAAGAAAACGAAAATACCTAGACCTTGCCAGAAAATTGAAAAAGCTGTGGAATATGTTGGTGAAAGAGATACCAATTGTAGATGGTGCAATTGGAACGGTCCCAATAAACTTGGAAAAAAGACTGGAGGACCTGGAAATCAGAGGAAGAATTGAAACCATCCAAACTACTGCATCCAGACTACTGCATTGCTACAATCGGCTAGAATACTCAGAAGAGTCCTGGAGACCTGATGAGACTTGTTGTCATTCAGACTTCAGTGAAATACCATCAGCTAACGCTGATGTGAAAAACTAAAATAGAGTGATAATAATAATAATAATAATAATAATAATAATAATAATGATGATGATGATGATGATGATGAAAATAATAATAATAATAATGATGATGATGATGATGAAAATAATAATAATAATATTAATAATAATAATGAAAATAATAATAATAATAATTATAATAATGAAAATAATAATAATAATAATGATGATGACAATAATAATAATAATAATAATAATAATAATAATAATAATAATAATAATGATGATGATGAAAATAATGATAATGCACATGAAAAGACTTGGACCTGGTTAAGAAAAGGAAACCTCAAAAGAGAAACTGAATCACTTATAATTGCTGCACAAAATAATGCCATAAGGACAAACTACATCAAAGCAAAATTTGATAGGACCCAACAAAATAGTAACTGTAGACTTTGTGGTAATAGAGATGAGACTGTAAACCATATACTCTGCGAATGTAGCAAATTAGCACAACGAGAATACAAAACTAGACACGACTGGGTTGGGAAGGTGATCCACTGGGAATTATGCAAAAAATTAAATTTTGACCACACAACAAAATGGTAGATGCATAAACCAGAATCTGTTCTCGAGAACGAAACGCATAAAATTCTCTGGGACTTTGAAATAAAAACGGATCACCTTATCCCAGCAAGAATACCAGACCTAGTGTTGATAAACAAAAAAGAAAGAACTTGTCAACTGGTGGATTTTGCAGTGCCAGCTGATCACAGGGTGAAGCTAAAGGAAAATGAAAAAATGGACAAATATCTGGACCTTGCCAGAGAACTGAAAAAGTTATGGAACATGAAAGTGAAAGTGATACCAATTGTAGTTGGTGCACTTGGAACAGTCCCTAAAGGATTGGAAAAGGGTTTGGAAAGTTTGGATATCAAAGGAAGGATTGAAACCATTCAGAACACTGCACTGCTGCAATCTGCCAGAATACTCAGAAGAGTCCTGGAGACCTGAGGAGACTTGCTGTCACTCAGACTCCAGTGAAAGACCATCAGCTAATGCTGATGTGAAAACTCAACAAAAAAAAAATAATAATAAGGATGCTACCCATCAACTCCTGCGACACTACCGCTGCCAAACCACATTGGTACCTTACCTTTCCTTTGGATCTCAGTGGCAGTGTGGAGAGGGGGGTCGCTGCATGGGCAACAGCTCATCCTCCATATGAACCCGCCCAGGCTATGTAGTTCAAGGAAAAAAACGTTGACACTACTCCATCTTCTCTCGTAGACGGAAGGCTGCCAACCAATAATAATAATAATAATAATAATAATAATAAGCGGACAATATCATGCAAGCAGAAATGAAAGGAAAAGTTAAAAAAGAATATCTCAGGAGAACTAGAAAACTTCTAGAAACGAAACTTAACAGCAGAAATCTGATCAAAGGAATTAATACCTGGGCTGTCCCCATTATAAGATACTCAGGACCATTCTTAAAATGGACAAAAGAAGAACTCAGACAGATAGACCAAAGGACGAGAAAATTAATGACCATGCACAAGGCTCTCCACCCTAGAGATGATAGAGATAGATTGTATGTGTCAAGAAAGGAAGGGGGAAGAGGTCTTGCCAACATAGAGGAATGCGTAGAAACCACAATCCAGCAACTTGAAGATTACACAAGGAAGAGCAAAGACAAATTACTTATGGCGGCCAACAATAGTAGAAACGGCAGATGGACAAACAGAAAACGACAAAGACTAGAAAACAAAAATGGAAGAAAAACAATTATATGGACGCTTCAAACGACAAATAGATGAGGTTGCACATGGAAAGACTTGGACATGGTAAGAAAGGAACCTCAAAAGAGAAACAGAATCACTTATAATTGCTGCACAAAATAATGCCATAAGGACAAACTACATCAAAGTGAAAATTGATAAGACCCAACAAAATAGTAAATGTAGACTTTGCGGTAATAGAGATGAGACTGTTAACCATATACTCTGCGAATGTAGCAAACTAGCACAACGAGAATACAAAAACTAGACATGACTGGGTTGGGAAGGTGATCCACTGGGAATTATGCAAGAAATTAAATTTTGACCACACAACAAAATGGTATATGCATAAACCAGAATCTGTTCTTGAGAACGAAACGCACAAAATTCTCTGGGACTTTGAAATTAAAACGGATCACCTTATCCCAGCAAGAAGACCAGAACTAGTGTTGATTAACAAAAAAGAAAGAACTTGTCAACTGGTGGATTTTGCAAGTGCCAGCGGATCACAGGGTGAAGTTAAAGGAAAATGAAAAAATTGACAAATATCTGGACCTTGCCAGAGAACTGAAAAAGTTATGGAATATGAAAGTGAAAGTTATACCAATTGTAGTTGGTGCACTTGGAACAGTCCCAAAAGGATTAGAAAAAGGTTTGGAAAGTTTGGATATCAGAGGAAGGATTGAAACCATTCAGAACACTGCACTGCTGCAATCTGCCAGAATACTCAGAAGAGTCCTGGAGACCTGAGGAGACTTGCTGTCACTCAGACTCCAGTGAAAGACCATCAGCTAACACTGATGTGAAAACTCAAAAGGAATAATAATAATAATATGTTTAAGAAGAGGAAACCTCAAGAGAGAAACTGCAGCGCTAAGAATTTATGCACAAGATAATACCATAAGGACAAAATATATCAAATCAAAAATTGATAAGACCCAACAAAACAGTAAATGTAGACTATGCGGTGACAGAGATGAGAATTTAACCATGTATTAAGCGAATGTAGAATACTAGCACAACGGGAATACAAATCTTGGCACGACTTTTTTATATCATTTTCATTGAAATTCATTTTTATATCATTAGCATTGAAAATGATATAAAATATATTAATTTTAACAACAATGTGTGTTTTCATACACTTTTATCTATACATATACCGTCGGATTCATTTCCTTACTTTTAACTCATATATATATATATATATATATATATTATATATTAAATTTTTACTTGAAGGCACTTACAACGCATGTATCGCATAAAATTCGATACTTTTTCTATAAGAAAAAGTATCGAATTTTATGCGATACATGCGTTGTAAGTGCCTTCAAGTAAAAATTAATATATACTTATTCAGCAAACGTTTCTAAAATAACAAACATCCAAAATCTTATATATATATATATATATATATATATATATATATATATCATCAACAGACGTCGTGTTTCGACGTATTACGTCTCCTCAGTGTGGCTAGACTTAGCAGACATGTATATATATTAGGTTGTGTGTGTGTGTGTGTGTGTGTGTGTGTGTGTATGTGTGTGTGCATATTTGTAAGTGAGTTTCGATGATAGAAAGTAATGTCTGGATTCGAATGGGGGCAAATGCGCATGCGTGCCTTGACATTTCTTCCGTTTCCTAAGATGATGGTACGATCTCTTTGTTTCTTTTTCTATTATTGTATACATCTTTTTATGGGTGAATTCAAAACTAACAAATAAAAAGAAAAATATATGAAAGGAAAAGAAAATTTTCATATCTTTGTGCTTCCGTACTTTTGTCTCTGTTTTGTGGCTTGATACAAAATTCATTCCTTTCCTTCGTTTCCTACATATTTCACTCAAATCTTTACATTATATTCTTTTCTTTATTTCATTCTTTTGTTTCTTTTACTTTCTTTCTATCTTTCTTTCTTTCGTTTTGTTTGTTTCGTTCCTTTTCTTATGTGTTCTTTCCTTCCTTTATTTTCTTTCTTTCTTTCTTTCTTTCTTTCTCTTTGTTTGTTTCGTTCCTTTTCTTATGTGTTCTTTCTTTCTTTCTTTCTCATCTTTTTGTTTGTTTCTTTCTTTTTATTGTACGTTTTCTTTCCTCCCTTTAGTGTTCTTTCTTTCCTTCTTTCTTTCTTTCTTTTTTTTTGTTTGTTTCTTTTTCTTGTACGTTTTTTTTCTTCGATTGTTCTTTCTTTCTTTTTCTTTCTTTCTTTCTCATCTTTTTGTTGGTTTGTTTCTTTTTATTGTACGTTTTTTCTTTCCTTTGATTGTTCTTTCTTTCCTTCTTTCTTTCTTTCTTTTTTGTTTGTTTTTTCTTTTTCATGTACATTTTTTCCTTCATTTGATTCTTTCTTTCTTTCTTTTTTTGTTTGTTTCTTACTTTTTCTTGTGCGTTCTTTTTTTCCTTTGATTTTTCCTTTATTTCATCCTTTCTTCTTTTTCTTTCTTCCTTTCTTTCTTTTTTATACATTACCTTTTCTTTCCCTTTCTTATTTTTCTTTGTTTCTTTCTTTGTTTCTTTGTTACTTTCTTTTTTGAATTTTTTGTATTTCTCCATTTAAAAAAAATTTCTCACTTTTTTTTCTTCAATATTTTTTCTTTTTTTCTTATTTAATATTCAATCTTTCTTCTCTAAAATCTTTCTTTCACTCTTGTCGAATATCATTTCTTTCTTTCTTTCCTTCTTTAATATTTTAAAAATTTTCTTTCTTCAATATTCTTTCTTTTCTTCATTCCTTCTTTCTTTTTTCTTCAGTCATATTTCTTTCTTTCTTTTCTAATATTATTTGTTTATTTGTTTATTTGTGTGTTTCTTTCTTTCGTCTCCAGTGCTTTTTTTTTTTTGCCCAATATTTCTTTCTTTCTTTCTTTCTTTCTTTCTTTCTTTCTTTCTTTCGTGCTTTTCCAATTTTCCTTTCTTTCCTTCTTTTTCTTCTTTTTACCAATATATATTCTTTCTTATCCTGTATTGGTCTTTCTTTCTTTCTTTCTTTCTTTCTTTCTTTGTCCCTTTCTTTCTTTCTTTCTTTCTTTCTTTCTCTATTGTTCTTTCTTTCTTTTTCAATACCCCTTCTTTCTTTTCTTCTTTCTTTTTTCTTCTCCAACATCAAATCTATTCTTTACCCAATATATATTCTTTCTTCTACCGTATTGTTTTTCTTTCTTTGTCCCTTTCTTTCTTTCTTTCTCCATTATTCTCTCTTTCTTTTTCAATACCTCTTCTTTCTTTCCTTCTTTCTTCTTTTTCTTTCTATCTTTCTTTCTGACATCACGCACACAAAATTAATCACAGTTTTTAGTTCCAGAAATTTAGTGAGAAAAACTTATTCATTTTATCATTTACCTGACTTACATATCTTTCCTTTCTATTTCTTACATTTTCGAGAAATAAAAAAAACATTTTCTCTTCCGTTTTTATTTTTCCACCATTCAAGTTTTGACATCAAAGTTCGGCGGCTAAAATCTCTTTAGAAGAATTTTCTTTTGTCTCCAGCAGTCTTTTTAGTTTCATTTAGAATACGATCATTTCGTTCCAACTTTGTTTTTTTTTTTATCTCCTTTATTCTTTATTTCTTTATTCTTTATTTCTTTTACGATAAAAGAAACGTTTCATTCTGCATTTTTGGAGACTGTCCTTTGCCAACCGCAATTCAAATTCTTTTAAAATTTGTATTTGACTCTATTCTATTCCATTTTAATTCCTTTTTAGTCATATATTTTGTAAGTAAACTCTTTTCTTTCTTATTTACTTTCGAAGCTAAAAAAATAGAAAGAAAAGAAAAAAAGGAGAATAGATCGGAAAAGCTTAAGGTAAGACAAAATAGATTAGAATAATAAATTGAGTCTCAGCAGGAAGACGATCGAATTGCCTTGACGACATCAGTAAAAGGTAAAGTCGAACCGGAAACAGAGCCCAAAAAAGAAAAAAATGGTTAAAAAATGCGTATTTTTTCCCGAATGGATCACGGGAAGTAAAGTCAAGGCGCGGAAAATTTCTGCTGACAGATACACACAGCTTCCACCTTTATATAGATTAAAAACAAAAAAAACAAACGAAAATTCTGTATATGTAGCCACCAACGCACGTACAGACTAAAAATGGGAACGGGGAAAAAGACGTCTTTTTTTCTCTCCTTTTATTCATACACTAATATCAGAAGATTTTAAATTGAATTGAGAGAAGCATAAAGATAGTAATTCGTCTTTCGAGATTTATTCAAAGCATATGACCATGACTTTCTTCTGAAATGAATTACATTTTTGATACAAATGCACTACGAACATATAACAAGACTATTTCTTTTAAATTTTCGGTTTGGCAACCTTCATAAAAATCAGCTCATTACTTTGAATATATGTGAAGACAATCAGTGCATGTTTGCCTCGCAGAATTCATGTTCAAATGAGCAATCTAAACTGTATTTGTCTAGGATTTTCACACACACACACACACACACACACACACACACACACAAATATATATATATATATATATATATATTATTATTATTATTTATATTTTGCTTGAAGGCAATTATAATGCATGTATCGCATAAAATTCGATAATTATAGAAAATAATCTTGACAAGTGAATCCCGGCAAAGGATGGCTCGCTATGCAGAACACCGTACAGACTGTTTAGACTTTATTGAGTCTCATCAGCGATGTATACTAACGACTCCCCTCCGACAGGAATCGAAACCGGGACCTCAGTAGGCATAGTCAGAGACCATATCCGTTCGGCTGCCGGTACATAGCGATCAATCCCTGCGAAATTAACCTTGTCAATGATACTACACGCCTCTACCATAGTATATATATATATATGTGTGTGTGTGTGTGTGTGTGTGTGTGTGTACATAATACCTTCTCATCAGTGACATGAGATCAACTTTTCTAGCAGAATTGAACAGGTTTGGGTTTAGATACATTTATAAACTGCTGTGCATATATTTTATATTTGCAAAACTAGTATAATGGTTGTAAAACCGTTTTTTTAATGTATCTTGTGTCGAGCTTAAATAGATCTTTTCATCATTACTTTGCTAATTAATTTGTACACTAGCTTTTTATTCTATGCAGACACAGTTACATTTCCCATTTACAGGACAATTCGTTTATTTATTATTACAATTGAATAGAAGATTTTTTGTTTTTTAGTCAATTTACTAATGTCGATTTTGCTGATGTTTTCAACAACATTAGGCTCACCCCCTCTCTTTATCTTTCCTATGCTCTCTTTCTTTTTCTTTCGTATCACATTGTTCTTTATAGTCTATACTTTTTCTTCCCTTTCTTTCTTTCTTTCTTTCTTTATAATAAAAACGGGATGGTCCATTATTTAACTGAGGGGATGACACTCATAAGAAATAAGACTTTGACAGATAAGCATCACCAGATAATCAGAATTGGACGGTCTCATATTTAACCAGAGGGTGTAGCAAGATTATAACTGTTGGAAGATTACGGAACAAGAATATTAATATATAGATTATCAAATTAACGAAATTAAATAGGAACGCATATAAAAAGACGTGTAGTCTTTTTATATGCGTCCATTCTCCTGACTACTCAGCGTTCAGTATTTTACTATATATAATTATTATTATATATATATATATATATATATATATATATATATATATATATATGTGTGTGTGTGTGTGTGTGTGTGTGTGTGTGTGTATTTTGGCAGCATTTTCTCTTTTAAACACGAGTTTGGTTGAACTCGAGGGACAATTCCTATCGTACAAGTTTCTGTTCAGTCCTTACAAGGTGTCTGACCATATTTTTGGTGTCAGGGTGGAACTGGTGTAGCAATCCACCAAAGGTGTCTACGACCGCTTTCGGCATGTCGATCTGCCATCTTCAGGTTGGAAACAACTTAAACAAAATAAACTTCGAAACAAGTCAACATGTTCTCAAATGCCTATAATTTCCCGCCTATCCTCCTTCCACTATTCCCCTCTCCTTCTCACAAACTCGTGACCCCCTCCCACAAAATCTCTACTGCATCGTTCGTTCGAACTACTACCAATTCTACAACCTCACATACCATACCATCAGTTTCAAACATACCATCAGTTTCTAACCTGAAGATGGCAGATCGACATGCCGAAAGCGCTCGTGGAAACACATTTGGTGGATTGCTACACCAGTTCCACCCTGACACCAAAAAGATGGCTAGACACCTTGAAAGGATTGAACAGAAACTCGTACGACAGGAATTGTCACTCGAGTTCAACCAAACAATATATATATATATATATATATATATATATATATATATATATATTACAAGATGTAGACTAAACATTTTTATAGTAGAGCTATCCTGAAAAAATCTTGGAAGCATCACCCTACAAAAAAACAGTTGAACGGTCATTTACATCCTAAACTATCCAACTAAGACGAATAATAAAATAAGACGAATGCATGCAGCGATGACAGATACTGACCAGTAGCAAGGGATTGAATGGGTAAGAGAGAGAGAATTAGAGGAAAATAATTCATAGAAAAATTATAAAAATCAATTACATATGTAATATTATTTTGCTTTATTTAATTGATGCTCATTATGTTACTACTTTTCGACTAAAACAAAAATTTGACTTTAAATCGATTGAATTAGTTTTACTTCGTTTTTAAAGTGAAAATTGGTGCTTGAATTGTTAATACCTAATAAAAATATGCTTAGAATAACCACCCAACCTCTACTGAATAAAAAAGAAAGACGATTTTTTATAAAATAATTTAGAAATAAAAATCTTCTTTTTTATACAGTAGGGGTTGGGTATGACTGTTTTAACGGCAACTTCAAAACCTGTGACGTGGGTTGGGTCGGAAGTGTCTTTTAACGGTAGTGTTGTTTATTTCAGAATTCTTTTTTTAAATTTAAATTTTTTTTTTTTTTAGCGAGGTCTACAGATGGCGTTGGTCTGGATCGGCTGACGCTACTTTAAATTTGCTGATGGTGGCGGGAGAGGGTGAAGATTATGTCAACGGTAGTTTTTGATTTTTCTATCTTGAAAGTTAAAAACTCGACTCGTACCAACGGTACTGGAGTGGGGGTGAAAGTGTCTGTATACGGTATTTTCTAATTTTTTCTTAATTATTGAATTATATCGCTTAATTGTCAAAAAATCAAAAACCAAATGTTCTTAGTTATAAGTATATTAAGTGGTATGCAAGATTTCAAATCCGAATGACCTCTCGTTTGTTAGTTATAAGTCAAACACGTACATTCCAAACCCTTATATATATATATATATATATATATATATATATATATATATATATATTATATATTCAACTACGACAACCCATACGACCTTTTACTAATTACATCTGATAGTGTATTTATTCTATGTTATGACGATGTAATTTTTGTTACAGACAAAAACCGGAAGCGAATATCCATTATTAATAGATTACAATATTAAATTTAACTAAATAAATTAGAATTTTTTCTTAAATATATATTAAAATATAACTTTTTACTCTAAAACCAATACAGCGTGTAATAAAAGGAGAAAATGTATAAGCACAAAGAATATCGGCGCTGCACAATCTTCATCACTTGAACCCCCCACCCCCACCCATTGAGTCTTAATTAAGGTTAATAAATATCAAAAAGTGAAAAATAGAAAGAGAGATACAGAGAGAAAGAAGGGGTGGAGAAAAAGCGAGAGAGAGGGAGAAAAAAGTGGGGTTCCTGGTGAGCGTAGTACAACTCTTTATTGCCATTACTCTCGGGTCCACTCCGATCCGGTGAGATAGTAACTGTTATATGGGTCAAATAGATCAGTTTAAAGATTATTGGTATTCTATAAGACTATGTGTAAAAAGTCATTTTAAGAAACAACTACACAAAGTGTATTAATATAAACTGATGATTCCCAAACCTCTTATCACAAAATAACACTAAACGGATCGATATGCTCTTAAAATCAATCAGTCAATCTTTTAGAGTCTTATCAATAGATCAAGGAGATGAGTTGAAATTTTTTTGTACTAATACAAAATTAAAAAACACCCTCCGGGCGATGTAAAAATAGATTTTTGAAACATATTGCCTGAGGGGTAAAAATTCAATGTCAGCGAGTTTGTACCCTAAGTAAGTAAAATCATTAAAGGATTAAAAAAATAAAACAATTTGAAATGTAAACTTTAAATATGTATTAAAATAAAACTATATATAGATATATAATACCAGTCATGTATTTATTAAAACTTGTTTTAAAAAACAATGAGGACTGTCTAAATTTTGCATGTTCAAATTTGAGTGTATTTATTCTATGTTATGTCGATTTTGGGTAATGTGACGTAAGCAGTGACGTAATTTTTGTTACAGACAAAAACCGGAAGTGAATCTCCATTATTAATAGAAGATTAGATAGGAATACTTGATGCTATGTAACTGTACATTACAGTTTTACCTTGACTTACGAATTTAATTTGTTCCGCTCATGACTCAATTTTCTCGTATATCAAATCAATTTTCCTCGTTGAAATAAACTGATATTCTATTAATCAGTTCCAGCCTGCACAAAAACATTACAGTTTTTTCTTGTTTTTTTTAATAAGAAATTTAGAACTGTATTGTATAAAACATAATGAAATATAATGTAATTAATTATGTTCTGTCATCATCATCATCATCATGTCGCGCAATTAGCGCGGATGTCCATGACAATCTCTCACCAACCTTCCCTATCATTCATTGTCCGAGGGAGGTCCTCTACGCTGCATCAAGTATCCAGAGTTGGTCAATGTAGGTCCTTTGTGCGCGGCCCACATTAATATGTCCATGTGTTGGATTCCACAGGAGAATGTCGCTTATGAGCTCGTCCTTGCTTCTCCAGTGTCCAACATGTCTTGTCCGTCTCACTAGGATGGTTTGTGAGATAGAGGGCAGTTGGCCATACAGCATGCATGTGCTGTAATATGTTTGAATTTTTATTTTTATATGATTAATATTTTCTTTCTTTCTTTCTTTCTTTCTTTCTTTCTTCATTCATTCATTCATTCTTTACTTACTTCATTTACCCTACTGTCTTTCTTCTTTCTTTCTTCTTTTCTTTCTTTTCTTTCTTTTGATCTTGAACTGTCTCTGTCTTTCTTACTTGTTTTCTTTCTTCTTTTTTCTCTGTCGTCATTTGTACCTATCATATGATATACCTTCTTTCTTTCTTTCTTTCTTTCTTTCTTTACTTTTAGTCAACGTATTAGCATAGGCGTATCTGAAGCTCGCTCGTACCTCAAATTTTAGCTCACAACACCAAGCAAAATATCAACTGAATGACAACTCGTAACTCGGAAAACTCGTAAGTTAAGAGACTCTCAAGTTAAGGCACTACAGTATTTGTTTAAAGAATAGTTTCTTGAAGCTATAATTGCTTACTAAGGATAATTAATATTAGTTAATTAAAACCAGATAATAGTGTACAAAAATAGTAATTATTAATTAGAAATGATTACTCGAGCAATATAATTGTGCATAAATTATTAGTACTAGCAAATATATACACCCTCCGGGTGCACCTATTCAAGTTTTAATGTAGTAAAATATTACATTCAATTAGAAAGACTAGTGGAATTAATCAGAATGCAAATAAAAATATTTGAAACAAAGGGGGTATAATCGAAAAATAGAACAACTGAAACTTGCTCTTCCATCATTCCCGTCTTTCATTGCTAAAATTTTCTAATTTAATCATTTAGTTAAAATTAGGAAGTAAAGAATAAAATTAGTTATTTCTTCTTGTTAATGGATTTCTTTTAAGATTTATCTCCCGAGATTTTCTTTCATATTCATTCAGATAAAACCAAACAATTAGAAATCAATAATACTAAGCACATTTATAAAATCAATTCTTTGATATCAATATGCAAATTAGCCTTCCCGTTCACACTGTAAACCGTTATTTTTTTGTATATATAAATACAATTGCATGTTATTATTATGTAGATAAGGCAAACAGTATTAATAATGTAAAACAAATTATTGAGTTTTAAACAAAAATAAAATCATGGAGAATGTGACGTAAACACTTAAGGGAATTGTGACTTGAATAATAATTTGATTTGATTTGTTCTTGTTTTACGGCATATCAACCTCAATGGGTCATTTAATGCCGACTACGTTTTGAAATGAATTGGTGATAATGTGTAATTTTCTAAAGGTTTTTTTTTTTTTGACATATTTTTTGTGAATGAAACTTTTAGATGATTTTTTTTTAACATATATTTTTGTGTTTTCATTTTTTGGGGAAGATTTTTAGATTTTGTTGTAAATGTGTGCTTCTTTTATGTATCCAAGTAGTTTTTCTGGGTTTATTTGGTAGAATATCTGTTTTAGATTTGTTGTTTGGTAGTATTTTTTTCGTATTTGTTTTAGGTTGCTACATTCTGTTAAAATGTGTTTGATTATGTAGGGTTTTTGGCATGGTATGCAATATGGGGCTGCTTCTTTTTTGAGGAGGTATGAATTGAATAATAATAATATAGTTTCAGTTACAGACAGACAAACGCACAATCTCCATTATAATAAGAGAAGATAAATTAGATTAAATAGGAACACTAGAAACCATACAACTGCGTGCAAATTATTTTTTATTAAGAAGGAATATTTATATCATATGATCGTGTGTAAAAACTCTTAAGGAGCATCTACACAAAAATGGAGATATTTGTGGAAGCGATTTTGGGTCCTATATATGGGCCAAGTAGATGAGTGAGAATTATTGGCATTCAACTAGCAAAAAAAACACCATCCGGGCGGTGTAAAGATAAATGTTTGCATGATATTGCCTGCGGTGGGAGGAATTCAATAAATAAAATAAAATGTTTCATATTTCTAAGAAATTATCTACTTACTTAAAAAGGGTCATATTCACTCTACTCCACTGAGATATTTGTTTTGTTTTACGACAGTAAGCACCTCCAAAATGTTTCTAAAAATACGATTTGATTATTCAGACATTTATCTTTATAATAAGACTTAAAAATCGTACGGGTAAAATATATTTTGTTCGGATTTCATAAAATGAAATAGGGAGGTGTGGGTCAACCTATTAAATGAAATAGGGTGGTGTG
>CM042166.1:52802855-52807855 GCA_023376005.1 Doryteuthis pealeii | reverse complement strand
CGATAGAGTATCTGACTAGGAAGCACGAGGTTCGGGGTTCGATACCGGCCCTTGCACAGCTATACTTGTCTCTTGGTTTACCTTGATCGATAGAGCATCTGCCTAGGAACTACGAGGTTCTGAGTTCGATACCGCCCCTCACATACTCAGCATGTATCAGTGCGGCAAATTGGGGAACTGATGGTAGGTGTGGCGCTCCATTCCAGAAGCGAAATAATCTCCCTGGTCTAACGCTAGCAAAAAGGAGATATACTCCCTCGCTGTCCGGCCGATATCGACAATAGGTCACTCTTTAATAAGTATTTACTGATATCCCACCCTGTCAGTCGAACAAAATGATCACTTTACTCGGGAACCACGCACAAGTCGAAGATCATGCGTGGCTAGTGTTTAAAAATTGCGTGAATCCCGTTGACAAGGCCACTCTCTAGAATGAAAGCATGAAGTGTACTAGTTAACGAACTACGCTGGCAGATGATTGCCAATGAGTTCGATTCTCACCGGGGTGTCTGACTTTATACCTAACAAAGCTAAACTTCTCGTTGTGTAATGGTTAGCGAGCTTGACTAATGGATAAATAAGTTTGATTCTCATTGGGTGCACATAAATCTATCCTTGTGCCAAACTTAGATAAACTTAAATTATTAAGGGTTGTCTTGAGAGCTTATTCCAAACTATGCCCAGTTTAGACTGATTAGGGTTAATAGGGCCGGGTTAGCTCAGTCGGTAGAGCGTTCGGCTAGAAACCACAAGGTTCCTAGTTCGATACCGGCCCTCGCCAACTCAGCGTATGAGTAGCGCAGGGATCTGTGTGGTAAAGCAAGGAGCTGATGGTAGGTGTGGCGCTCCATCTCAGACGCAAAAAAATCTCATTGGTCTAGCGCTAGTGAAAAGAGGATAGACACCCTCGCTGATTGGCTGATACCGACTTTAGGCCACCCCAACAACTTTACTTAGGGTTACGATTGGGACCTTTTTCGCTAAGTCGATAGAGCATCCGCCGAGGAATCGCAAGGTTCTCAGTAATTGAGTAATTTGGGTAATTTTATCTGTGTGTTAAAGAATTTTGGAGATGACAGTAGGTACGGCGCTCCACCTTAGAATAAACAATCTCCGTAGTTTAGCCCTAGCGAAAAGGAGATAGACTTCCTCGCTGTTTGGCTAAGCCGACGATAAACGACTCCGCCGAGTTTACGCTTTTTTTTTTTTTGCTAGGGCTGTTTATGTTTTGTTTTTTTTGTTCTTTTAACTAGACAACAATAGCAAGGCACTCAATATTGATAAAATTCAATACGGTATTTGATTAGCTTGCAAAATATAGCACGACCGTACGAGCTCTACTTTCACGCTGTCTCTCTGTCTTGGTTTTTAATAGAGCTACAATAGCAGGGCACTCGGTATTCATCAAACTCAATACTTGACTCGCTTGCTAAATACGGCTCTACCGTAGGAGCATTGTAATGATCAAATTCAATGTATTATTTGCCTAGCTTGCTAGAGATGTTTGTTTGTTTGTTGATTTTAACGGCATATCAACCCGTCTGGTGTTATGTCATGCCTAACGGTTATGAAGTAATACATATCATGTATTTATATTTATACTTTTTAGTAATTGGTTTTAACAATGTGTTAGCATTATTGGGGATCATGTTGTATGGTATTGATTTGTTTCATGTCTCTATTTTATCGTATAATTTTATTTCCCTAAAAAAAGAGAGAATATCCTCCATGTTGATATTTTCAAATAGATCTTTCATATTGTTTGCTTTAAAATAACGGTTTCTGATGCGAACAAAAAACCTGCATTCCATGAATAAGTGTTTAACTGTCTAAGGTGTTTGACATGTTTCACATTGTGGTTGTTGTTCTTGTTTGAGTATATAGGAGTGAGAACTGCCGTAGGACATAGAGAGAAACAGTGACAAAGTAGGGATCCTACTCTAATACTATCTTTAGCAAGTTAGCTAAATAATGTATTGAATTTGATCAATACAGTGCTCCTACTGTAGTGCTGTATTTAGCAAACTAGTCAAATATTATATTGCTGTATTTAACAAGATAGTTAAATATCGTTTTGAATTTGATCAATACTGAGAGCATTGCTATTGTAACTCTAGTTTAAAAAAAAAAGAGACACAGAGAAAAACAGCGAGAAAGTTGAGTTCGTACGGTAGTGTTATATATAACGAACTAGTAAAATACGGTAATCTAAACATTAGCTACATAAATGAGAGTAACCCCCCTTGTTTTCTTCACTTTGAGGAAGCCATATGTTTTGGTCGGCCATTTTAATTTCACCTTAAATCCACACTAAAAATACGAATTTGTTCGAATCAATACAACTGCATGTTTTAACACGAAAATATAAAATGTTTTTAATTGTGCTTGTGCATTATTTGAAATGAACTTCATTGTTATTAAGAACACTTTTTATGATATTTTCGTGTTAAAACATGTAGTTGTATCGATGACGGTGAAATGAAAATGACCGACCAAAACATATGACTTCCTCAAAGTGAAATAAACAAGGGCGGGTTACTCTCATTTATGTTCAGATTACCTCAAATACCGTATTGAATTTGATCAATACAGAATGCCTTGATATTGTCTCCCTTATAAAAACAAGACAGAGAGAAACAGCGAGAAAGTAAGGGTTCTATAGTAATGCTATATATAGCAAGTTAGTCAATTACCGTATTGAATTTGATAAATACGGTATTTGATTAGCTTGTAAAATACAGGCACTACTTAGTAGCCCTCGCTGTTTCTCCCTGTTTTGTTTTTATTAGGGCTACAATACCAGGGCACTCAGTTTTGATCCAGTTCAGTACGGCATTTGACTAGCTTGCTACAGCACTACCGTAGGAGGCCTACTTGTCTTGCTGTTTCTCCCTGTCTTGTTTTTATTGAGGCTACAATACCAGGGCACTCAGTATTGATCAAGCTCAATACGGTATTTGACTAGCTTACTAAATGTAGGACAACCGTAGTTGCCCAACTTTCTCTCTGCTTCTCCTTGTATTGTTTTTATTGGGGCTACAATATCAGGGCACTCAGTACTGATCAAGTTCAATACGGTATTTGACTAGCTTGCTAAAAATAGGACTACCGTAGTTGCCCAACTTTCTCTATGCTTCTCCTTTTATTGTTTTTATTGGGGCTACAATATCAGGGCACTCAGTATTGATCAAGTTCAATACGGTATTTGACTAGTTTGCTAAATACAGGACAACCGTAGTTGCCCAACTTTCTCTCTGCTTCTCCTTTTTATTGTTTTTATTGGAGCTACAATATCAGGGCACTCAGTATTGATCAAGTTCAATACGGTATTTGACTAGTTTGCTAAATACAGGACAACCGTAGTTGCCCAACTTTCTCTCTGCTTCTCCTTTTATTGTTTTTATTGGAGCTACAATATCAGGGCACTCAGTATTGATCAAGTTCAATACGGTATTTGACTAGCTTGCTAAATACAGGACAACCGTAGTTGCCCAACTTTCTCTCTGCTTCTCCTTTTATTGTTTTTATTGGAGCTACAATATCAGGGCACTCAGTATTGATCAAGTTCAATACGGTATTTGACTAGTTTGCTAAATACAGGACAACCGTAGTTGCCCAACTTTCTCTCTGCTTCTCCTTTTATTGTTTTTATTGGAGCTACAATATCAGGGCACTCAGTATTGATCAAGTTCAATACGGTATTTGACTAGTTTGCTAAATACAGGACAACCGTAGTTGCCCAACTTTCTCTCTGCTTCTCCTTTTATTGTTTTTATTGGAGCTACAATATCAGGGCACTCAGTATTGATCAAGTTCAATACGGTATTTGACTAGTTTGCTAAATACAGGACAACCGTAGTTGCCCAACTTTCTCTCTGCTTCTCCTTTTATTGTTTTTATTGGAGCTACAATATCAGGGCACTCAGTATTGATCAAGTTCAATACGGTATTTGACTAGTTTGCTAAATACAGGACAACCGTAGTTGCCCAACTTTCTCTCTGCTTCTCCTTTTATTGTTTTTATTGGAGCTACAATATCAGGGCACTCAGTATTGATCAAGTTCAATACGGTATTTGACTAGCTTGCTAAATACAGGACAACCGTAGTTGCCCAACTTTCTCTCTGCTTCTCCTTTTATTGTTTTTATTGGAGCTACAATATCAGGGCACTCAGTATTGATCAAGTTCAATACGGTATTTGACTAGTTTGCTAAATACAGGACAACCGTAGTTGCCCAACTTTCTCTCTGCTTCTCCTTTTATTGTTTTTATTGGAGCTACAATATCAGGGCACTCAGTATTGATCAAGTTCAATACGGTATTTGACTAGTTTGCTAAATACAGGACAACCGTAGTTGCCCAACTTTCTCTCTGCTTCTCCTTTATTGTTTTTATTGGAGCTACAATATCAGGGCACTCAGTATTGATCAAGTTCAATACGGTATTTGACTAGTTTGCTAAATACAGGACAACCGTAGTTGCCCAACTTTCTCTCTGCTTCTCCTTTTATTGTTTTTATTGGAGCTACAATATCAGGGCACTCAGTATTGATCAAGTTCAATACGGTATTTGACTAGTTTGCTAAATACAGGACAACCGTAGTTGCCCAACTTTCTCTCTGCTTCTCCTTTATTGTTTTTATTGGAGCTACAATATCAGGGCACTCAGTATTGATCAAGTTCAATACGGTATTTGACTAGCTTGCTAAATACAGGACAACCGTAGTTGCCCAACTTTCTCTCTGCTTCTCCTTTTATTGTTTTTATTGGAGCTACAATATCAGGGCACTCAGTATTGATCAAGTTCAATACGGTATTTGACTAGTTTGCTAAATACAGGACAACCGTAGTTGCCCAACTTTCTCTCTGCTTCTCCTTTTATTGTTTTTATTGGAGCTACAATATCAGGGCACTCAGTATTGATCAAGTTCAATACGGTATTTGACTAGTTTGCTAAATACAGGACAACCGTAGTTGCCCAACTTTCTCTCTGCTTCTCCT
>CM042166.1:52790355-52797855 GCA_023376005.1 Doryteuthis pealeii | reverse complement strand
GCCATTCCAAACACACCGTGTTTACAACTTATCATATATATATATATATATATATATATATATATATATATATATGTGTGTGTGTGTGTGTGTGTGTGTATTATACGGATGTTTTATTAAAAGATGAAAGACAAGGATCTTGTTCTTGGCTTTAATTTGCCTTTTTTTTTTGGAGGTCGAGATGTCACAACTGTGATTGTTGGCACTTTAAAAACTGTCCAAAGTCTTTGTGTAGTTCGAGTACGGGTACTTTCGACCATCTTCAGTAATTCTCGTAGATGTAGGGGCTCCTGTGTTTTTAAGTGATGTCATTTCATAATCTAATATCTAGAAAAAAAAATCAATATACAATGTTTAATTAGTATTATTTGGATTATTCGGACTGTTGTC
Source organism: Doryteuthis pealeii (assembly GCA_023376005.1). Classification (NCBI taxonomy): domain Eukaryota; kingdom Metazoa; phylum Mollusca; class Cephalopoda; order Myopsida; family Loliginidae; genus Doryteuthis; species Doryteuthis pealeii. The sequence continues at coordinate 52,797,465 of CM042166.1, read as the reverse complement.
CTCATCTTTATTGTTATCTGTACAACATTTCGGCCGATATGCCCACCGACCTTCTTCAGGTATTTCTTGTCGGACTCGGGAGTCTTTTCGAACTCGGAACCTTCTTGTCGTAATCGGGAGCCATCACGGAACTTTGAACCCAAATAATCCAAATAATACTAACTATCAAGCCTCATCTCAAAACTTCAGAAAAATAGTAGAATGTTTAATGTTTTATATATATTTTTTTCTTTTCAGGTATAGTGAATCGTTCATCGAAACACACAAATAATACGGACTACACAAGGGTATTTGTCGAGTTGTACTTAGTACTGATACAGAGATTTTAATTACTGTTGTTAAAGAGCTGCGCGTTGAACAGTATCTTATTTATATTTCTTGTACCAAAGGTAATAACCCTAAGTTGACCTTTCTTCCGGATTTTAATATTGTTATTTGATAACTCAATCACAACAAATAGAAATGTATTTCTCGCAAAAAGAAAATGCATTTAAACATTATACATAGAATTTTGAGTTGTTTCAACGCATGTTATTAAATTCTGAGATCATTTGAAAGAGAATTAATATATAACGGCATTTTATCGATATATCTAAAATAGGCTGTTTATCTCAAATGATATCAATTTTTTGGAATATATATATATATATATATATATATATATATACAGAGAGAGAGAGAGAGAGAGAGAGAGTAAACTACAGACACGTGTTTCGAGGTATCACCTCTCATCAGTGCAGTTATACCATTTTTAGCAGCTGGCCGGTTCGAGACCCGAGCGAACTTACGCTCGCCAAACCTCTTACCCATACGGCCACAGTCAGCTGCCAAGTATAGCAGGCTATTTAATCGCTACATTTCTAAGCAGACATGAATTCACCTAGAGGTCTCAAACCTTGTAAACAAAGTGAGTCTTAGCTGAACGTCGAATACGGTGAATTTTGCAATTAAATCCCATCTAAATAAAGTGCTCAACCGAAATTGGGAGCGAATGATAGAGTAAACTACAGACACGTGTTTCGAGGTATCACCTCTCATGCAGTTATAACATATATATATATAAATATATATATATATATATATATATATATATATGTATATATATAAGTAAATTAAAGTCGTCGGGGCGGCCCAATGTCGGTATCAGCCATGCAACGAGAGAGTCTATTCCCTTTTCAATAGCGCTAGACCAAAGAGCGTCTGAGGTGGTGCGCCACACCTACCATCAGCTCCTTACTTTACCGCACAGATCCCTGTGCTACTCATACGCTGAGTTGGCGAGGACCGGTATCGAACTAGGAACCTTGTGGTTTCTAGCCGAACGCTCTACCGACTGAGCTAACCCGGCCCCTTATATGGAAAAAAATAGACAAACATCGGATGTTGTACTGGGTGGATGTTTATCATAGGAGGTGATGTCAACGTTATAATGTTTCGATCAATCAGACCTTCTTCAGGACAGTGACTGAGTTCTTACTGACAAGTGTCTGGTGGTCGGGATTAGTGGGGTGGTGGTCAGCCGTTGACAATCAGCTGTAAATGTTTAGTATAGTTGTAGGAATTTTCTTTTTATGAGGTATTGTGGTGTTGGTCGTGTTTTGGGGTCATGGAGTGGAATTGGGGTGATTTGGGGTGGAAAGAGTTCGTCTACTTTTTACTCCCATATATATATATATATATATATATATATATATATATATACATACATATATATATATATATATATATATATATTTATATATATATATATATATAATTTAAGGAAAGGAAATGAATCCGACAGTATAAGTATAGATAAAAAGGATATGAAAACACACAATATGCTGTTAAAGTGAAAACATTTTATATCATTTTCATAGCTAATAGTGAACAATATTTCAATTTATAAAAATCGTCTTCAGAGCTTGTTTTTACTCCGGACTCATCGAGAAAAGAGCTGAAAATAATTTGAATTCAAAACGAAAACATCGATGACTTTTTGGAACATCAATGTTTTTGGTTTTGAATTCAATTATTTTCAGCTTCTCTCTCGATGAGTCCGGAGTAAAAACAAGCTCTGAAGATGATTTTTATAAATCAAAATATTGTTCAATATTAGCTATGAATATGATATAAAATGTTTTCACTTTAACAGCATATTATGTGTTTTCATATCCTTTTATCTCTCTCTCTCTCTCTCTCTCTCTCTCTATATATATATATATATATATATATATATATATATATATATATATATATATATAATATATATATATATATTGGTTAATCAAATCTTGTATCAATTGGCAATACAGATGAGATCTCGTGATGAGACAAAATTAAGAATTGTAACAATAATATCAACAAATTAAATACCGACGCACAAAAAATACGTGTTTGTCCTTATATACATTGTATTGAAAAATAGATGGAAATTAATCCGACAGTATGAAATTTAATATTTTTGAAAAAACAAATGATGTTATATAATTGCTGACAGAAATCTGTTTCGACCGGCTCGATAAACTGGTCATCATCAAGAGCAACATAGACGGGAAAAGAAAAACAACCGTTAGAAGACTGTTTACAAACGGACGCTATATTCAATGCTGGAATTTTGAAAAAAATGTTTGTTCTGTTTTAAAAATAAATTTTATTTTTATAATGCTTCTGATTTTAAAAAATTAAAAATTAAATTTATTTTATTTTTAAAACAGAACATGCATTTTTTTTTTAAATTCCAGCATTGAATATAGCGTTTGTTGCTCTTGATGATGACCAGTTTATCGAGCCGGTCGAAACAGATTTCTGTCAGCAATTGTATAACATCATTTGTTTTTTCAAAAATGTTAAATTTCATACATTGTATTCTATTTAGTATTATTCTAAATACATTATATTTTATTTTGTATTGAAAATAATACTAAATAGAATACAATGTATACAAGGACAAACTCTAGGTCGAAACACGTGTCGGCACTTCAATAAATAATTTTTATCCATACAAAATTTTCTTTATCTTTATCTTTCAACACACACATGTGTATATATATATATATATATATATATATATATATATGTGTGTGTGTGTGTGTGTGTGTGTGAGAGAGAGAGAGAGAGGGGGAGAGAGAGAGAGAGAGGGGGACAGAAAGAAGATACCATTCTTTGGTTGGTCCAAAGTCAGTAAGAGTACAATGAACACTCGAAGAGAAAGACACTAAATCCGACCAGTACACACTCCAACTGCCCACCCGGCTGGAAAATAGACCAGCTCTGGTTTCGAACACACACCGTCTTTGCTTTCAGAGACAACAACCAAGGGGAATCCCCCCACAGCCACCACCACATGGACTTGCCCACCACCAGTGTTGACGTACTTACACTGGAGACGAATAGTGTACCTTGAGGCGAATTTTTCCTCGCACATAATTGAGCAAGTGTCTTCTCTGACAAAAAACATCGCGACTCGCCCGGATAATTTAATCTAGCTGTTACTTTATATATATAAACAAATACTTTGTGTGTATCTATTTCTCTGTCTCTGTCAGTCAGTCAGTCTGTCTGTTTGTCTCTCTCTCTCTCTCTCTCTCTCTCTCTCTCTCTCTCTCTGTCTCTCTGTCTCTCTCTCTCTGTGTTACCCTCTGTCTGTCTCTGATCCTCTCCTCCCCCTCTCTCTCTCTCTCTCTCAGTTGCCCTCTATATGTCTCTGATCCCTCCCCTCTCTCTCTCTCTCATTCACACACCACACACTCTCTCTCTTCTCTCTCTCTCTCTCTCTCTCTCTCTCTCTCCTCTCTGTTACCCTCTGTATGACTCTGATCCCTCCTCCTCTCTCTCTTTCTCTCTCTCTCTCTCACTCACACACACACACACACACACACACACACACACTCTCTCTCTCTCTCTCTCTCTCTCTCACACACAACACGCATATAGACATTTACAAGTAAACACACATAGATAAAAAGTAAAGTCTTCGAAGTGGCATAAAGTTGGTATCAGCCAGACAGCGAGGGAGTCTATGTCCTTTTCACTGGCGCTAGACCAAGGAGATTATTTTAGCGTCTGAGATGGAGCGTCAAAACTATCACCAGCTCCTTAGTTTATCACACAGATTCATGTGCTACTCATACGCTGAGTTGGCGATGGCCGGTATCGAACCAGGAACCTTGTGGTTCCTAGGCGATTGTCGAAGTAACAATCATTGTTACTGTCATTGCCTTGGGATGTAAGTTACTGATTGAAAAATGGTTTGCAAAATTTTCTCTCTTTATTTCCAAAGAGTGGAACATGCCATTGCAGAGGAATTTTGTCAAGATAACCAGTTGATGGTAGAGCTCGTTGGCTATTATGACGCTCCTTCTTTCTGGTCTATTCGATTTGGGTCTATCATGCATTGTCCGGATGTTCCATGATGCAAAGTTCAGATCTTTGTAGCTTTGGACCTAATTACTCTGGGCGATGTTCTGTTGCATAGCGCCTTCTTTACCGGCACTAAATAGGTATATGTTATATACTGGTCTTTTCACTAAGCCAAATCGTATAACGTTATATACCTTCTTACTTCTTACTCTGTCGTCTATTCTTCTGGCCGGCTTTTGCTTCTGATCGTCTATCATCTATCTTGGTCTGGTATATCTTCTAAGGTCTGGTTTCTTGGGATTCCGGGTCTGGGTTCTGTTGGAGATCTCTCGTTATCAGAAGCCTTGTGTCATTGTTAGTTTAGTAATAAACACAAAGACTTCGATTTATGTTGATGTTACTTTATTCCAAATCCCCACCCAGACAATCTGCGCAGATGAGGCTTACATGTTGCTAGCTCTGCTTCGAAGTTCTAACTGACTCTAACTTACTTAGTATACCTTAAACCGGAAAGGGCCTTCTATGGGGTTCCGGTTCTCACGATTCTCCCCAGAACGCAAGGTCAGGATGAGCCAAACGCTGTCACTCACTCTCAAGCCATCAGCTGTACTGATCGCCATAATGATTTCTACAATACCTTAAACATGTATTAGGGATCCAATAATTATGTAACAGTTCTGCCAGTATGGATATTTGTTTTTGTTGATCATATTTCGTAGTGGAAAGCGGGCAAATTTAGTTTAGGATGCGCAAGGGTTTGCTAGTGTGCCCCTCTCCTCCACCGTGAATGTGCTGAGCTGGTAAGGGATGCCCAGAACGAGATCAGCATCTCAGTGGTCGCAGTGACTAGCCGGGCGTATTTCGGGTATACATCCGACCTCGCAGTTTGTCACATATCTGGCTTTGTCAGGGTTTCTCCTCCCATATAGTAGTGAGCTAGAAAGAAGTACAACGTGTTCTTTTGAAGCTTAAAAAATAAAGAGAAAGCAGGAAAATATGGCTCATTGCCTTTACGAATGTCATAAGAGCTAAGATGGAATAAGCTTGAAATCGAACTCTATTCACCCAGTTCGGGTTACTCCTTTGCCCCTTTACTCGGGTGTATATAATGGGAGAGAGAGAGAGACAGACAGACAGACAGACAGATAGATAGATAGATAGATAGAAGGACATACAGACAGATAGATAGATAGACAGACAGATAGATAAATAGGCAGACAGACAGATAGATAGATAAATAGATAGATAGATAGACAGACAGATAGGCAGACAGACAGATATATATATATATATATAGATAGATAGGCAGACAGATAGACAGACAGATGGTTAGATAGATAGATAGATAGATAGATAGATAGATAGATAGGCAGACAGACAGGTAGATAGATAGATAGATAGATAGGCAGACAGACAGACAGACAGACAAATAGATAGATAGATAGACAGACAGATAGACAGACAGATAGATAGACAGGCAGACAGACAGACAGATAGATAGATAGATAGACAGACAGACAGACAGGTAGATAGACAGACAGACAGACAGATAGATAGAGATAATAGATAGACGGACAAACAGATAGATAGATAGAGAGATAGAGAGATAGATAGATAGTCAGAGAACAGACAATAGATAGACAGACAGACATATAGGCAGACAGCAGGCAGGTAGATAGACATACAGATAGATAGATAGATAGATAGCCAGACAGACAGGCATGTAGATAGATAAATAAATAGATAGATAGATAGCCAGACAGACAATAGATAGTCAGATAGATAGATAGATAGATAGATATACAGATAGATAGATAGATAGTCAGAGAGACAGACAGATAGATAGATAGATAGACAGACAGACAGACAGACAGATAGATAGATAGGGGATGAGATGATTAGATGATTGTTCTTACTTGTTAATATATGCTTACTGCTTCTTTCATCTAACTCGGCGCCATCTTCTTCAGTCGATCAAGTGGGCTTTTTGGTAACGGATGGTTTTCTTTGTTGACTTCTTGGTGGGTATCTTCTTGTTTTTTAATTATTCAACAAGACTTATTTGTTTTCTTGATAAAGCTTTATTTCACAACCTAGCCCATATCAGGATTGCTTTGGAATTAAATAGCCCACAAAAGGTTGATATTTCCTTTAAAAAAAAGACACTAATACTAAACAAATTGTTTAGCTTGCTGTCATGAGACTAGAAAGTCTGTTGTTGACAATTACATATATATGTATGAGTATATTATAAAAAAGATATGAAAACACCATAAAATGCTGTTAAAGTGAAAAACATTTTATAATTTCGCTGATATTGAACAATATTTCGATTTTATGAAAATCGTCATCAGAGCTTGTTTATTCGGGGATTTATTTGAGTAATAACTACTCAATCCTGCTACTATCGATCGATGTGGATGGCTGTTGGCTCCACGGGGATGTTGTTAAGAGCGGAGACAAAAGTCATATATACATATATCTGTCTCCGATCTTAACAACACGGAGTATAAACAAACTCTGATGACGATTTTCATAAAATCGAAATATTGTTCAATATCAGCGAAGTTATAAAATGTTTTCACTTTAACAGCATTTTGTGTTTTTCATATCGTTTTTATATATACTCATACCGTCGGATTCATTTCCTTCCTTTTAACTTATATATATGTATATATGTATTTACCCCCCCCACACACACACACACGAGCAGTTTGACACAAGGTCAATTTCTAAGCGAGATTCAACAGTTTTAATTTCAGAGTTTCC
>CM042166.1:52775693-52790255 GCA_023376005.1 Doryteuthis pealeii | reverse complement strand
GCGTGCATGTGTATGTGTAACTATATATATATATTATATATATATATATATATATATATATATATGTGTGTGTGTGTGTGTGTGTGGTGTATAAGTGGGTAATTATTTATGTGAGCAGTCTTGTCCGGGTGTGTATTTCATCACCTCTGTTGTAGGTAAATGCTACTTTCACGGAATTCGATACTTGTATATTGTAACAGGCTCTGTTTCGTAGATCACACTGATTAGCTAAACTATTTTTACAGACATTAGTTTCAACTTTCTCTCTCTCTCACTCGCTCGCTCTCTCTTTCTCTCTCTCTCTCTCTCTCTCTCTCTCTCTTCTCTCTCTCTCTCTAAATATATATATATATATATAATATATATATATATATATAAAATAAATATATAAAGGTTTTACATATCTATTTATTGGTGACAAAGTGAATGTTCCTTGTCACCAAATAAATAGATATGTAAAACCTTTATGTATTTACTTTATTATATTATATAACAGCTCTATTTTATATTGAGCACTCTACCATAATACTGCGTTTGACACACCGTTCCAGTAAAAGCTGAAACAGTGACAATCCACACACACACACACACACACTATATATATATATATATATATATATATATATAAACCCCTCCGCACGATCAGGATGTGACACAAGGTCAGTTTCTTAAGCGGAGTTCAACAGGTTTGAATTCAGAGTTTCCTTCCTAGACTGGTTTACCTATCCGTGGTTAAAGAGCCCAGTCTTCCCTGCTATTTATCCATAGCTATAGGGGAGAGTAGGATCCATACCTTTCCCAAGTGTATTAGCGCTGAGTTAAATGCAATTACCACATCCAGGAATTGAACTCAGGGCGACAAGTCTATTTTTCATGACTTTAACCATTTTCAACACGCGCTTCCATATATATATATATATATATATATATATATATATATATATTATATATATATGTGTGTTGTGTGTGTGTGTGTGTGTGTGTGTGTTTGAAGAGGTGGTTGCGAATGTGAGACCTGCTAGATATATTACCTATGAAGATGTGTGCCTAAAAAGATACATATGTATATGTGCGTGTATATTTATATATATAAAGATACGTATGAAAGTAAATGGAAGTTAATCCGACAGTATAACTTTAAGATTTTTTGAAAAACAAAGGATGTTAATAGTTTGCTGACAGCATCTGTTTCGACTTGTTTTAATAGAGCGGTCTTCATCAAGAGCAACATATGAATGAAAGACGAATAAATAACCATTAGAATAGGAGGTACAACGAACGCTAGAGTTCAATGCTGGAATTTTTAAAAAAAGGCGTATTCTGTGTTTAAAAATAAAATAAATTTTATTTTTTTAAAAATCAGAAGCATTATAATGATATATTCCAGCGACAAAAAGTAAGTTAAAAGTCCACAAAAAAGTAAGTTAAAAGTTCAATTGTGCTTGGACTTTTAACATACTTTTGTAGCTGGAATAAATCATGAACATTTTGATACTTATTATACACTTTTTTTAATATATTTTTATATCAAAATTCTTTTGAGTATTATGGATTATAATGCTTCTGATTTAAAAAAAAAGAACACACATAGAAACACACAAAGACATACACACAAACATGCCAGAACACACAACTAAACTGAACCTAACCAAACACACACATACATACATACATACATACAATTTACTACACAAACGTATAAACCACAAAATAAAATATGCAAAATTATATAATACAACATATATGCTGTGTGTAAGTATACATATATATATATGCACATATAGGTATGAATGTGTACAAACTATGTAATGTAAAAGATACACACCAATCTTATATTAAATTTTAATTCTTATTTTAAATTCAATTCTTATGTATATATAGATATACCACACCAAATACAACCATGTACATAGACACCACACAACACACACACACACACACACACACACCACATACACACACACACACACACACATAGACAATTACATAAGCACACACATACACACACACACACACACTCAAAAAAGTAGAAAATTAAGTAGAAAAGCACAAAAACTCTTTAGAATAAAAACAAATTACAAACACACACACTTGACATATCAAATGAACATCTTGATGAACTACATCAGAGCAACTCTAATAAAAGAGTCATAAAATGACGGAGAATCTAAATTTATAAGTTTATTACCCAGCCACCCAAAAAACAAAAACACCTGTTAAAAACACAATGTTAAAAAAAAATTACACTATAATCCACCACCAACAGGAAGGAGGAGTTAAATATATAAGGGAACAGTTTAGCTCAGTGGAAGAGTGTTCGGCTTAGAAATCACAAGGTTCCTAGTTCGATATCGGCCCCGCCACCTCAACGTATCAGTAGCTCAGGATTCTGTGCAGTAAAGTAAGAGTTGATGGTAGGTGTGGCGTACCGCCTCAGATGTAAAATAAGGTCTACTATTGAAAAGTGATAGACTTCCTCGCTGTCTGGCTGATACCGACATTAGGCCGCCCCGACGACGATTCTATATATATACATGCATGTACAAATTGTATTTTCATATGACTGATCAAAGCCTGAAGAAGATATCAGAGGATCTGAAACACGTGTCGCAAATGTAAGATAAAATAATAAAAAATGTTTTCTAAAAACATAATCATTTTGCGGACCTTCTTTTATAATAATATATATATATTTATATATATATATATATATATATATATATATATATACATATATATATGTTACAGTTTGATTGAAAATAGATAGAAAAACAAATGATAATAGTATTACGCTGACAGATATCTGTTTCTACCATTTATACAAACGGCCTTCCTCAAGAGCAACTATATTAATGAAAGAAAGATGGAGGAATAGTTAACGGTTTGGCACGAGAGGCTCAAATAATGCTCACTTTCTGGGCCGAAGTGACTTTCAAAATTTATATTAAAAATGCGTATTTATATTACAGTATACATATTACAGTTTAAAATGTGCAGTTGGTAGAGAGAGAGAGAGAGAGGGAGAAAGAGAGAGACTACTTGATATCTAAGTGAGAGTAAATAAAAGCCTCATAATCCGGGAATATTGCGACTATTAGTTTCACGCTCTAATAACCTTAATATACCCTGAAGAATTACAAGAGAGCAGTATATAGAAAACACAGAATCTAAAAACGGAATTGAATCAACGTTGAAATATGTTGGCATCATTCCGTCTACTAAAGACGATGGCGTAGTGACCACTTTTTAAAAATCTTCAGCTGCGTGAGTGGTTAACAGACCAATTTTTGAATGGCAATCTCTGGTGCAGTGACTGCAAACAAACAGTGATGCTTGCTAGAGATGCGGTTGTCTCTCCTTCCTTTTGGCTCTCTTTTCCGTGGTGGCTTCTTTCCTCTCTTTTTCACCCCTTTCGAACGTTGAAATACATTCTCAAAATTAAACACATACATACACGCATGCATACATATGCAGTTGAACTTGTGCGTAAGGTATTTTAAGTAAAAAGAGGCTGCAGAGACCTCAGTCCACTATCTTTGCAGTCTCGCAGTTGGTCCAGTGGCACAGGAAATCCGTGACGACTGGGCTGCTGAGCTGTTGCAGGGTGCTGTCTCAGGTAGTATTGAGTCATTTCACAAGAGGTACGCCTCCCGGAAGCCCCAGCGCTTGCACCCAACGGGATTTATTTGAGTAGTAACTACTCCAATCCTACCACTATCGATCGATGTGGATGGCTGTTGGCTCCACTGGAGGTCATCCGTCCTTTGACAGCTCTTGTTTTAATGATGCTGGGTCCACACACCCACCTCACCAGACAAACCGAGGCATGCCTGATCGGAGTGCCAGTTTAGTCACCAACAGACCGACCATGGAAAAGGTAATACTCTTTTACATGGTACTAGTAACAGGTAAGAAAAAAGACCTGACCTCACTCACATATATATATTTACCAACCCCTCCGCACGAGCAGGATGTGACACAAGGTCAATTTCTTAAGCGGAGTTCAACAGGTTTGAATTCAGAGTTTTCCTTCTCCTAGACCGGTTGCCTAACCAAGGTTAAAGAGCCCAGTCTGCCCTACTATTTATCCATAGCTGGAGGGAGAGTAGGATTCATACCTCTCCCAAGGGTATTAGCGCTAAGTGAAATGCAATTACCACGTCCAGGATTTGAACTCGGGGCGGCGAGTCCATTTCCTATGACTTTAGCCATTACACCACGCGCTTCCTACTCGCTACCTCACTCACATATATACATATATACATATAGCGTGTGGTGTATTGGTTAAATTCTTACCTCTCTATTAGTTTAGCATATACAAGCTCCAAAGAATATATCAAATGATATCGTGACCATTAACACATAATCCTCACTTCCCCCATAAACATATAGCGTGTGGTGTAATGGTTAAAGTCATGGGAAATGGAATCATCGCCCCGAGTTCAAATCCTGGACGTGGTAATTGCATTTCACTTAGCCCTAATACCCTTGGGAAAGGTATGAATCCTATTCCTCCTCCAGCTATGGGTAAATAGTAGGGCAGACTCTTTAATCTTTGTTAGGCAACCGACTCTAGGAGAAGGAAAAACTCTGAATTCAAACCTGTTGAACTCCGCTTAAGAAATTGACCTTGTGTCACAACCTGCTCGTGTGTGTGTGTGTGGGGGGGGGTAAATACATATATACATATATATAAGTTAAAAGGAAGGAAATGAATCCGACGGTATGAGTATATATAAAAAAGATATGAAAACACCACAAAATGCTGTTAAAGTGAAACATTTTATAACTTCGCTGATATTGAACAATATTCGATTTTATGAAAATCGTCATCAGAGCTTGGTTTATACTCCGTGTTGTTAAGATCGGAGACAGATATATGTATATATGACTTTTGTCTCCGCTCTTAACAACATCCCCGTGGAGCCAACAGCCATCCACATCGATCGATAGTAGCAGGATTGGAGTAGTTATTACTCAAATAAATCCCGAATAAACAAGCTCTGATGACGATTTTCATAAAATCGAAATATTGTTCAATATCAGCAAATTATAAAATGTTTTCACTTTAACAGCATTTTATGGTGTTTTCATATCTTTTTTATATATACTCATACATATATATGTAATTGTCAACAACCAGACTTTCTAGTCTCATGACAGCAAGCTAACAAATTTGTTTAGTATTAGTGTCTTTTTTTAAAGGAAATATCAACCCTTGCGGGCTATTTAATTCCAAAGCAAACTTGATATGGGCTAGGTTGTGAAATAAAGCTTTATCAAGAAAACAAATAAGTCTTGTTAAATGATTAAAAAAACAAGAAGAAACCCACCCAAGAAGTCAACAAAGAAAACCATCCGTTAACAAAAAGCCCACTTGATCGACTGAAGAAGATGGCGGCCGAGTTAGATGAAGAAGCAGTAGCATAATATTAACAAGTAAGAACAATCATCTAATCATCTCATCCCTATCTATCTATCTGTCTGTCTGTCTGTCTGTCTATCTATCTATCTATCTGCTGTCTCTCTGACTATCTATCTATCTATCTATCTTATATCTATCTATCTATCTATCTATCTATCTATCTATCTATCTGTCTGTCTGGCTATCTATCTATCTATCTATCTACATCTGGCATCTATCTATCTATCTATCTGTATGTCTGTCTGTCTATCTACCTGTCTGTCTGCCTATCTATCTATCTTCTATCTATGTCTGTCTGTCTATCTATCTGTCTGTCTCTCTGACTATCTATTATCTCTCTATCTCTCTATCTATCTATCTGTTTGTCCGTCTATCTATCTATCTATCTATCTATCTGTCTGTTCTGTCTGTCTATCTACCTGGTCTGTCTGTCTGTCTATCTATCTTTATCTATCTATCTGTCTCTGTCTATCTATCTGTCTGTCTTCTGTCTCTATCTATCTATCTATTTGTCTGTCTGTCTGTCTGTCTGCCTATCTATCTATCTATCTATCTACCTGTCTGTCTGCCTGATTCTATCTATCTATCTATCTATCTATCTATCTATCTACCATCTGTCTGTCTATCTGTCTGCCTATCTTCTATCTGTCTCTGCCTATCTGTCTGTCTATCTATCTATCTATTTATCTATCTATCTGTCTCTGCCTTTTATCTATCTGTCTGTCTATCTATCTATCGTATGTCCTTCTATCTATCTATCTATCTATCTGTCTGTCTGTCTGTCTGTCTCTCTCTCTCTCCCATTATATACACCCGAGTAAAGGGGCAAAGGAGTAACATGAACTGGGTGAATAGAGTTCGATTTCAAGCTTATTCCTCTTTGCACTTATGACATTTGTAAAGGCAATGAGCCATTGTACTTCTTTCTAGCTCACTACTATATGGGAGGACAAACCCTGACAAAGCCAGATATGTGACAAACTGCTAGGTCGGATGTATACCCGAAATACGCCCGGCTAGTCACTACGACCACTGAGATGCTGATCTCGTTCTGGGCATCCCTTGCCAGCTCGGCACATTCACGGTGGAGGAGAGGGGCACACTAGCAAACCCTTGTGCATCCTAAACTAAATTTGCCCGCTTTCCACTACGAAATATGATCAACAAAAACAAATATCCATACTAGCAGAACTGTTACATAATTATTGGATCCCTAATACATTTTAAGGTATTGTAGAAATCATTATGGCGATCAGTACAGCTGATGGCCTTGAGAGTGAGTGACAGCGTTTAGCCTCACTCTGACCTTGCGTTCTGGGGAGAATCGTGAGAACCGGAACCCCATAGAAGGCCCTCTTCCGGTTTAAGGATACTAAGTAAGTTAGAGTCAGTTAGAACTTCGAAGCAGAGCTAGCAACATGTAAGCCTCATCTGCGCAGATTGTCTGGGTGGGGATTTGGAATAAAGTAACATCAACATAAATCGAAGTCTTGTGTTTATTACTAAAAACTAACAATGACACAAGGCTTCTGATAACGAGAGATCTCCAACAGAACCCAGACCCGGAATCCCAAGAAGACCAGACCTTAGAAGATATACCAGACCAAGATAGATGATAGACGATCAGAAGCAAAGCCGGCCAGAAGAATAGACGACAGAGTAAGAAGTAAGAAGGTATATAACGTTATACGATTTGGCTTAGTGAAAAGACCAGTATATAACATATACCTATTTAGTGCCGGTAAAGAAGGCGCTATGCAACAGAACATCGCCCAGAGTAATTAGGTCCAAAGCTACAAAGATCTGAACTTTGCATCATGGAACATCCGGACAATGCATGATAGACCCAAATCGAATAGACCAGAAAGAAGGAGCGTCATAAAAGCCAACGAGCTTACCATCAACTGGTTATCTTGACGCTCCTTCTTTTGGGTCTATTCGATTTGGGTCTATCATGCATTGTCCGGATGTTCCATGATGCAAAAGTTCAGATCTTTGTAGCTTTGGACCTAATTACTCTGGGCGATGTTCTGTTGCATAGCGCCTTCTTTACCGGCACTAAATAGGTATATGTTATATACTGGTCTTTTCACTAAGCAAATCGTATAAACGTATATACCTTCTTACTTTTTACTCTGTCGTCTATTCTTCTGGCGGCTTTGCTTCTGATCGTCTATCATCTATCTTGTCTGGTATATCTTCTAAGGTCTGGTCTTCTTGGGATTCCGGGTCTGGGTTTGTTGGAGATCTCTCGTTATCAGAAGCCTTGTGTCATTGTTAGTTTTTAGTAATAAAACACAAGACTTCGATTTATGTTGATGTTACTTTATTCCAAATCCCCACCCAGACAATCTGCGCAGATGAGGCTTACATGTTTGCTAGCTCTGCTTCGAAGTTCTAACTGACTCTAACTTACTGTATCCTTAAACCGGAAGAGGCCTTCTATGGGGTTCCGGTTCTCACGATTCTCCCAGAACGCAAGGTCAGAGTGAGGGCCAAACGCTGTCACTCACTCTCAAGGCCATCAGCTGTACTGATCGCCATAATGATTTCTACAATACCTTAAACATGTATTAGGGATCCAATAATTATGTAACAGTTCTGCCAGTATGGATATTTGTTTTTGTTGATTCATATTTCGTAGTGAAAGCGGGCAAATTTAGTTAGGATGCGCAAGGGTTTGCTAGTGTGCCCTTCTCCTCCCACCGTGAATGTGCTGAGCTGGTAAGGGATGCCCAGAACGAGATCAGCATCTCAGTGGTCGCAGTTGACTAGCCGGGCGTATTTCGGTATACATCCGACCTCGCAGTTTGTCACATATCTGGCTTGTCAGGGTTTCTCCTCCCATATAGTAGTGAGCTAGAAAGAAGTACAACGTGTCTTTTGAAGCTTAAAAATAAAGAGAAAAGCAGGAAAATATGGCTCATTGCCTTTACGAATGTCATAAGAGCTAAGATGGAATAAGCTTGAAATCGAACTCTATTCACCCAGTTCGGGTTACTCCTTTGCCCCTTTACTCGGGTGTATATAATGGGAGAGAGAGAGAGACAGACAAGACAGACAGACAGATAGATAGATAGATAGATAGAAGCGACATACATACAGATAGATAGAAGACAGACAGATAGAAAATAGGAGACAGACAGATAGATAAATAGATAGATAGATAGACAGACAGATAGGCAGACAGACAGATATATATATATATATATAAATAGATAGGCAGACAGTAGACAGACAGATGGTAGATAGATAGATAGATAGATAGATAGATAGATAGATAGGCAGACAACAGGTAGATAGTAGATAGAATAGATAGGCAGACAGGACAGACAGACAGACAAATAGATAGATAGATAGATAGACAGACAGATAGATAGACAGACAGACAGATAGATAGATAGATAGACAGACAGACAGACAGGTAGATAGACAGACAGACAGACAGATAGATAGATAGATAGATAGATAGACAAACAGATAGATAGATAGAGAGATAGAGAGATAGATAGATAGTCAGAGAGACAGACAGATAGATAGACAGACAGACATACAGATAGATAGATAGATAGATAGGCAGACAGACAGGCAGTAGATAGACAGACAGACATACAGTAGATAGATAGATAGATAGCCAGACAGACAGGCATGTAGATAGATAAATAAATAGATAGATAGATAGCCAGACAGACAGATAGATAGTCAGATAGATAGATAGATAGATAGATAGATAGATATACAGATAGATAGATAGATAGATAGTCAGAGAGACAGACAGATAGATAGATAGATAGACAGACAGACAGACAGACAGATAGATAGATAGGGGATGAGATGATTAGATGATTGTTCTTACTTGTTAATATTATGCTTACTGCTTCTTCATCTAACTCGGCCGCCATCTTCTTCAGTCGATCAAGTGGGCTTTTTGGTAACGGATGGTTTTCTTTGTTGACTTCTTGGGTGGGTATCTTCTTGTTTTTTAATTATTCAACAAGACTTATTTGTTTTCTTGATAAAGCTTTATTTCACAACCTAGCCCATATCAGGATTGCTTTGGAATTAAATAGCCCACAAAGGTTGATATTTCCTTTAAAAAAAGACACTAATACTAAACAAATTTGTTAGCTTGCTGTCATGAGACTAGAAAGTCTGGTTGTTGACAATTACATATATATGTATGAGTATATATAAAAAAGATATGAAAACACCATAAAATGCTGTTAAAGTGAAAACATTTTATAATTTCGCTGATATTGAACAATATTTCGATTTTATGAAAATCGTCATCAGAGCTTGTTTATTCGGGGATTTATTTGAGTAATAACTACTCCAATCCTGCTACTATCGATCGATGTGGATGGCTGTTGGCTCCACGGGGATGTTGTTAAGAGCGGAGACAAAAGTCATATATACATATATCTGTCTCCGATCTTAACAACACGGAGTATAAACAAACTCTGATGACGATTTTCATAAAATCGAAATATTGTTCAATATCAGCGAAGTTATAAAATGTTTTCACTTTAACAGCATTTTGTGGTGTTTTCATATCGTTTTTTATATATACTCATACCGTCGGATTCATTTCCTTCCTTTTAACTTATATATATGTATATATGTATTTACCCCCCCCACACACACACACACGAGCAGGTTGTGACACAAGGTCAATTTCTTAAGCGGAGTTCAACAGGTTTGAATTCAGAGTTTTCCTTCTCCTAGATCGGTTGCCTAACAAAGGTTAAAGAGCCCAGTCTGCCCTACTATTTACCTATAGCTGGAGGGAGAGTAGGATTCATACCTTTCCCAAGGGTATTAGGGCTAAGTGAAATGCAATTACAACGTCCAGGATTTGAACTCGGGGCGATGAGTCCATTTCCCATGACTTTAACCATTACACCACGCGCTATATGTATATGTGGGAAGTGAGGATTATATGTTAATGGTCACGATATCATTTGATATATTCTTTGGAGCTTGTATATGCTAAACTAATAGAGAGGTAAGAATTTAACCAATACACCACACGCTATATGTATATATGTATATATGTGAGTGAGGTAGCGAGTAGGAAGCGCGTGGTGTAATGGTTAAAGTCATAGGAAATGGACTCGTCGCCGCGAGTTCAAATCCTGGATATGGTAATTGCATTTCACTTAGCGCTAATACCCTTGGGAAAGGTATGAATCCTACTCTCCCTCCAGCTATGGATAAATAGTAGGGCAGACTGGGCTCTTTAACCTTGGTTAGGCAACCGGTCTAGGAGAAGGAAAACTCTGAATTCAAACCTGTTGAACTCCGCTTAAGAAATTGACCTTGTGTCACATCCTGCTCGTGCGGAGGGGTTGGTAAATATATATATGTGAGTGAGGTCAGGTCTTTTTTCTTACCTGTTACTAGTACCATGTAAAAGAGTATTACCTTTTCCATGGTCGGTCTGTTGGTGACTAAACTGGCACTCCGATCAGGCATGCCTCGGTTTGTCTGGTGAGGTGGGTGTGTGGACCCAGCATCATTAAAACAAGAGCTGTCAAAGGACGGATGACCTCCAGTGGAGCCAACAGCCATCCACATCGATCGATAGTGGTAGGATTGGAGTAGTTACTACTCAAATAAATCCCGTTGGGTGCAAGCGCTGGGGCTTCCGGGAGGCGTACCTCTTGTGAAATGACTCAATACTACCTGAGACAGCACCCTGCAACAGCTCAGCAGCCCAGTCGTCACGGATTTCCTGTGCCACTGGACCAACTGCGAGACTGCAAAGATAGTGGACTGAGGTCTCTGCAGCCTCTTTTTACTTAAAATACCTTACGCACAAGTTCAACTGCATATGTATGCATGCGTGTATGTATGTGTTTAATTTTGAGAATGTATTTCAACGTTCGAAAGGGGTGAAAAAGAGAGGAAAGAAGCCACCACGGAAAAGAGAGCCAAAAGGAAGGAGAGACAACCGCATCTCTAGCAAGCATCACTGTTTGTTTGCAGTCACTGCACCAGAGATTGCCATTCAAAAATTGGTCTGTTAACCACTCACGCAGCTGAAGATTTTTAAAAAGTGGTCACTACGCCATCGTAATGATGCCAACATATTTCAACGTTGATTCAATTCCGTTTTTAGATTCTGTGTTTTCCATATACTGCTCTCTTGTAATTCTTCAGGGTATATTAAGGTTATTAGAGCGTGAAACTAATAGTCGCAATATTCCCGTATTATGATGCTTTTATTTACTCTCTCTTAGATATCAAATAGTCTCTCTCTTTCTTCTTCTCACTTTCTCTACCAACTGCACATTTTAAACTGTAATATGTATACTGTAATATAAATACGCATTTTTAATATACATTTTGAAAGTCACTTCGGTCCAGAACGTGAGCATCATTTGAGCCTCTCGTGCCAAACAGTTAACTATTCCTCCATCTTTCTTTCATTGATATAGTTGCTCTTGAGGAAGATCGTTTTTATAAATGGTAGAAACAGATATCTGTCAGCGTAATACTATTAACATTTGTTTTCTATCTATTTTCAATCAAACTGTAACATATATATATGTATATATATATATATATATATATATATATATATATATATATATATATATATAAAAAAGAAGGTCCGCAAAATAGATTATGTTTTAGAAAAAAGTTTTTATTATTTTTATCTTACATTTGCGACACGTGTTTCAGATCCTCTGATATCTTCTTCAGGCTTTGATCAGTCATATGAAAATACATTTGTACATGCATGTATATATATAAGAATCGTCGTCGGGGCGGCCTAATGTCGGTATCAGCCAGACAGCGAGGAAGTCTATCACCTTTTCAATAGCGCTAGACCAAGGAGATTATTTTAGCATCTGAGGCGGTACGCCACACCTACCATCAACTCCTTACTTTACTGCACAGAATCCTGAGCTACTGATACGTTGAGGTGGCGGGGGCCGATATCGAACTAGGAACCTTGTGATTTCTAGCCGAACACTCTTCCACCTGAGCTAAACTGTTCCCTTATATATTTAACTCCTCCCTTCCTGTTGGTGGTGGATTATAGTGTAATTTTATTTTTAACATTTGTGTTTTTAACAGGTGTTTTTGTTTTTTTGGGTGGCTGGGTAATAAACTTATAAATTTAGATTCTCCGTCATTTTATGACTCTTTTATTAGAGTTGCTCTGATGTAGTTCATCAGATGTTCATTTGATATGTCAAGTGTGTGTGTTTGTAATTTGTTTTTTATTCTAAAGAGTTTTTGTGCTTTTCTACTTAATTTTCTACTTTTTTGAGTGTGTGTGTGTGTGTGTATGTGTGTGCTTATGTATATGTGTCTATGTTTACTTTGTGTGTGTGTGTGTGTGTGTGTGTGTGTGTGTGTGTGTGTGTGTGTGTTCGTGTGGGTGTCTATGTACATGGTTGTATTTGGTGTGTATATCTATATATACATAAGAATTGAATTTAAAATAAGAATTAAATTTAATATAAGATTGGTGTGTATCTTTTACATTACATAGTTTGTACACATTCATACCTATATGTGCATATATATATATGTATACTTACACACACGCATATATGTTGTATTATATAATTTGCATATTTTATTTTGTGGTTTATACGTTTGTGTAGTAAATTGTATGTATGTATGTATGTATGTGTGTGTTTGGTTAGGTTCAGTTTAGTTGTGTGTTCTGGCATGTTTGTGTGTATGTCTTTGTGTGTTTCTATGTGTGTTCATTTTTTTTTAAATCAGAAGCATTATAATCCATAATAAAACTCAAAAGAATTTGATATAAAAATATATTAAAAAAAGTGTATAATAAGTATCAAAATGTTCATGATTTATTCCAGCTACAAAAGTATGTTAAAAGTCCACAGCACAATTGAACTTTTAACTTACTTTTTTGTGGACTTTTAACTTACTTTTTGTCGCTGGAATATATCATTATAATGCTTCTGATTTTTAAAAAATAAAATTTATTTTATTTTTAACACAGAATACGCATTTTTTTAAAAATTCCAGCATTGAACTCTAGCGTTCGTTTGTACCTCCTATTCTAATGGTTATTTATTCCGTCTTTCATTCATATGTTGCTCTTGATGAAGACCGCTCTATTAAAACAAGTCGAAACAGATGCTGTCAGCAAACTATTAACATCCTTTGTTTTTCAAAAAAATCTTAAAGTTATACTGTCGGATTAACTTCCATTTACTTTCATACGTATCTTTATATATATAAAATATACACGCACATATACATATGTATCTTTTTAGGCACACATCTTCATAGGTATATATCTAGCAGGTCTCACATTCGCAACCACCTCTTCAAACACACACACCACACACACACACACACACACACACATATATATATATATATATATATATATATATATATATATATATATATATATGGAAGCGCGTGTTGAAATGGTTAAAGTCATGAAAAATAGACTTGTCGCCCTGAGTTCAATTCCTGGATGTGGTAATTGCATTTAACTCAGCGCTAATACACTTGGGAAAGGTATGGATCCTACTCTCCCTATAGCTATGGATAAATAGCAGGGAAGACTGGGCTCTTTAACCACGGATAGGTAACCAGTCTAGGAGAAGGAAACTCTGAATTCAAACCTGTTGAACTCCGCTTAAGAAACTGACCTTGTGTCACATCCTGATCGTGCGGAGGGGTTATATATATATATATATATATATATATATATATAGTGTGTGTGTGTGTGTGTGTGGGATTGTCACTGTTTCAGCTTTTACTGGAACGGTGTGTCAAACGCAGTATTATTGGTAGAGTGCTCAATATAAAATAGAGCTGTTATATAATATAATAAAGTAATACATAAAGGTTTTACATATCTATTTATTTGGTGACAAAGGAACATTCACTTTGTCACCAAATAAATAGATATGTAAAACCTTTATATATTTATTTTATATAATATATATATATATATATATATAATATATATATAATATAGAGAGAGAGAGAGAGAGAGAGAGAGAGAGAGAGAGGAGAGAGAGAAAAGAGAGAGCGAGCGAGTGAGAGAGAGAGAAAGTTGAAACTAATGTCTGTAAAAATAGTTAGCTAATCAGTGTGATCTACGAAACAGAGCCTGTTACAATATACAA
>CM042166.1:52770693-52773193 GCA_023376005.1 Doryteuthis pealeii | reverse complement strand
TAAAGTTAAACCTAATGAGTCAGATATATCTACAAATAGTTTCGCTTAGTACCTCACCAGGATAAGAATGTGACTCTTGAGTCAGATTTTTGCCCTGATGAGCTACTAAGCGAAACTATTAGTAGATATATCTGACTCATGATCCGGTTTAGAAATTTACAAGAACAAATGCTTGAAAATTGATTATATTTCGAAAATGCAAAAGAACACAGTCTGTCTCTAATAAAACGATATATATACTCATCCACAGACACCGTGTTTCGACGTATCCTGTCTTTTCGGGGGGCTAGACTTCTTAACCACTCGGCCATCAACATCTACCTACTGGGAGGAAGATTTTGACTGATGCCTGCATACATATGTTTATATGTAACGGCGACCAGAGAGTGGTTCATCTGTTTTATTGGAGAGCGTTGCCTTTACGCGTGTTCAGCGGTCGTCAGCAAAATCCCCTCCAAAGTGCTCAACCCACCATGGGTGAGTAGTATGTATAGTCATCCACGGACACCGTGTTTCGGTTTATCACGTCTCATCAGCGTGGTTAGACATTTGCAGGCTATCTCCGGGTGGGTTAGAAACCCGATAAATGTATCATCAATCAGAATACTTAACCCCTATATATATATATATATATATATATTAATAATGGAGATTGTCTGTATTTCTGTCTGTAACAAAAACTACCTCATAGCTCTACGTCACAACTTACGTCACAATATTCTTATGCTATATACACCCAAAATTTAAGTAAGCAATTTTAAAAATTGTTTTTTACTCTCGTCCTTTTTTTTACAGTAACAAAAAGTTAACTAAAAAGTTTACAAATAAATAAATACCTACGATTTTGTGGAAAATTGATGTGGAAAACATTCAAAATAATTGTTTCACTGTTACATGCGCGCAACATTTTATTTGAGAGGGACGGGGCTCAGTTTTAATTTCAAATTGTTTTATTTCTTTTTTACTCCTTTAATAAATATAAGGATTTGTCTTACTTATGATACAAACCCTCTGACATTGAATTTTTAACTCCCACCCTCTCAGGCAATGTCTTTTGAAAAATTAATTTTTACGACGCCCGGAGGGTGTTTTCTGTTGCTAGTATATATAATGAATCTAATTACAAATAAATTCTATCACCTTAAAATGGTTCCTTTCTATTTACCCAATAAATTGTTCCCGTCAGTGGAAAGAGTGTCAAATGTCTACAACTTACCCAGTTCTCTTTTTCTTTGTTTAATGGCATATCAACATTCGTGGGTTAATTAACGCCAAAAACCTCCTTATAGAAAGAACAGTTGTGGTACAACTTAACCCATAGCTGGGGAACGAGGTGCTCATGCCTTTTCTCGGGTTAGTAGTCCGAAAGTGAGTTGCGTGGTGGAATCCTTAGAGTCGTAGGAAATGGACTCGTCGACCCGAGTTCAAATCCTTGACGGAGGTACAGTTCATATAGCGCTAATACCCTTGGTAAAGGTATGAATCCAACTATTCTCCTTCCAATTATGGGTGAAATTAGTAGGGAAGATTAGGCTCTTAAACATTGGTTAGGCAACCAGTCTAGGAATAACAACATCCACAATAAACTCTTCCAAATCAAACCCACTTTGGGAGACTGGAGACGAACTTTAAGAAAGTTTAGAAAGGAACAAGTCATTGTATCCCGATTACGCATTGGCCATACAAGACTAACGCACTCCTATATACTCAAACAAGAACAACAACCACAATGTGAAACATGTCAAACACATTTGACTGATAAACACTTATTCATTGAATGCAGGCTTTTTGCTCACATAAGAAATCGTTATTTTACTGCAAACAATATGAAAGATCTATTTGAAAATGTCAACATGGAGGACATAAAATTATACCATAGAATATAGACATGAAACAAATCAATACCATACAACATGATCCGCAATGGTGCTAACACATTGTTAAAAACAATTACTAAAAAGTATTAATATAAATACACAATATGCATAACTTCCTAACCGTTAGGTATGACATAACCCCAGACGGGTTAATATCAATAAACAAACAATCTATCCGTTGTTTCGTATTTTCCATTTTTTTTCATTATACGCATGTCACATTTATGCGATGCAAAACTGTATTGCATAATGTCCAACTAAACCACACCCGTTCGCTTATATATATTTACCAACCCTCCAACGAGCAGGATGTGACACAAGGTCAATTTCTCAAGCGGAATTTAACAGGTTGGAATTCAGAGTTTTCCTTCTCTAAGACTGGATACTCAGCCATGGTTAAACAGCCCAGTCTACCCTGCTATTTACCTATAACTAAAGGAAGAATTGGATTCATACCTTTCCCAAGGGTAATGGTGCCATGTGAAAATGAAAACAACTTCGCTCAGGAATTGAACTTGGGTTAATTTCCTACGACTCTAAACATTAGACCACGCACCCGTTCACTTATACGTTCGCTATTAGTAGCAATTAAAAATTAAGTTCAAACAACTCATGGCTACTGT
>CM042166.1:52760693-52763193 GCA_023376005.1 Doryteuthis pealeii | reverse complement strand
ACCTTTATCAGGACAATATGACAGGAAGAACACCACATTGTATAAACTGTGATGGTTGTTTTTTCGTTTTTTTTTTTAATTACGGAAGTTAGGAAATGTATCTAGAGAAAAGGCTCGTAACATTATTTTGGCATTTAAGACGTGATTGGTGCAAGTAGATATGTTCAAAATATGCAATGTATATTTAAAGACACAATTTATTTAAAGACGAGAAAAGTATTAATTGTCTGAATTTTTGCGAAAAATAGAAGGAAAGGGTGAAAGTTAAAAAAAACCCAAAAAAAATTATTCTTGATGGTCAAGTCGACTTTTCAACGTTTCGGTTTATATCAACCCTTTATCAGGACAATACAATAGGAAGAAAACAATTTTTGTCTAAAATGTAATGTTTTTTTTTTCAATTGCGGAAGTTAGGAAATGTATATATATAGAAAAACCTCATAACCGTATTTTGGCAATCGTTCATTTTGAAAGTCAGGACGTGATTGGTGCAAGTTGATACGTTCAAAATATGTAACGTATCTTAAGAGACACCCTTTATAAAAGACGAGCAAAGTATTATTTGTTTGAATTTTAAGAAAAATAGAAGAAAAGACGAAAAGGAAAAAAAAAAAAAAAGGAAAAAAATAATGGTGATGCTCTTGAAAGAAATCAATTTCTTTGTTGCCACCTCCCCACATCTATGGGTAAATTGTAGCACAGTCTAAGTGATTAGATTTTACGGCATATATCTACCCTTGGATTATTTTATGCCGAAGATGTTTTGCTTTATTTATTCTTGATGGGTAATCAAATTTTTTAAACTCATTTCTTTTCTATATAATCCATAGATAGGACATTAAAAGTCAGGGTAGATCTGGAAGTAATATCGATAAAGGGGTACTCTACACTCCCCATAGCTCCAAAATTGGAACTTCATCATTAGATACAGTTAAAAGTCATACCCAGGACACTAAGACCCTCAACCATCGGTTTATGATGAAAAGGGTTGTGGGGTTGTCATAAGAACAATAGGGCCAGGACAATCATATACGTGCTAGGGCTTGACGTGAAAAGTCGATTAATCGGAGGAGAATCTCTAGCCTAAGTGCCCAAATGGAGTGTTACATGTCATGAATTGCTCAGTCAGCAAGATTCCATCCTTAAGCATCACGGGTCGCCTCCTACGATCAAGTGTTGGTCCTATTAGGGAAACACAGACTGGATTATCTAAGTTGGTTCATATGGATTTCTTCTCTCAATTTTGGAACTCATATAATTCTTACCTCTCTGTCCGATATATATTATATATATATATATATATATATATATATAATATATATATATACCAGCAAATATATGCACCCTCCGGGTGCAAGTATTTAAGTTTTAATATAATAAAATATCATGTTAAATTAGAAAGGCTAATGAAACTGAATAAGAATTCAGATAAAATATTTGGAACAGAGGGGTATGATTGAAAAATAGAACAACTTTGAAACTAACTCTTCCATTCATTTTCCCTTACTCCCTCTTTCATTGGTAAATTTTCCTAATTTAACTATTTAGTTAAAATAGGAAGTAAAGAATAAAATTACAGTTATTTCTTCTTGTTAATGGATTTCTTTTAAGATTTATCCCCAAGATTTTTGCTCATATTCAATAAGATAAAACCAAACAATTAGAAATCAATAATACTAAGCACGTATTTATTAAACTCAAATTTTAAATATCAATATGCAGATTAGCCCTCCCGTTCACACTGTAAACCGCTATTTTGTTGTATATATAAATACAACTGCATGTTTTTAATATGTAGATATGGTCAACAGACTTAATGATGTAAAACAATTTTATTAATAATTGAGGTTTAAATAAAAAATAAAATCATGGAGAATGTGATGTAAATAACAAAGGGAATTGTGACTTGAATAGTAATATATCGGTTACAGACAGAAAAGCATACAATCTCCATTATAATAAGAAGATATATATATATATATATATATATATATATATGTGTTATGTATAAATTTTGTTCTTATGAAGGTTGTTTTTTTGGTCTTCTGAAGCATTAGAAAAAAGAACAAAATCAAGAAAAACAGAACAAAAATCAGAATTTTAATATTCAATTGTTGTTCTGTTCCTGGTTTGATCAATTCCGATATTTCGGGTGAACATTCACCCTTCTAGGTATATTTGAGACGGTCTGGAGAAAAAAATGAAATGCTGTATATGAGAGCAAAAAATAAAAAATGAAATGAACGGATTTGGCGTTTTTTACCCGTTATTTTTCTTTCGAAATTGTGTGACGTAACTCATCCGAAATACGATCATGGTAATTGTTCGAAATGCGGCATGACTTTGATCGTGAAAGTCATGAGCAACTTAAAGAAAATTAAAGAATGAATAAATAAATAAATAAATAAACAAAATAAAAAAATGATATTACGTCACAGCATTAGCCTTCAGCTCCTCGCCGTGTTTTAGGCCGAAATATGCGTTTTCGTGGAATTTCTGA
>CM042166.1:52747185-52749685 GCA_023376005.1 Doryteuthis pealeii | reverse complement strand
AAGAAAATTATTAATTGTCTGAATTTTTGAGAAAAATAGAAGGAAAGGGTAAAAGTTAAATAAAAAGAAAAAAATAACTTATTCTTGATGGTAAAGTCGATTTTTAAACGTTTCGGTTTATATCAAACCTTTATCAGGACAATACAATAGGAAGAAAACATTTTTTGTCTAAAATGTAATGGGTTTTTTTTTTCAATTGCGGAAGTTAGGAAATGTATATATAGAAAAATCTCATAACCGTATTTTGGCAATCGTTCATTTTGAAAGTCAGGACATGATTGGTGCAAGTTGATACGTTCAAAATATGTAAAATATCTTAAGAAACACCCTTTATTAAAAGACCAGCAAAGTATTATTTGTTTGAATTTTTAAGAAAAATAGAAGAAAAGACGAAAAGGAACAAGAAAAAAAAGGAAAAAAATAATGGTGATGCTCTTAGAAAGAAATCAATTCCTTTATTGCCACCTCCCCACAGCTATGGGTAAATTGTAGCACAGTCTAGGTGATTAGATTTTACGGCATATATCTACCCTTGGATTATTTTATGCCGAAGATGTTTTGTTTTATTTATTCTTGATGGGTAATCAAATTTTTTAAACTCATTTCTTTTCTATATAATCCATAGATAGGACATTAAAAGTCAGGGTAGATCTGGAAGTAATATCGATAAAGGGGTACTCCACACTCCCCAGAGCTCCAAAATTGGAACTTCATCATTAGATACAGTTAAAAGTCATACCTAGGACACTAAGACCCTCAACCACCGGCTTATGATGAAAAGGATTGTGGGGTTGTCATAAGAACAATAGGGCCAGGACAATCATATAGGTGCTAGGGCTTGACGTGAAAAGTCGATTAATCGGAGGAGACTCTCTAGCCTAAGTGCCCAAATGGAGTGTTACATATCATGAATTGCTCAGTCACCAAGATTCCATCCTTAAGCATCACGGGTCACCTCCTACGATCAAGTGTTGGTCCTATTAGGGAAGTACAGACTGGATTATCTAAGTTGGTGTCATATGGATGTCTTTCCCCAATTTGGAACTTACCTCTTTGTCCGATATATATATATATATATATATATATATATATATATGTATATATATATATCTGTGTGTGTGTGTGTGTTATGTTTAAACTTTGTTCTTGTGAAGGTTGTTTTTTTTGTTTTTTGAAACATTGGAAAAAAGAACAAAATCAAGAAAAACAGAATACAAATCAGAATTTTAGTATTCAATCGTTGTTCTGTTCCTGGTTTGATCAATTCCGATATTTCGGGTGAACATTCACCCTTTTTCAAGGTATATGAGACGGTCTGGAGAAAAAAAATGAAATGCTGTATATGAGAGCAAAAAATAAAAAATGAAGTGAACGGGTTTGGTGTTTTTTAGCCGTTATTTTTCTTTCGAAATTGTGTGACGTAACTCATCCGAAATACGATCATGGTAATTGTTCGAAATGCGGCATGACTTTGATCGTGAAAGTCATGAGCAACTTAAAGAAAATTAAAGAATAGATAAATATATAAATAAATAAAATAAAAAGATGATATTACGTCACAGCATTAGCCTTCAGCTCCTCGCCGTGTTTTAGGCCGAAATATGCGTTTTCGTGGAATTTCGGATTTGTATATATATATATATATATATTATTATATATATATAATATATATATATGAAGAAACGAAGTGAAATACCAACAAATGCCCTGGAGATGATCTAATTAATAGATCAAAACACTGCAGCGTCGGCCAATAAACTCACCACTTAACCCATTTAAACCTGTGTTTTTTCATTTTTCTTAATATACTATATATATATATATATATATATATATATATATATATATATATATATATATATATATATATAGTGGGGTGATCCTTCCAGGTCTTGTTTAAGATTGCGCGCAGAATTCTTGTGCAGCTCCCATCTAGCTTATTCTTTAGGCGCTTCGTTAGGGTCAAAGTAGTGTAGCCGTACAATAGCACTGATACAACTACGGCTTGGAAGAATTTTCGCTTTAACCTGTCAGTGAGATCGGATTTTCATATCACCGACAATCTGTTTAAAGCAGCCCATGCCTTTCCTATGCGTGCATTAACGTGTACGGCCACCTGCCCCATATCACACAAACCATCCGTGTGAGACGAACGAGACCCGCTGGGCACAAGCTGGAGAAGCAAGGATGGACTCATTACTGTGGAAGCCATCACATAGGCACGCCAGACTAGGCCGTCCAGCAAAGACATACATAGACCAAATCTGTACGGATACTGGATGCTGCACAGAGGACCTCCCAGGAGCAATGAATGATAGGGACGGTTGGCGAGAGATTGTCATGGATATCCGTGCTGCTAGCGCTACATGATGATGATGATGATGATGATGATGATGAGGATCCCTGGGAACTCTGTCTATATGTATTTCTTGGTTCTTTTTGGGTTGTTTTGTTTTTAATTTAGAGTTGTACAATTTATTTATCAATTTTGGAGTTGGAT
>CM042166.1:52704685-52742185 GCA_023376005.1 Doryteuthis pealeii | reverse complement strand
ATAATAGTCAGATGATTTCAAAGACATGTTTTCATCCCATCTTGTTCATTCTCATACGGTCGGATTCATTTCCTCTCTTTTAACTTATATATATATATATATATATATATATATATTATATATATATATATATATATAAGCAATTGGTAATTTGCTTGAAGCATTGTTAAGTATGTAATAATATATTAATATTTTGAAGGCCAATACAATGCGTATGAAAAATAAAAACAAAAAGATGTTATTTTTGTCTTATCGATTTCGAAGCATGAACTTCATCATCAGAGTTTCGTATCAGAAAAATTTTCTGATACGAAAATCTGATGATGAAGTTCATGCTTCGAAATCGATAAGCCAAAAATAACATCTTTTTGTTTTTATTTTTCCTATGCATTGTATTGGCCTTCAAAATATTAATATATTATATATATGTGTGTGAGTGTGTGTGTGTGTGTGTGTGTGTGTGTGTGTGTGTGTGGTAAAATATCAAAAGAAATTCATAACTTTCTTGTTTTTAATTTAATTTTTGTCTTATTTTTCAGATATTATGAATAACGTAAATAAATTGAAAATTTCAAGTTACAGTGTGAAAGAATAAATTATAATAAAAGACTTATCTTACATAACTGAGACGTTTCTAATTTCAACAAAAGACATTTTTAGTGAGAGAATCATTCCAAGAAATTCAGAATTCAAATGGCCTCACCATTCACCTACTGTGTCTGCATGAATTCGTTTTGTATGGTTATTTAAAGGAGTGTTTATATTTGAATAAGCATAGGACATGGCTACAATGAAAGAATTATAATCCTGCTGAGATAAGAGGATTGACCCAAGAAACCTTGAACAAATTCACACAAAGTGCTCGAATAGTTCAGTAACTCTGCGTCCGTGAAAATGAAGGACGTCTACAATATATTATTAGTATTATCTGCGTTATTCGGACTATTGTCCTCATCTTTATTGTTATTTGTACGACGTCGTTCTGGAACCCATTCCATACGAATTTGTTGCATAAAATATTTAGGAGAAAAAAAATACACAAACTTTCAAAGGTTCCCGAGTCCGAGAAGATTCCCGAGTTCGACAAGAAATAGCTGAAGAAGGCCGGAGGGCATATCGGCCGAAACGTTGTACAAATAACAATAAAGATGAGGACCATAGTCCGAATAACGCAGGTAATAGGTAAAACTATATTTTCCTTTGACTATATTTTATGTCTCAAATGACTAAGTCGTTATTTTTTTAATGATATATATATATATATATATATATATATATATATATATATATATTTGGGAGAATAAGTGCTTAATTGGAGTCGTACCTAATTTTGAAAATTAATTAATTAATAATGAATTAGGCGGGAATTCTCCCAAAAATTATCGGCAAAAAGCCATTCCAAACAAACCGTGTTTACAACTTATCATATATATATATATATATATATATATATATGTGTGTGTGTGTGTGTGGAGAGAAAAGTAGACAAACACGGGATGTTATAGAAACTGGATGTTTATTGTCGACGATGCAACGTTTCGGTCATTTAGACCTTCTTCAGGACTCAAGTATAGTTCTTGCTTCAATGAAGGGCAAAATGGTGAAAACAGTATAGGGCAGGGTGGTTGGGTGGGTAGTGGATTTTCTTCTCTCTAGATGGGAGTGTTTATATGGTGATGCAGGTGTGGGTCAAGAATGTTTGATGATGGGGGTGGTCAAGATGAATGAGTATGTGTATGTGTGTATGTCTGTTTTTATTGTCTTTTATATTTATGTGTGTGTTTGGAAATTGGGTGTCATTAGTTTTATATGTGTGAGTTTTTTATTTATTTATTTATTTATTTATTTATTTTTATAAACCTTCTGTCCATCTATTTCTCTATTTTTATTCAGTAGTATCTATCTTTCTGTGTGTCTGTCTATATATTTAATTTGAATTTGAATTTAACTGACTCGCACCTGCATCACCATATAAACACTCCCCATCTAGAGAGAAGAAAATCCACTATCCACCCCCTGCCCCTACTGAAAACCTACTGTTTTCACCATTTTGAAAATGCCTCCCGTGTTTGTCTACTTTTTTCCACATATTGTCGGATTAACCTCCTCATATTTCTCCCCCCCCCCCACACACACACATATATATATATATATATATATATATATATATATATATATATATATATATTGAATATGTGACTATTGAAGTCAGTCAGTCAGTCAGTCAGTCTACTGTTGGTTTGAACAACAGCAACTGGCTAAGCACAACTGAAGTAGTGTCCAAGATAGTTATTCTTGATTCCCATAAATACCAATTATCTTGGACACTACCTCAGTTGTGCTTAGCCCGTTGCTGTTGTTCAAACCAACAGTAGACTGACTGACTGAGTTCAATATGGCACTGCGAACAGGATCGTATTAAGTTACGACTGCTTGTTGCCGTGTCTTACCAATTCGACGGTAATTGGATCTTAGCTTGATTATACTACAGTGACGTAATATCGTATTTTTATTTTTATTTATTTTATCTTTTATTCTATTGTTTGATTATCATCAAGCTGCGCATGACTTTCACGATCAAAGTCATGTCGAATTTCGAAGGATTGCCTTGATCGATTTCGGGTTAGTTACGTCACACAATTTCGAAAATATCTATTTGTATCTCTGTATATATATATATATATATATATATATATATATATATATATATACAGAGATACAAAATATATATATATATATATAATATATATATATATATATATATATTATTACGGAGATTGTGTTTTTTTCTGTCTGTAACCGAAACTATACTACTATTCAAGTCACAATTCCCTTGGTTATTTACATCATATTCTCCATGATTTTATTTTCCTTAAACCTCAATTATTGATAAAATTGTTTTACATTATTAATACTGTTGACCCTATCTACATGATATTTTCCACGTACCCCACTTGTACGGGTCAGGCACAAAGGCCCTATTTATGTGGGACCACCCACAAGCCAAGACTCATGGGGTGGCAGGTGAAAAATTGCGTCGATCCCGTCGGCATTCCCCCTCAAGGGGGCGCCTTAGGCACTGGGCAATAAACCCAGCCCTGCCCCTTTAAATCAAGCGGACAGGTGTTGCCTGGGGGGATGGCCCCCTGGGATCGACGCTGTTAATTATAGCAATGGTCCAGAGGCCGAAGCCACTGTTGACCCTATCTACATGATATTTTCCACGTACCCCACTTGTACGGGTCAGGCACAAAGGCCCTATTTATGTGGGACCACCCACAAGCCGAGACTCATGGGGTGGCGGGTGAAAAACTGCGTCGATCCCGTCGGCATTCCCTCAAGGGGGCGCTCAGGCACTGGGCAATAAACCAGCCCTGCCCTTTAAATCAAGTGGGCAGGTGTTGCCTGGGGGGATGGCCCCCTGGGATCGACGCTATTAACTCGTAAAGATCCAGGCCGAAGCCACTGGACCCCTGGCGTTGGCCAGATCTACATGATATTTACCGCGTACCCCACTTGTACGGGTCAGGCACAAAGTCCCTATTAACGTGGGACACCCACAAGCGAAGCTCATGGAGTGGCAGGTGAAAAATTGCGTCGATCCCGTCGGCATTCCCCCTCAAGGGGGGCGCCTCAGGCACTGGGCAATAACCCAGCCCTGCCCTTTAAATCGAGGGGCAGGTGTTGCCTGGGGGGATGGCCCCCTGGATCAACGCTATTAACTCGTAAAGATCCAGGGCCGAAGCCACTGGACCCCCGGCGTGGGCCGGAGCTACATACTAATAACATGCAATTGTATTTATATATAACACAAAATAGCGGTTTACAGTGTTAACAGGAAGGTTAATTTGCATAATGATATTAAAAATTTCATTTTAATAAATATGTGCTTAGTATTATTGATTTCTAATAATTTGGTTTTATCTCAATGAATATGAACAAAAATCTCGGAGATAAATCTTAAAATAAATCCATTAACAAGATGAAATAACTGTCGTTTTATTCTTTACTTCCTATTTTAACTGAATAATCAAATTAGGAAAATTTAGCAATGAAAGACGGGTGTGATGGAAAAGTAAGTTTCAAAGTTGTTCTGTTTTTCGATTATACCCACTCTGTTCCAAATCTTTTTATTTACATTCTTATTTAGTTTTATTAGCCTTTCTAATTTAATATAATATTTTATTACATTAAAACTTAAATACTTGCACCCGGAGGGTGCATTTATTTGCTAGTATATATAATGAAAAAGGATATTTTTCTTAGTTCACTCAATTTCAGAGTGGGCATTTTTAAGAAAAGTAATACCACAAGGAAATGCACCGATCATTATTTCTGTCTCATAATAGTTGCTACATTTCATCCTCATCACCAGGTTGCACTGACATCATATATACCCATGACTCTCTCTCACTAACCATCCCTATCGGTCATCACCTCTGGCAAGTCTTCCACTCAGTATCCTGAATCCCCACAGAGTTGATTTATGTAGATTAAAGTTTAGAAGGGTAAACACTCAACCAAGTGCCAGTAAGTGACCGACGAATGACCCTGCAAATAGATCTAAAAACAAAAACGGAAGTTCCGGGTGTTGACCGGAAACGGATATGACCCGATAAACGGAAGAGGAAGAACATCTTTCTTTTTCGGATGGGCTCTGGTGGGAAGTCAGACGTGGCTATCGGTTCCCGGTATGGATTTGACATATTAGAACTGAACATGATTTAGGATAGCGTAATTTGACCGTACCCCACTCTCTTTCTCACTTTTTCACTCTATCTTTCCTTCTCTCTGAAAAAAAACCCACGAGCCTCAAAGGAATAAACAACTATTTGTGACTATAAGCCTTAAGTATGTTGTTCCTGAACTAAAGACTATTACTACTACTAACGTCGACTACTACTACAACTCGAATTTGGCTCTATGCGACATATATCGTTCTGGTACATGAGATAGTTCTTGCTTCTCCACCAGTGTCCTGTCTTACTTGGATATTTTGTGGGATTGCAGGTAAGTGGCCGTACAGCTGCTTTTTCTGTGGTGCTGTTTACACGATTTTTTTTCAGAACAACACGTAGCATCCTTGTGTAGATCCCATCCATCTTTTTCTCTAAGTATTTAATTAGAGTCCAAGTGGTGCAGATATTCAGTAGTACTGACACGGCTATAGCTTGGACAATTTATCGTTCCTTTAAACAGACCTCAACTTTTACGCGAACAATTACTCCGTATTTTTACGTAGAAGAAAAACGCATAAGGAAACACACAAAGAAAAAAAACGGCTGACTTCTGATTTAGGTCCGGAAATTAAAACGGAAAGTTTTTTGGTGGTACCCAATGACAGTTTAACTACAGTCTATGAATTAACATTTTGCGAATTGGGTTACGGTTTTAGGGGATTAAGGTTGTTTTTAATTACGTATTGCTTTAAAAAATAAACAAAAAACCCAAATTACTATACATTAATGTTGAAAAATATTTGTTTAAACTAAGTTTAATTGAAATTACACATTGCAATACTAACACAAACAACTGTCTCAATAATAGATTCAATAATTGATTTCAATGGTTAATTAAATGTATAGTAATTTGTTTGTTTTTTTTTTGTTTATTTTTTTAAAGTAATACGTAATTAAAAACAACCTTAATCCCCTAAAACCATAACCCAATTCGCAAAATGTTAATTCATAGACTGTAGTTAAACTGTCATTGGGTACCACCAAAAAACTTTCCGTTTTAATTTTCCGACCTAAATCAGAAGTCAGCAAAAAAAACAAAAAACACTGCAAACTATCTTGAAGAATGTGCTTGGTTGGGTGGGGTGGTTGCCTCTTCTGCTTCTCCGCTCGTTACGGTCCTGATGTTGGTGCAAACATACCTTCCTTATCTTCCATGTGGCCTCGTATCAGATTAAGTGAAGGTTCGTAAATATGCATCTTTCTTCACATCTATTGTAAATGATTGCTTAGGGTCTTCTGAGAGATTCACTTATCTATCGCCGGTATTTGCTGTTCTTCTTTCGATCCCAACTTAAAGCGACAATTCAGAATGCCGATTTTCAAGGCAGGCGAAACAACTTTACATGACAAATTTCTTCAAATACAAGCATTGTTACGATTTTATGGGCCATCCTTTAAGCTCAAGCAAGGGCACTTTTCCAGCGGAAATCCTTGGTAAAGAATCCTTTGGTTGTTCCTTGGTGCTCCTCAGCATTGCAAGACCTTCGTCAATGATTGCAAATGGACGTCTCTCAGTATCAGTGATTAAGTAGTCAACCAGGCACGCATTAGGGCTGTTGATTGGCTGAGGTTTAAGCCACGTGACCTCGCATAGTCTATAAATTTAAGTGGTGTATTGTAGCACAACATATATATCTAAAATATTCCAACAAGCATAGGTGTGTTTAATCCTGTTTCAAAATTGGAATATCTACAAAAATAGAGACAGATTGATAGAGACAAAAGGGCAGCATTTTTCTTTTATGCATGTTTTGTTGAACTTGACGTACAATTCCTGTCTAACGAGTTTCTTTTCTATCATATCCTATTGTCTGGCCATCTCTTTTATATCAGTGTGGTATTGGTGAATGAATCCACCGAAGGTTTTCACACTGGTACTTTCTGCATGATGGCATTAAGTAGTGCAGAAAGTATTCCACTCTGATATTAAAAAAAAGATAGACAATTGGAAAGGCTAGAAAAGAATCTCGTCAAACAAGAATTGTCCGTTGAGTTCAACAAAACACGCATATATATATATATATATATATATATATATATATATATATATGTGTGTGTTTGTGTGTGTGTGTGTGTGTGTGTGTGTGTGTAATATTGTAATAATTGAAAAAACACAAGTTTCATAAACGGATGAATTTTATTACGCCTTCGCTATAGTGTTTCGGTTTGTTTAGATAGACCATCACCAGGGCTTTCGTTGGTTTAAGGAAAATATAAATTATTACTGGAAAAAAAAAACAACCTTTAACTTTAAACCCACGAAAGCCCTGATGAAGATCTATCTAAACAGACCGAAATACTTCAGCGTAGGCGTAATAAACATCATTCGTTTATGAAACTTTTTTTCTTCAAATGTCGGGACGCCGTGTCGTTTTTCTACGATGATAACTATTACACACAACCAACGGTCGAAGTGGGTATTTACCCAACCCATTCCTCGCGGGTAGGATGTGACACGAGGATCATACTCGAGACTAACGAGACTAACTTGCTAACGATTACGCCTTACTGGGACGTCTAAACTTCTTATGAAGGACGGGCAGATAATGGACTCCGACAGATGTACACACTAGCATTAACTGACCAGCAAATTCCAATATTCATCAAATCTGTGCAGACACAGGATGTTGTCTAGATGACTTATCAAGTGCGATGGTGATTATTTACCAAGAACGATGGGTATATATATATATATATATATATATATATATATATATATATATATTCTCACATCAAAACATTCCCCAAAGACAAGTCTTATTTACAACACTTTTCTGAAAAATCCATTGCAGGTTGACCATGAAAAAATTGAACTTGAAATATGAAAACTGTTACACTAAACATATACAATTATGCCGTTGGCTGTGAAACCCGTAGCGGGTGTGCTAATGACGAAACGATCGCATGACTTGCACGCTTTTTGGAACATCAATGCTTTCGTTTGGAATTTAAATACATTTTCTATTTCTCTCTCGATGAGTCCGGATTAAAAACAAGCACTGGTGATGATTTCTATAAATCGAAATATTGTTCAATATTAGCTATGAATATGATATAAAATATTTTCATTTTAACGGCATTGTGTGTTTTCATATCCTTTTATCTATCTATCTATCTATCTATCTATCTATATATATATATATATATATATATATATATATATATATATATATATATTATAATATATTAGTAATTTGAAGGCAATACAATGCGTATAAAAAATAAAAACAAAGAGATGTTGTTTTTTTGTCTTATCGATTTCAAAGAACACTTTATCATCTGAGACGAAAATCAGAAATGGACGTGCTTAAGTTTAAGAAACCGTCCTTTTATTTTGAATTGGATGGATACATTGTCGCAATGTTTGCCACAATACATTGTCGCAATATTCGCCACAATTTTGACCGGATGATAAACAGACAATATTGGATACATAAACAAGGTAGGATCTTAAGCATTTGTTCTAAAAAAAAAGATATTTAGAAAAAATAAAAAAATAAAAAAATAAAAAAATTACAGTTATTCACCCATTTCATTCATAACATAAAGAAGGGGGAAGGGAGGAGAAAGGAGAAAAAGAAGAAGAGGAGAAAAAATAAAAGAAAACGAAAGTATCATCACACACAAAAAAACAAAACTTTAGCACGTCCATTTCTGATTTTCGTCTCTGAAGATAAAGTTTCTTTGAAATCGATAAGACAAAAAAACAACATCTTTTTGTTTTTATTTTTTATACGCATTGTATTGCCTTCAATTTACTAATATATCATAACATACTTAACAATGCTTCAAGCAAATTACCAATTACTTATATATATATATATATATATAATATATATATATATATATATATATATATATATATATAGAGAGAGAGAGAGAGAGAGAGATAGATAGAGAGAGTGAGAGAGAGAGAGAGAGAGAGTGAGTGAGTGAAGGTAATGCATGATGTCGACACGCCCTTATGATGACTGGACTTTTTATCCCTCTTTAACACTTAGTGCATTTTGGAATGCATTTTGGCGACACGCCTTTATAATGACTGGACCGTTTATCCCTCTTTAACATTTGGTGCATTTTGGAATTTGTAAAATCAACTTGGAAGTGGGGATATCTGTCTCAGTCTGTCCGTGTATGTCAGTCTCTACCTATTTATTTTTTTCGGAGATTGCTACCACTCATTTTATTTTTATTTTTGTTTTGTTTTGTCTCGAAAGTCATATGTCTTTATCCTTATTTTTTTAATATTTTATTTTTGAAAGGTTTGTTAGAATCTTGAGGCAGTACTAAAATGGCCGTTGGGGATGACAGTGAGGGGAGCAGAGAATGTCCCAACTTTACATTCTCTTTCCTATTTTTTCTTCTTTTCCAAACCAAAAACGGTTGGGATGGGGCGAGTAATACGCCACAAAAAAAAGCATGTATTTTTGTTCTGTTTTTCCCTCCAAACCAAAGAGTCCTTTCATGCTTGTCCCATCGAATGAGGTATTTTCCCTCCTTTAGTTTCGGAGAGTTCATCACAATATTTTGGGAAACTTTTCTTTCTTTCTTTTTTACCTTCTCCTTTATTTTTTTTGTATTGTTTATTTTTCTTCTTTTTTTTTCTTTTAGTTGTTGGTCTTTTTTTGTTTGTTTATTTTATTGTCTTTTTTATAATTTTTTTTTCTTTCATCTCTGTCTTGCGATGCTATAAAATATGAAAGAATATTAAACAAACAAAAAAACTATTTCTGCGTTGACTCGGTCCCCTTTTTTTACATTAATAATTTCTGTTATTCCTTGTATTTCGCCAACTAATATTTTTTATTTGTTACAGACAATCATTGGCTTCTCCCTAACGAATCCCTTGTGGTCTCATGTCCGCTCCTGTTAGTCTTGCTTGATATCCTTTGTTTTTGTGCAAGAAAACATTGCATTTTTCCTTCTTTTTTCAATCCTTCTTCCCTTTTTTTAAAAAATCTTTCTGTAACTTGCAGTTCTTCTCATGTCCTTGGTTCCTTCACTTTTTTTCGCGAATTGATTTTATCATTTTTTCCTTCTTTTAACTGAGGCAGTTATACTCATCTTTCTTTCTTTCTTTCTTTCTTTCTTTCTTTCAGCCGAATCAGTTATCTTCATCTTTCTTTCTTTCAACGGAGGCAGTTATCCTCAGCTTTCTTGTGTTCTTTCTTTCCTTCCTTCCTTCATTCATTCTGTCTTTCCTTCCTTCCTTCTTTCTTTCTTTCTTTCTTTCTTTCTTTCTTTCGTTCATTCTTTCTTTCCATGGAGGCAGTTATCCTCATCTTTATGTCTGTCTGTCTGTCTGTCTGTCTGTCCTTCTTTTTTCTTTCTTTCTTTCTTTCTTTCAGCCGAGGCAGTTACACAAAAAAGTAAACATTAAAACATATTACAACACATAATTAATTTGATTCTATTTTATTATGTTTTATACCATAAAGTGCTATTTTTTTTTATTAAAAAGGTATTAAAAATGTTTTTAGTTATTTTATGGGCACCTGGAACGGATTATTGACATTTCAGTTTATTTCACTGGAAAAAACCGATTTGAGATGTAACTGAGCTACGAGAAGAACACATATGTCAAGGTACCACTGTTTTCATGTCAAGGTACCCCTGTATTCAGTAATCTTTCAATGGAGCCCGAGTAACAACAAGTCTCCTCAGGTCTCCAGGACTGTTCTGAGTATTCTAGCCGATCTTAATGCCGTGATCTGGATGGTCTCGATTCTCCCCCTAAATTCCAATTCATCTAGTCTCCTTTCCAAACTCTTGGAAATCGTTCCATGAGTACTAATTACAATTTGTATCACTCATGTTCAACATTCTATTGAATTCTCTGACAAGTATTTGGTTCAAGTATTTGTCTATCTTTTCATTTTCTTCCATCACTCCCGTCTTTCATGGAAAAATTCATCGAAAAATTATCCTAATTCAATTATTTATTCAAATTAGGAAGTAAAGAATAAAATTACAGTTATTTCTTGGTAATCGTTTTTAATTTTAGATTTATCCCCGAATATGCACATATCTGATATAGTTTTACTGCTGGTTGACCTACACCTGTGTCTCGATGTGGGTGCCAATAGGATAACGTCACTTATGAGCTCGTCCTTACTTCTCCAACAGTGTGCAGCATGTCTACTTCGCTTGCGCATATTCGCATAGTGTGTGTGATAGAAGGTATGTGGTGGTACAGCTGCGCTCTTGTGGGGTGCTGCTTCCAGAATGTTTTCAAGACCGCCGCAGCTTTTTCTCCAAGTGTTTCTTTAGAGTCCAAGGGGTACATTTATACTATAGCACTTTTCTTCTCAGAGATCAGATTTCTATATGAACCATAAACAGGATGGCATGCCATTAAAATCAATCAATCAACCAATCACTGGGTGCTCTATTCTGATGGCCTTGTGTCAAAACTAATGTTACATAATTATTAGATTCCTAATATTTATGTACAGTAGTGTAGAAACCAAAATGGCTGTTATAAGTTGCAGCCGGTGGCCTTGAAGGATGAGTGACAAGGCTTGACTTCAATCCTGATTCTTCTTCCGGTGGATACCGTGAGAATCGGTGGAGGAAACCCTCTTCCGGTTTAGATTAGAAATAGATTTTTCGTGAGATCGGCCAAAGACCACGACGGTGGTAAGTATGCACGCTCCGACTTAATCTGCGCAGGTAGTCTGGTGGGGATTTCGTAATAAAATATGATCTAAATTAAATCGAAGTCTTGTGTTATTATCTAAAAACTACCAATGACACAGGGCTTCTGATAAAGAGAAATCCCCAATGGAAGACCAGACACGAAGTCCCCAAGACGAAGTCCAGACGCAAGAAGAGACGCTGGAAGAAGAATAATAGAAGTAAGAAAGTAAGGAAAGCGGTATGCAACACTAAGCTAAGTGTGGTAAATATTACGAAAGGAAAAAAGGTAGCTTGTAATTCTTGCGGTTATGTGTTTAAACCAGTGGTCATCAACCTTTTGTTTTAAACCCAGGACCCCTCTTATTATTATTTTTGTGGACTCCATAGCCATTCCAGAAAAAAGCTTAATATTTTTGACTAATCTATACATATATAAAGGGCAGTTGCGTGTATGTATGTCTGTTTGGAGGAAACCACGAAAATAAAACCATTTACGAAAAATTAAATATATATAAACATTCACTATCACCAGATCTTGCTTTTTGATAAAAAAAAGTAATGAAGATTTGATTTATATTCGTGAAGATTATTAAAGAATAAAATTTCAATGATAAAAGCATGCAATTTTTTTTCTGCATTTGATTGGTTTGGTTTGTTTTATTTTACGGCATATCAACCTCAGTGGGTCATTTAATGCCGATAAAGTTTTGAAATAAATCAATTCTTAATGGATAATACAATTTTTTTATAAATACATTTTTCTATTTAACCCATAGCTGGGACCCTAACAGGTACTACCACTCTGGGTCAGAGTGGACCAGGGAACAATGGTGATGAAGGGGTGCTCCACATTCCCCAAACCTCCAAAACTGGAACCTCACCATCAGATAGAGGTTAACGTCATTCCCAGGACATGTAGACCTGCAGCCACCGCCTTCTAGCACCCATATGATAAAATGGGGTTGGGGTTCTGCATTTGATATTTTAAATAGTAGACATTAATTTTTTCAGATTGACTGGATCTACGCATGTTTTTTTTTATATATAGGGATTTTAAAGGGGTAACATACGAGTACCTAACTCACAATTCAGTAATAATGGATCTGCGAAACTAACGTTTAATAAAATCCCCCTCTACCCAAGCAACGATAGGTAGCCACTTCTATTTAAAAAATAAAGGAATTTTATAAAGAAATTAAAGAAATAATAAATGATTATTCTTTATTTTGAAGAAAAACTAATTCATTGCAAATAAACATATTTAACAATTAAATTCTAAAGAGAATGTATGTACACTAATAAATAAAGTAGGAAGGGGATTCTATTGTTGGTATCTGTTGGACAGTGAGGGAGTATATCCCCTTTTCACTGCAGGCACATGG
This sequence comes from Doryteuthis pealeii, assembly GCA_023376005.1. Taxonomy (NCBI): domain Eukaryota; kingdom Metazoa; phylum Mollusca; class Cephalopoda; order Myopsida; family Loliginidae; genus Doryteuthis; species Doryteuthis pealeii. The sequence goes on along the minus strand of CM042166.1, from coordinate 52,729,425 downwards.
TGTAATGGTTAGATTCGTAGGAAATGGACTCGTCGACGAGAGTTCAAATCCGAGACGAGGTTGTTTGCATTTAACATAGCGCCATTACCCTTGGGAAAGGTATGTATTCACCTGCTCTTCCACCAGCTATGGACAAATAGTAGGGCATACTGGGATCAGTAATCTTGGTTAGGCAACCAGTCTAGAAAAATGAAAACTCTAAATTAAAACCTGCCAAACTCCGCTTAAGAAATTGACCTTGTGTCACATCATGCTCCTCGGAAGGGTAGGTAAATATTTATATTCCTTTTTCGTTAGCACTAGGCCAGGGAGATTGTTTTTGCCTCTGAGGTAGAGCGCTACACCTACCCGATTTACTACACAGATCCTAGCAATGTCATATATGCGCTGAGTTGGTGAGGGCCGGTATGGAATAAGGAACATTACGGTTACGTGTCGGATGCTCTAGCGACGGAGCAAAAACAGCCCTTGTAGGTAATAAGCCATTTTAAGATAGGTTTGAGTATTCTATTTTTATGTAGGCTGTTAGTAATCTTACATGGACCCTAGGGGGTCCATGTGGACCTCGATTGAGAACCACTGGTCTAGCCGAAGTATTTAACGTTTACGTTGTACAGGAGAAATTGATATTCTGTAAATGGGTGATGAAACGAGGGAATTAATTTACCTGTCTGTCGCTGTCATATTTTCTCCGCCCACTCTTTAAATCTTTTCATCGTCGATACACCAGCAGAGAAAGAACTCTCCTTTGGCTCTCCCCCTCACTCTCTTTCTCTGTTTCTTTCTCTCTCACTCTCCCTCGCTCGCTCGCTCACTCTCTTTGAATCACACACACATATACACAGAGACTGGGTTTTTAAAAGCTTTTTACACAAATCATAAGACTAATCAAATTATGACATAAGACGTCAGACGGCAAGAGAAGACGAGTAGCGGCGGGTGCAGAGTCGATGAAGAGGCGTTGTTTTGCTAGCCTCTGGAGGACCAACGAGAAGCCGACTCGCTAACGAAATCCGACAGGGAGCAGTCGAGCAGAAAGACGACTATTTCAAGCCGAAGCCGTTCAGTAATTCGAGATGTGAGGCACCTGTTCTCAAAAAGCGATAGGAACCACCGAAGATCCTGTCAATACCCATAGTGCCACCGCAACTAATCACGACAACACTGGTAGGTGTAGCTCAGTGGTTAAAACGACGGGTCTCGACTATTTGAGGCCGATGACGTGAGTAATGAGTTTCGTTATATAACCGTGTCAATTGCTAAGCTTTGCTCAATCTAGCGTAGAGGCTTCTCGTTGCTTACTGTAATTGGAGCTGCTCGACGTGTAATGGTTATCGTCGTAGGAAATAGACGGCGAGCAGATTTCAGATACTGGACGAGGCTGTTTACATTTCACATAGAGCTAAAACCATTAGGAAAAATATGAATCTAACTATTCTCCCTACATAGAACTGGTTTAGCTCAGTCGGTAGAGCGTCCAACTATCTCCTTATATACATACATCACCAGAATTGGCTGGCAGAGTTTCACGTTTTTGGCACGCTCTCCTGAGTTTTGCTCGGTCCACCCTTGCACCTTCAAACAGTTCTGCACCCATGTATATCTCAGCCCTCCATTGCCTACGATCAGATGTCGGGGACTCCCAATTATCGACGGGAATACCGGACATACATATATACATACATACATACACACACAACTGTCCTTTATACCTGTATAGATAGATTAACTTTTTATCAAAAACATTGACCAGTGTGTGCGTATGTTTTTGGATGATACTTTATATTAAACTTGTTATGTGCACTTATCCGGATATGATTTTTTGTAAAGTTAAAAATCAACCGTTCCTACTGCACATCACCTAGAATTCACACAGAGTAGGTTTTTGCTGGTCCGAACATTAACTTTTAGAATCGAATATGCTATCTACAGAAGAACAGACAAAGTCTTTATTTATATATAGAGCCGGTTTAGCTCAGTCGGTAGAGCGTTCGGCTAAAATCCACAAAGTTCCTAGTTCGATACCGGTCTTCGCCAACTCAGCGTATGAGTAACACAGGGATCTGTGCGGTAAAGCGAGGATCTGATGGTAGGTGTGGCGATCCACATCAGACGCTAAAATAATCTCCTTGGTCTAGCTCTAGTGAAAAGGGGGTATACTCCCTCGCTGTCTGGTCGATACTGACATTAGGCCGCCCCGACGACTTTACTTACTTTAATTCTTAAATATCTTCGAATATAAATCTTCATAATTTTTTTGTGCAAAAATTGGTGATAGTGAATGTGTATATATATCTACTTTGTAGCTAATTGTTTTATTTTCATAGTTTTCTCCGGACATACATACATACATACATACACACAACTGCCCTTTATATACAAATAGATATATGAACTTTTTTTTTGTTTAGTGTGTGTATGTTTATGGATGATACTGTATACTTGTTATCTTCACTTATCCGGATATGATTTGTGTAAAGTTCAAAATCAACCGTTTCTACAGCACAAGTATTTAATTAAAGAGTGTATGTTATGCGGCAAACGTCACGCTGAAGAACATGACGAATTTGATGGTGAAGGGGGTAGGCAGAGGCAGGAGAAGGAATGAACATGAACCTTTTTATATTAGACAGCGAAAATAAGGGATGTTCAAAATAGCTTTTAAACGCTTTGATTTGAATTATTAAGACGACACTCTCATGAAAAAAAAGGAGAAACCCAAGAAGAAGTTGCGAGAAGTAGGCGGAGATTTCACTAGCGAGAGTCAGAAGCGGCATTGTTGGGAACGAGATCATAACGAGAGTATCGAATGTCTTTGGCGTTGAGAGGAGGAGACAATAAGCTCGTGCCGGGACCGGGGTTGGAAACAAAAAAAAAAAAAATTAAAGGAAAAAAAAAAAAAGAAAAAGAAAAAAGGAAAAAACGGAATAAGATGAAAAATAAATAATTGTAGGGCGGAGAAATAAACCTGGAATTAAAATCGTGTATTCAAGAAATAAAAAAAAAGTACAGAAACCATAGAAAAATGAAAATGAAATATAAGAGAAATAAGAATATTAAAAAAAAAAAAAACGAAGCAGATTTGATAAAAAAAACAAAGTTTTGAAGTGGAGAGCCAAACCTACCGTAAGCTCCCTAATGCTTTACTGCACGGATCAAATTACCCAAGATGTGCTACTCATGCGCTGAGTTGACGGCCTCATATATATTTTATATAAACTATACACAATTTTCATAATGAAAGAATTTTTTCAGATTTTGTAAGTAAGTAAGTAAAGTCGTCGGGGTGGCCTAAAGTTGGTATCAGCCAATCAACGATGGAGACTATCCCCTTTTCACTGGCGCTAGACCAAGGAGATTATTTCAGCGTCTGAGGTGGAGCGCCACACCTACCATCAGCTCCTTACTTTACCGCACAGATCCCTGTGCTACCCATACGCTGAGTTGGCGAGGGCCGGTATCGAACTAGGAACCTTGTGGTTTCTAGCCGAAAGCTCTACCAACTGAGCTAACCCGACCCTAATTCAAACAACTCTTAAAACACGAAAACTCTGGCTTCGACCATGGGGTGCGGTGGCTTCGGCCCTGGAAGGCGTAAGCTAACATCGTTGATTCCAGGGGGCCATCCCCCCCCAGGCAACACCTGCCCCCTCAATTTAAAGGGACAGGGATGGGCTTATTTCCCGGTGCCTGAGGCGCCTCTTTGAGGGGGAATGCCGACGGGATCAAGACATTTTTTGCAATTGCCTCTCATGAGCTTCGGTTCGTAGGTGGTCCCACATTAATAGGGCCTTGTGCACGTGGGGTAAGTGGTAAATATCATCCCTTAAAACATGAAAAAAGAAAAAAGCGATCGCATCATTTGATACCTTTTTATTATTAATCTTTTTAACGTGGAGTCTTTTTCTTTTATTGTGTACTGTCCAGAAAAAAAGTTTTGAAAGCAGTACCCCACGAAAAGCGGTTGTACGGACACTTTCCTCCTATCCCACAAACTGTTGGAATATTTTGTATTTAAGGTGTGCTACAATTTCCCACCTGGATTTATAGACTAGCCGTGGTCACGTGGTTTATTCCTTCGCCAATCACTAGCCATACTGCGTGGCTGATACACTACTTAAACACTGATACTGGCCATAGTTTTACTAGCACTCATTGAGGAGGGACTTACAATACTCAGGACTCTTTACCAAAGGATTCATTATCAGAGGATTACCAAGGATCCAATTCCACTGGGCAAGCGGTCTTGCTTAAAGAATACAGGATGTCCCATAAGATTGTAACACAAACCATCAAAGTAAAACAAAACCAACGTGCTGGACACTGCTGGAGTAGCAAGGACGAACTCATAAGTGATGTTTTTATGTAGACACCTACACATGGACACATCAGTTTAAGCCGATCAGAAAAAAAAAAAAAAAAAAAAAACTACATCAGTCAGTTCTAAGTGGATTCTGGATACCATGTGGATGACATTTAAGGTGTGCTAAAATTATCCACCTGGATTTATAGACTATCCGTGGTCACGTGGTTTATTCCTTCACCAATCACTAGCCATACTGCTAGTGATTGGTGAAGGAATAAACCAATGACTGATAAGGAGACGGGAAAATGATATCAATAAGACCTGATATGAAATCTTCAAATTTCAGGGAGATTGTTTTACTGAGGTGGAACACCACACATATATTCATTCCCCTACATCACCGCACATATCCGATTAATATAGACATGAAACAAATCAATACCATACAACATATTCCCCAATAATGATAACACATTTTTAAAACTAATTACTAAAATGTATAAATATAAATACACGATATGTATAACTTCCTAACCGTTAGGCATGACATAATCCCAGACGGGTTGATATGCCGTTAAAATTAATAAACAAACAAACAAACCAATCTGTACTACTCATACGCTGAGTTGTCGAGGACTTGTTTCCAACCCGGAATCTTGCGATTCCTTCTTATTTTTAGTCTCTACGATCTGGATAAACAAATATTAAATTATCGATTGCCAACCTCGAACTCATAGGAAAAAAGGTCAGGCGTTGACCTCTTCATGAGTAATAATTTGGCAAGGCGGAAAGACATCATATTTGATGAAGATAAATGCAAATATCAGGGACTCATGAGTATCCGTATAGTCAGCGGGACCTGCTGCTGCTGCTGTTGCTGCTGCTGCTGCTGATGATGATGATGGGTGGAAATAATAATGTTATCAACTTTGAATTTCTCGATGAACAGGCAACGTTAGCCTTAATTGAATCATCGCCCTAAAATGATATCGAATTTAAGCTCAAATCTATTAATAATGGAAATACGCTTCCGGTGTTTATCTGTAACAAAAGCTACGTCACTGCTAACGTCACATTACCCAAAATCGTCATAACATAGAATAAATACACTCAAAATTTGAACATGCAACATTAGACAGTACTCATTGTTTTTTAAAACAAGTTTTAATAAATACATAACTGGTATCATATATCTATATATAGTTTGTTTTATTTTAATACATATTTAAAGTTTACATTTCAAGTTGTTTTATTTTTTAATCCATTGATGAATTTGATGATTTTACTTACTTAGGGTACAAACTCGCTGACATTGAATTTTTTACTCCCACCCCTCAGGCAATATGCTTCAAAAATCTATTTTTACATCGCCCGAAGGGTGTTTTTTTATTTTGAACTAGTAAGATGAATATATATACCTACAAAAGTGTGCTATTTACTTCATTAAAACAATCTTGTTTTATCATACAAATTATTATGTTGTCGTTGTATCTACCGACTGAGTTCAACTGGCTGGGCACTTCAAGGTTCCGGGTTCGATACCGGCCCATGCCAAATCAGCGTGAGAGTAGCTCATGGATATGTGCGATAAAGTGAGGAGCTGATGGTAGGTGTGGCGCTCCATCTCAGACTGTAAAAACAATATCCTTGGTCTAGCGCTAGTGAAAAGGGGATTGGCTGTTAAATGCCATATCAACATTCATGGGTTATTTAATGCCCAAACCATCCTTGTAGAAGAACAGTAGTGGTGCTATTCAATCCATTGCCATGTGCTGAGATGTTCATAATTTACCCAGGGGTAATTTTCCGAAATTTGACATTATGGCGTTCATGGAGTTCGAACTCATTTACTGTGATATCGCAATCAATTGTCAGTTCATTTGGGGCCGGTTTAGCTCAGTCGGTAGAATGTTCGGCTGGAACCCTCAAGGTTCCGGGTTCGAAACCGGCTCTCACCAACTCAGCGTAAGAGTAGCACAGGAATCTTTGCGGTAAAATGCGGAGCTATTGGTAGGCGTGGGACTCCGCCTCAGATGATAAAAACAATATCCTTGGCCTAGCGCTAGTTAAGAGGGTATATACTCCCTCGCTGTCTGGTTGATACCGACTTTAGATCACCCCGACGACTACTTACTTTTTTTTACTGTTGTATCTTGTTTTCAGCTTTAATTTCTCTTTATCATCCCTCACCCAGACGTTAGAATGCACTAACTGCACTTCTGCAGGGGGTAAGAATCCCCCAATGGGGCCAGCTGTAGGCCGTGGGTTGCGACCCTTGATGCTTATGGATAGAATCCAGGTGGCTGAGCAGTCCATGACTTGCAATACTCCACTTTGGTCCTTTCTTGGGCTAGACTGGCGGTCGGAAAAACATGAGTTTATAAACAAAACTGATTATCCATTAAGAATGAATTTATTTCAAAACTTTGTCGGCATTAAATAACCCACTAAGGTTGATATGCCGTAAAACAAAACAAAAAAAACAATTAATTTATATAAAGAATAGAATTTACATGATAACAGCATGGAATTTAGCAATTTAAATAGGAGACATTATTTTTTCCTCTCATGTCTGGATCAACGCAAGGTCTTTTTTTTACATATGGATTTTAATGGGGCATCCTGTGAGGATCCAACTCTCAATTCAACAAAAATGGATCTGCGAGACTACGTTGTTTACCCCCACTACTCAGGCGACGCCGGGTAGCCGCTTCTAGTATATTAGAAAAATATAGCAATTACTACATTATAGTGCAATTAATGTTATGTACCAGTTATATCAGAAAATTCATTCTTAACGTATAGATTTTAAACAACTAAATAGACAATTTGGTCTTCATCACTTTGTCTTCATTTTCAACTTTCTTTCTCATCAAATTCTACTTTTTTATCTTCATTTCATCGTGTTTTCCTTTTTTTTCACCGTCTTTTCCCACTGCATGGAATCATTCTTGCACTCTTCCTTCTCTCCTTGTTTCTTTTCATTTCTTTTTCATCCCTCTTCCTATTGCATAATCGGTCCATATTACCACATAAATTATGCGGACCATATGACCGTTAGGCACCCCTTTTTGATCTCGATTAAGAAAGGACATGTTTTTTCATTTACACCGTCAATATCCGGTTGCTTGTTAGGGGTTAGGGTTAGAGTTAGGGGTTAGTTTTATAATTTAAAAAGAATCTAAAAATAGTCTGTTAAAACAACCGGATATTGACGGAGTAAATGAAAAATATGCCCTTTCTTAATCGAGATCAAAAAGGGGTGCCTAAAGGTCATTATTATTCAATTATTATTCAATGTTACTGCTGCATTTGACCATTATTAAACCTGCAGTCTAAATATAACTGTCACTTAGAACTGTCTTAAACCAACGCCTTTATCCACGATCCTATGTGTCCAGTCGAACGAAACGTTGTACAGATAACAATAAAGATGAGGACAATAATCCAAATAATACTTTCTTTTTGGGTCTTACTTTTCCACACACATGTTTCTTGCCATCTGTTGTAGGTTCATTGAGTTGAATTCGATGGTGTATTAATTGTACTTGCTAAAAAAAAACAAAAAAAAAAAACAAAAAAAAAACACCACCCGGAGGGTGGCTTAATATTCTTTGCCACACTCTTTCGTAAAAATATGTAAACAGGTCTATATATATATATATATATATATATATATATATATATGTGGTGTGTGTGTGTGTGTGTGTGTGTGTGTGTGTTTATATATATATGAATGATTGCCGAATCTCAAAACAACTATTTTACGGGGAAATCTCAACTGGCAAACGTCGTCAGTGCAAACCCAAATTGAGGTTTAAGGACTGCCTCAAGGACACCCTGAAGAACACTGCTATTGCTGTGGAGGACTGGGAGAAGCTAGCTTGTGATAGACCTGGCTGAAGAGCCATCATCTACCTCTCTGTGGAAGAATTTGAGTCTAACCGAATTAAACACCAAAAAATTGAACGTGCTATTAGAAAGGGTAATTTTCAGCCCAGCAACGTTCAAAATGGAGAAGTTCCAACATGTAGTTTATGTGGAAGAGTATATCTCTCCAGGGCTGGCCTGGTGAGTCATCTGAGAAAAAAACACGAGGATAGAGTGTCTAATGCTACTGGTACCTAATTATGATGATAAAAAAACAGGAAATGGTCTTACTCGAACACGAATTGACAGGCTTTACTATATATATATATATATATATATATATATATATATATATATATATATATATATTGGAACAAGCCTTCTCTGCGTGTTTAATTCAAAATTGAAACCCAAATGCGCAATGACAGAAAAAAATAATACTTTCTTTTATCCAAGTACTTATGATATATATGCATGTTCTTGCAGTTAACTTTGCTGATCTTCTAGATATCTTAAAAGCGTTTTTTTTTTCATCGTCTAATCGTTGTTCTTGTTTTTTTCTCTCTTGTTGTCTTTTTCTCCTTCTAATATACGTACAATTGTGTCGTTCCTGGAGACATACTGGATTTTTTTGTGTCTCCTTTTTTTTTTTTTTTGTTTCTTCTCTGTCTTCGTTCTTTACTGTTCGAAGACTCTCAAAAAATACGAGGAATACTTCGCATTAGACTTGAATCGTATTTTGATCTGCCCCCGTTGCTAGACCATTTTCTTTTCTTTTGATCTTGATTCCACAGAAAGGCTCAAGTAGATTTACGTGGATCAGATAAAAAAAAAGACACACACGCACACACACACACACACACACACACACACTTGCATACAAGATGTCTATTCATTCTTCGAGGTTAGGATTCAGCTCTGGAATGGCACGCAAACGAATGCAAAGACTAAAATGAATAGCCTTTGAGACTCCCCCTTCTATCACCCCGCACACAAATTCTTAGATACACACGCATAAAAACTCACAAACACACACACACGCATACACACGGACACACAAATACACAAACACACAAAAGCAGAAAAAAACACGCTCACAAACACACTCAAACACATACTTACACAATCACGCATGCATACACATACACGCACGCACACTTAGACTCGCACACACACAAATGTCCTCCGCAGACACACAAACACACACACACACACACACACTCATACACACAAAAGCACAAAACACTCACAAACACATACTTACACATCACGCATGCACACACATACACGCACGCACACTTAGACCGCACAACGACAAACGTCCTCCGCAGACACAACAAACACACACACACACACACACACACACAACACACTAAACAACACAAAAAGCCAAACACACGGAGCAAACACACTCACAAACCACACACTTATACAATTACGCCATACACACATGCAAACACATGACACCACGCACACTTAGACTCGCACACACACAACGCCTCTGCAGACACACAACAGACACACAACACACACACACACACAACAACACACACAAAAAAACACAAAACACCACTCACAAACACACTCACAATCACGCATACACAAAAAGAAACATACACGTACGCACACTTAGACACGCACATACACAAACGCCCTCTGCACACACACACACACACACACACACACACACACTACACATACCACTTACGTAGCACGCGGGTGCATACACATAGATACCTAAGTTGCCGTTCATTCATTGAGGGGTAGGATTCCCCAGAAAAGGCACGCAGACATGTAAAACTAAATGAATTGTCGTTGAGACACCCCTATCTACACACACACACACACATAACACACACACACACAGAGACACATGCCCCACCCCCAAAAAACATCTACATTTCTTTTTACGCTGCTTTTATCAAAGATATTATATACGTTCACAGCCCTGTTAGCGTGGCTTAAAGACGCTGCTTGTGCATCCCTGCAGAGGATTAACGTCTTTTAGAAAAATGAGGTGTCCTCACACTAATCTGCATCCAGTGGGGGAGGGTTCAGTTATGGATCTATGGGAATGTCTGCTATTATCACATGTCAACAATAGTACAATTATCTGTGTGAAAAATGCATAAGTATTTCATAGGAATAATTGAATACCACTAAAAGACGAAGAAATTATTTTTATTAGATAGGAATAAGCATACACTTGTCATTTGCTATTTGAAAAATGCATTACACCCCTCCACACCACACACACATATATATATATTTATTATAATGGAATTGATTGTGTTTGTTTGTCTGTAACCGAAACTAAATCACTACTCAAGTCATAATTCCCTTAGTTATTGACGTCACATTCACCATGTATTTATTTTTATTTAAACCTCAATTATTGATAAAATTGTTATACCTTTGAACACTGTTGGATTAATCTACATACCTAATAACATGCAAGTATATTTATGTATCAACAAAATAGCGGTTTACAGTATGAACGTGAAGGCTATTTCATATTGATATTAAGATTTGATTTTAATAAATATATGCTCAGTTATTATTGATTTCTAATTGTTTTGGTTTACTCTTAATAATGATCTTGAGTCAAAAATTCTTGGAAAAAAAATAAAATCTTAAAAGAAAAAATCCATAAACATAGTCGAAGAACTCTAATTTTATTAAATAACTTCATAATCTAACTAAATAGATAAATTATGAAAATGAAAGACGGGAGTGATGGAAAATGATTGGAAGAGTTAGATTTAAAGCTGTTTATTTTTCGGTTATACCCTCAGTTTATCATTTTCTAAATAGTTTCTAATTTGATATGTTTATTACATCAAAACTAAATACTTGCACCGGAGGGTGCATATATTTGCTAGTTATATATATTTATAAAGAAGGAGATCGACATGAGAACAATTAGAAAAGATCTGAACCAAGTGAAACAGTAATATATTGAAAACATTCTACTCCCGATGTAGTTATAGTATATATTATATATATATATTATATATATATATATATATATATATATATTATATATGAAAGTACGTAAATAAACTTTGTGTTTATTTTGATATGGCTTTTAGCCGACAACAAATTTTGGAGGATATGTGCTTAATTGGAGTCATACCTAATTTTTTTAAAAATTAATTAGTTAATAATTAATGAATTTTAGGCGGGCATATATGTTCAAATGTAAGGCTAAACAGATCGATAAAATCTTACATTTGAACATACATGCCCGCCTAAAATTCATTAATTATTAACTAATCATTTTCAAAAATTAGGTATGACTACAATTAAGCACATATCCTCCAAATATATATATATTTATTTATTTATTTATATATAATTATTGATGATTATCCATCTGATGAGACTTGATTTGGGGAGCTTTGTTTAAATCAACTTAGATTTATAAAGGCCCAATGTTGGTCGAAATAAATTCATTATGGAATTACGGTACTGAGGTTTTCCTTCCGTTTAAAGATAAATATTGCTCTGTATATAATTATAAAGATTATTATACATTGAGTCTCTGCTAGTGATTTAAAAGATTCTCTGTATTTATACATACAGGATCATACAATAATAAACAGTGTATCTTAGAAATCACATATAGAATCATCCCTTACTACCAAGTTTTGGATACCTCACACACACACACACACACACACACACACACACTCACTAATCACACACACACACACTATATATATATATATATGATGTGTGTGTGGGGGTTTGTGTGTGTGGTGTTTAATACATATATATACAATACATACATACAACACCATGGCACACACACACACACACACATCACACACATATATATATAATATATATATATATATATATATAATATATATATAATTCATATGGCGTATTTTTCATGAAAAACTTGATTGAGGGCCACACAAATATTTATTCTATTTTTTTTCTGAATCTTTTTTATTGTCTTTCGCTATCAATTGCATTTTCCGTGTTGAGTCCTTTAAAAGATTTTGTCTGCCATTTTGGATTTCTTATTTCTCGCGATTTTTTCTTATTTTTCCATTCTTTCTTTTTTATTTTCCTTCTCTAGTGGTTGTAAATACTACTGAAGATCGATTATATGTAAAGCCAAATATTTGAGTGATCTACATATTTCAATTATATATATATATATATATATATATTATATATATATATATACTGTGTGTGTGTGTGTGTGTGTATTATGTATGTGTGTGCATGGTTTTTTGGGGGTTTGTGTGTGTGTGTGTGTATTGAGAAAGATTTAAAAATTTAAAAGCAAATTGGGATATATGTATGCTATCTATGTTTATATGTATAGCATGTTTATGAGATGTGTATGTGTGTGCGGGCACATCCACGCACACAGCATATATATTTACTTAGATAGATAGATAGATTGATGGAATAGATAGATGCATATATGAACAGAATTAGTCGAAGATTGAGTGGCTGAGAATCATAAGTCTACAAGGAACTGCTTGTTTTGAAAGAATTGTCTTTTTTATCAATCATGGAAATAATGGGACTGTGAGAAGAAAAAATAGCGCTGAACAAACTGAGGAGAAAAGAGATGAGAAGAAGAAGAAGAAGAAGAAGAAGAAGAAGAAGAAGAAGAAGAAGAAGAAGAAGAAGAAGAAGGAGAAGAAGAAGAAGAATAATGGATATATAATATATATATATATATATATATATAATATATATATTATGTTTATTATATTTATATATATATATATATATATATATATCTATATAATGAGAGAGAGAGAGAAAGGGATAGAAAGAATAAAAATAATAATAATAAATAATAATACAAATAATAATTATGATATGCAGAAGTGATGGATATATATATATAATATATATATTATATATATATATATATTAGACATGAGAGAGAGAGAGAAAGGGATAGAAAGAATAAAATAATAATAATAATAATAGTAATAATAATTATGATTTAATATAATAAATAAGAAAATAATAATAATAATATATGCAGAAGTGATGGATATATATATATATATATATATATATATATATATATATATATATATATATAAAAGATAGAGGGTTGGAGTAAAAAACGAACTGTAGACTGACTGAGTAAGTTCTTCGCGTCAGAAGGCGAAATATTTCTCTCGTACTTGGACTTGTTTGAGTCATTATTTTTGTTCATATTTTGTTCATTCTTTCTTTTACTTACCTCATATTAGTATATATATATATATTTATATATATATATATATATATATATATATATATATATGAAGAATGAGAGGCAAAAGTTGAAAAAATGGTTCCCTTAGAGGAAAATGCATAGTAGTAAACAAAGTAAAATAGGTAAAAGTTGTCGGGATGGCTAAGTGTCGGTATCAGCCAATCAGCGAGGAAGTCTATCCCTCTTTTCAAAGGCGCTAGACCAAGGGCGATTGTTTTTTTTGGCATCTGAGGTGGAGCGCTACACACCATGCAAGCTCCTTTTCTTACCTGCACAGATCCCGTGGTGCTACTCATACGCTGAGTTGGCGGAGAATCGGTATGCCGAATTAGGAACTTGGTGGTTCTAGCCGAACGCTTCACCGACTGAGCTAAACGCGGCCATATATTAAAAAGCTATTGGCAAAATAGAACCAATATGTAAAAAAGGTATAATAACCCTCAAGGTCGATATAATAAAACAAATCGGTGAGTGAACTACATATTTTCAAAATATCATTACAATCATGTATCGCGATAAGATCGAGTACTTTTTTTTTAATATAGAAAATGAACTTGACAAAGTTATCCCGGCAAAGATCGCTCGGTGTGTAGAAATATCGTACAGACGTAGACCTTATAAGTCTCCATCAGCGAATTGATAGCTAAACAACTCCCTCCGCCAGACAATCGAAAACCGGACCTCGAGCAGTGCAGATAGTGCAAAGACCATATTGCCTCGCCACAGTACACAGCGAACAAACCCTGCGAAATATACTTGTCAAAAGATACTTAACACGCCTCTATACCATAACATAGTAAGGGACGTTGAGTGAATATTAACAACAAACCAGCCCTTATGCCTTCGGCGAAATGATAAGCATTTTGCGTATGTTTGCTCTTTAGTAAGCATTTGTGGATAAAGTATAAGTTATTTTTGCTGAATTGCCTTAAGAAAAACAAAAAAAAAAAAAAAAAAATATATATATATATATATATATATATATATATATATATATTTCTTAAAAAACGGATTTGTAAAATATTTACATTGAATTTTACGATAAAAATCTGGGGGAGCGTTTAAAAATCTACATTGATTTACCGACAAAAAGTGAAACAAAATGACTCGGAAAATATATAAGTTGCAACTGGAGAATTCGCCTGACAGACACTTGTTCGCTAAAACATAGCGTAAAACTAAGACAGGGGACCAGGATGACATAAGATACAAATTACAAAAATATATTCCGTTATTTATATTTTTCAATATTACAAATAAAACAAACATGTAATTTTTTTATTATTTAAATTAATTTTACATTGGTTTAATTTTAGGATTGGGTGAAATAAAAATGGGCAATTAAGCGACATCAGATTTTCTGGATATTTAGGAATATACAATATACAGTTGTATGTCCGGAAGAAAAATATGAAAATAAAATAATTAATAATATATATATATATTATATATATATATATATATATATAGATAAAACATAGATAAATGAAATTAAAAAAATGAACTAAAACCAACTGATATAGCCCCATGATGACGACTGGCGAAACAGTCGAAAGCGCTCGGGATAACAGTATGGGAAATATTCTATATCAATTGGATTCAAACACCAAAAAGATCGCCAGACAACTGGAAAAAATACAGGTCCAAAAAAGAAAAGAGTGCTCCGTGTTGTTCAATAGCACATGCCTAAAAAACTTGCTGCAAATATACAACATATAATATATATATATATATATATATACTATTATATATATATATATATAATATATATATTGACATTATTGGTATTATTCAGACTATGTCGTCCATCTCATTGTTTTCCGGACAACGTGTTCGGCTGGTGTTGTCCTCTGCCTTACTTCATCTATTTCTTGTCGTTTATCGGGAACCTTCTTGTCGTATCGGGAGCTATCATTGAACTTGAACTAAACCCTTTATCAGTTCACAGAGATCGCTGTTTGCATTCTGCTGTACTTAAGATTATAGTATATTTTATATTATATAGCATAAAACCATCACTACATCATATGGACTTGGTTTGTTGAGCAAAAATAATGTAGATTTGATTTATATCGTGAAGATGATAAAAAATAAAATTTAAATGCTAAACAGCAATGGATTTTTTGTATTTAATGTTGTAAATAGTAGACATTTTTTTTTCTTTTTCAGAGTGGCTGGATCAGCACAAGGTCTTTTTTAACGAAGGGATTTTATTGGGACACTCCTGTGGAAACCAACTCATGAATCAGTAATAATGGATCTAGAGAACTACACTTTAAGAAAAATACCAACTATCTACCAGAAATGTTGGGTTGCCCCTTCTAGTACATATATAGATGGTGGTGTCCAGAGCGAAGCTTAGTAAATTCCAACAACATGTTTAAAAGTGTATCACCTCGTTCGAAATGTAGTTTCACAGACTTTGGAGAGTTTGATCCTCACTGAGTGTCATGCAACTATATCTACTCACTCAATAAAACTATGTCTAATCCTGATTCATGGTATTTTAACGGCATATAAAACCGTCTGGGGTTGGTTATATATTCAGGTTAAGGAATTACAACATTTTAAGGTTTTAATTAAATTGTTTACTTCTTAAGAGTTTTATTTTAAGCACAGCATTATCTATGACTTAATTCCTATGCAATATTAATAATCTTTAAGCACATCTATTTCAACTAAGATGGAACCCTGGCAGATAATCAACAACTCCGTCTGAGAGTGAGCCTGGTGTAATGGCAATGAAAGGGTCCGCCACAATCCAGATTTCCATAACATGAGGCCGTTGCCACAGAAGAAGAAAAGAGAGAAAGAAAGAAAGAAAGAAAGAAAGAAAAAGGGGTTGCATGAAAGAAAAAGAGGACGGAAATGGGAGAAAGAAAGAAAGAAGACAGAAAGAAAGAAAGATGAATGTGGAAAAGAGAAAAAAGAAGAATTGAAGAAAAGAAAAGGCAACGAAAATCGAAGAGCGAAAGAAAGAAAAAAAGAAGAAAAGAAAGGGGAAAAAAGAAAAAAGAACTGTAAGATAAGGAAAATGTTGGCAGTGAAAGAAAGACTGAAAGAAAAAGGAAAAAGAAAAAGAAAAAAAAGAAAGAAAAATGGACGCACATGGAAATAAAGTTTTTACCATGAAAAAAAATTAATACGGAAAGAAACGAATGAAGAAAGAAAGAAAAAAAATTGAATGAACGTAAAGAGACGAAAAATGGGAGAGAAGAAAAAAGAAGGAAAGAAGAGACAAAAAGGAGTGAAAAGGGAGAAAGAAAGAAAGAAAGAAAGAAGAAAGAAAGAAAGAAATGATGATGGACATGGAAAGAAAGTATTTTTAAGAAAGATTTTAAAAAGACGAAAGAAAGAGAAAGAAAGAAGAAAGAAAGAAAGAAGAAAAAAAAAAAGAAGAAAGGAAGAAAGAAAAAGAGAGAAAGGAAGAAAGAAAGAAAGAAAGAAAGAAAGAAGAAAGAAGGAAGAAAAGAAAGAAAGAAAGAAGAAGAGAAGAAAAAAGACGAATGGAAGAAAGAAAGAAAGAAGAAGAAAAAAAAGAAAAAAGAAAGACAGAGGAAGAAAGAAAAAGAGACGAAAATGGAAGAAAGAAGAAAGATAAAGAAAGAAAGAAAGAATAAGAAAGAAAGAAAAGAATGAATGAATGAAATAAGAATGAATAAAGAATGAATAAAAAAAGAAAAAAGAAACAAAATTAAGATAAAGAAAATGGCAGTGAAAGAAATAAGAAAAAAGAAAGAAAAAGGGGTCAGCCATGGAAAAAAAATATAGTTACCATGAAAGAAGACTTAATAAAGAAGAAAAGAAATGAAGAAAAGAGAAGGAAAATAAAGAAACGAATAAAAAATAAAAAAGTAAACAAAAGAAGAGAAAAAGGCAAAAAGTTTGAGAAGATCGATAAAGAAGTAACGTAAAGAGAAAAATTATATACAGACTTAAAAAAGATATTTTTAAAAATAGAAAAGAAATGAAGAAAAAGAAGAAATGTTGTAAGACGACATGAAAACTGGTTAAAATCGAACAGCACAAGAAAAGTCAATAGAAAGGCGGGGATCGTATGTGAGGTCTCATCGTCGTCCTTATTGCGGAGATTCATTTTTTTCTAGCGCAAATGTCATTGAAGGCGCGAGGTCGGCCCCTAATTGCGCCCCAAGAAGAGGGCGATCTCGTCGCAATCTAAGCGCCACGATTCCAAGAGACGGTCTCATTTTCTCTGTCTCTCAAAGAAAAAGAAACGCCAAAAGCGGAGAGCGATCGCTCCAAAAGGCTCTTCGAAGCTGATTCCACTGCAAACAGGGACGCTGCAACGAAGGGGTAGTCATGGCAACAAAAAACAACAACAACGCCATTAGCAAAAGAAAAAAAGGGGAAAAATCTTTGCTCTTAAAGAATGTTCTTGACTTTCTGAGAAGACGATCGGCAGTTCCTGTCCATATTAAGGAGGAAGTAGCAATAAAGGCCGAAATGCACCCTTTTGATGCTCGGCTTTGAATTGCTTACCAATTATATATTATAGACACAAATATATATATATTATATAATAATGTTTGTGTGTGGTGTAGTATATATATATATAATAATATTAATATATATATATTTATATATGTATATATATGTATATATGTATATATATGTATATACACACATATATATAACACAACACAGCACAACACACACACACACAAACAAAATATATATATATATATTATATATATATATATATATATAATACACTGTATGGTTTGAAGTGTGTATTTCAGAATGAGTTGCAACAGACCTTGTGAAAGACGACGATATATATATTATATTATATATATATTATATATTATATATATATATATATAAATAATATATATATATATATGTGTGTGTGTGTGTGTGTGTGTGTGTAAACGAAAAATGTGTAATAAATAAAATTGTACAAGAAAGGGACGCATTAAATGCCCGTACAAAAATGTATTCGAGTGTGTGCATTCCATTTCAGTCTGGCACACACACACACACACCACACACACACACACACATGCACCTTCTTCTCTCTCTCTCTCTCTTTATACATATACTAGAAAGGATGTGACCCGTTGGGTCACCCATTGAGCTTGGGTTAGATTGTTAAAAAATCACAATAATATTTTTAAAAATCTACAAAAATGATTTTCTTTGTTTTTAGTTTACATTTTATTTTTCGATTTTCGATACTTATTTTCTACCAGGATAGCTCCCTTAATTTTTCCTTTCTATTTACACCTTCAGTCTTCTGTCTTTTACTTATACTGCAATTAGTTTCAACTTTACAACTTCATTACGGCTAATTTAAAACAATTAAACTGATTTTTTTTAAACAATGAGTAGTCCTAAAACTAAGGAATATCTAAGTATAAATATTGTGTCCATAACATAAATAGAAGAAAATACTTTAGGAAAAGAAAGTTGATAATCTCAGCTTTAGTATAATAATATAATATATATATATATATATTATATGTGTTGTGGTGTGTGTGTTGTGTGTGTGTGTGTGTGTGTGTGTGTGCATGTGTGTGTGTGCGTGTGTGTGTGTATGTATGTATGTATAAATATATATATATATATGATATTGAATACTGTTCCTTAAATATATAGTACCATACTATATATATATATAATATATATTATATATATATATATATATATATGGAAGGCAGTGCAAACGAACTTAGTGGAGTGTGTGTTTATCTAATATGACGTTTTCGCCTGTATGACCAAGTTGAGATAATATAAAAATATATAAAGATAAGATAATATAAAATATCTAAATTGGGAAACGTTACAATTGTTTATGGCAACGTAATTAGGAACGCCAATCGCTATGAAACGTTTAGGAGTAGGGAAGAAAAACATTCCAAATTCATTATGCATATTATTACTTATAGGATATGGAAACATTACTGCTGTTTTATTTGGTTTGATTTAGTCATAGTATCTTTGCTTAATGGCATATCATCTTTGTGGGTTATTTAATGCCAAAGCTATCCTTGTTGAAAAACCACAGTGGTACTATTTAACTCATAACCAATGAGGGGTTCATACATTTTCCCCAGTATTTATTCGAAAGTGAAAGTAATAGAGCAACTGAAGTTCGAACTCGCTTACACCCATATCGCAGTATAGAACGTTAGCCACTACGTCACGAATGTCTCCTCTGTTTCGGTTTTATGTGAAGTGAAATGCTGTTCGTAATGAATTATAATTAAATATTATAAAAGTAAAAGTAAAGTCGTCGGGTTGGCCGAAAGTCGGTATCAGCCAGACAGCGAAGGAGTCTATCCCCTTAGCATTAGCACAAGACCAAGGAGATTATTTTAGCGTCTGAGACGGAGCGCAACACATACAAATAGCTCCTCACTTTACCGCACATATCCATGTACTACTCATACGCTGAGTTGGCGAGGACCGGAATCCAACCAGGAAACACGAGGTTCCCAACCGGACACTCTACCGACTGAGCTAAGCCGGCCCTATAAAATTCCACTCTTAGTAAGCAGCTGATTTTCATATTCTCCAAGGGAGTTCAAATTACAATATTCAATAATAAATAATAATAACAATAATAATAATAATAATAATAATAATAATAAAATATAAATAATAATTATTAAAATATATATTTAAAATCATATTATTAAAATCATCATTCCTTCATTTTTCCTAGCAGAGTTCATGCTTGTTTGATTTTGTTTTCATGGATAAAAAAAAACGATAACCGTTTTACAATACCTGTCAACATTATTACAGGTGTATATTAATTAATGAGACAAAATGCAAATTATCTGAGCTGTTGGGGTGGGTAGGGGGATTAATTTTACTTTAAATTCTATTTTCGATATATTCTATTCATTTTATTAGAATAAAATAAATTGACAAACTTTTCTGGGATGAAATTATAAGATATATATATATATACATATATTTATTCACCCAACCATTTGAGGAGTGTCTAGAAAAAGTGACCTAAACAAATGCCGGTTCAGCTATCAATCTGGACAGAAACCATCGCTTCGACAGATGTCCACATTAGCTGGCTGAAAACAAGAAAACACTACAACACAAAACAAGGCTAACAATAGCCTCCTGGAATGTATGGACACCTCCCGATCTTTGAGAGATTGGGAAACCACAAAACTACATAATGGGTATCGTGACAGGGGAGCATTTCGATATGGAGCCGACATCGATGCCCTTGCGGAAGTCAGTTTCAGCTATTAAGGACCAATTGACAGAAGGGGATGGGCTGGATACAATCCTCATGGAAAGACAGACTGATGATAGCTGTAAGAAGTATGAGGTAAGTTGACTAGAACCCTCCATTCTGAAGAACACATGGACGGACACCATGGAAACACTTCCTATATTGAACTCTGACCTGTGTGGCAGGGCCTGTATGTCGAGGGTCTCACATGTGTTGACAGGGTACATAAAAAAAAAATTAAAAAAAATAAAAACTGGACCCGTGGGCCATCTGCGCTCTCACAAACTGAACTACTTGTAGAAAATAGCCTTATTCTGTCAAGAAGCGGCAATCACCATATATATATATATATATATATATATATATATATATATATATGTGTGTGTGTGTGTGTGTGTGTGTGTGTGTGTGTGTGTGTGTGTGTGTGTGTATTTTTTGGAGAATATGTGCTTAATTGAAGTCATACCTAATTTTGAAAATTAATTAATTGATAATTAATGAATTAGGCGGGCATATCTGTTCAAATGTTAGGCTAAACAAATCGAGAAAAAGTCAATCTCTGTATGTGCATTTCAGCCTATTATGCCTCATCAGCTGATTTATAGACATAAAGACTGCTCTGTGTGTGATTCGAACCCTAACTGTCAGGCTAACGGGCGGGGATTCTAACCATTACACTAGCTGGTTTTCGCAGCATTTTCGTTTGTTTTGAACTCAGTTACATTCCACTTTTGGTGACTTGCTATTCGACAGTATGAGAAGTAAACAAACAAACAATGTGTTTAATAGGGCCTTAGCTGACTCTCTCTCTCTCTCTTCACACACACACACACACACACACACATATATATATATATATATATATATATATGGTAGAAATGTGAGGAGGTTAATCGACAGTATGTGAGAAAAGTAGACAAACACGGGATGTTGTGGGAAACTTGATGTTTATTGTCGACGGTGCAACGTTTCGGTCTCTTATTAGACCATCTTCAGGACTTGAATATAGTTCTTACTCCAATGATGGAAATTCTCAAAAAAAAAAAAAAAAAAAAAAATTTCCATCATTGGAGTAAGAACTATATTCAAGTCCTGAAGATGGTCTAAATAAGAGACCGAAACGTTTGCACCGTCGACAATAAACATCAAGTTTTCACAACATCCGTGTGTCTACTTTTCTCCATATATATATATATAAATATATATATATATATATATATATATATATATATATACTAGCAAATATATGCACCCTCCGGGTGCAAGTATTTAAATTTTAACATAATAAAATATTATATTAAATTATAAAGGCTAATGAAACTAAATAAGAATGCAGATAAACAGATTTGAAACAAAGGGGGTATAATAAAAAAAATGAAACAACTAAAACGTACTCTTCCATCACTCCCATCCTTGCTAAATTTTCCTAATTTAACTATTTAGTCAAAATAGGAAGCAAATAATAAAATTACTGTTATTTCTTCTTGTTAATGGATTTCTTTTAAGATTTATACTCGAGATTTTTGTTCATATTCATTAGAATAAAACCAAACAATTAGAAACCAATAATACTAAACACATATTTATTAAAATCAAATTTTCAATTACAATATGCAAATTATCCTTCCCGTTCACACTGTAAACCGCTATTTTGTTGTACATATAAATACCATTGCATGTTATTAGTATGTAGATCTGGCCAACGGGTGGGGAGTGCTATAATTAACGGAGTCGATCCCAGGGGGCCATCCCCCCAGGCAACACCTGCCCCCTTGATTTAAAGGGGCAGGGCTGGGTTTATTGCCCAGTGCCTGAGGCGCCCCCTTGAGGGGGAATGCCGATGGGATCGACGCAATTTTTCAACTGCCACTCCATGGGCTTCGGCTCGTGGGTGGTCCCACGTTAATAGGGACTTTGTGCCTGACCCGTACAAGTGGGGTACGCGGTAAATATCATGTAGATCTGGCGAACGCCGGGGGTCCAGTGGCTTCGGCCCTGGATCTTTACAAGTTAATAGCGTAGATCCCAGGGGGCTATCCCCCAGGTAATACCTGCCCCCTTGAAGGGGCAGGGCTGTGTTTATTGCCCAGCCCTGAGGCGCCCCCTGAGGGAAAATGCCGACGGGATCGAGGCAATTTTTCACCCG
The DNA here is from genome assembly GCA_023376005.1 of Doryteuthis pealeii. Lineage (NCBI taxonomy): Eukaryota > Metazoa > Mollusca > Cephalopoda > Myopsida > Loliginidae > Doryteuthis > Doryteuthis pealeii. The sequence continues at coordinate 52,706,636 of CM042166.1, read as the reverse complement.
CCACCGATGAGTTTCGGTTTATGGGTGGTCCCACGTTAATAGGGCCTTTTGTCTAACCCGTACAAGTGGAGTATGAGGTAAATAAAATGTAAATATGGTCAACTGTATTAATAATGTAAAACAACTTTATTAATAGTTGAGGTTTAGATAAAAAATAAACTCATGGAGAATATGACATAAATAATTAAGGGAATTGTAATTGAGTAGTAATATAGTTTTGGTTACAGACACAATCTCCATTATAATATATATATATATATATATTATCATTATTATATAATATCTATCTATCTATCTATCTATCTATCTATATATATATATATATATATATATATATATATATATTCATCAATCAATTATTTATCAATCAATCAATTATTCATCAATCTTTCTAATATATAATTAAAGATAATCTTTTTATCTATTTACTGATCCATCTAATTAAATTAATATATTTTATTTTATTTTACGACTGAAAAAAAAGCTAAGTAAATAATTTTTTCTATTTGACCGTTTTTAATTTGATATTTCAAAGGTAAGAGATCGATTTTATCTTCTCTAATAAATAAATAATTATATTAACTTGATGCTTCAAAGGAGTCTAATAATAGATGAGAAAAACATTCTATCAGGGACCCCACTCTTAAAAAGTGTTTTAATACTTTTGAGAGGGGTCCCTTTATCCCCCTCATTTCATTCATTCTTGTTTCATCCATTCCTTCATTTTGCCATTGATTTTTTTATTTAAATATATTTATATATATATATATATTATATAATATATATATATATATATATATATACTAGCAAAAGTACCCGGTCCATGACCGGACTAAAAAAAAAATTAGTTACACCAGAGAGTGAGTGAGAAAACAGAAGTAAAGGAGAAAATATTTGGTAAATGTTTTATCAAATTAAAAAAAAAATGCGGAGAATGTTTGTATTTTTGGATTTTTTTTCTTTTCTGTTTACATTTAAGATACTATTTTTTTTAAATGCACCCCTAAACTTTATCAAAGACTTAACGATAAACAAAGCCACGAATTAGTGTATTTCAATATTCGTTCATTTTAAGATTAGTTTTTTGTTGTTGTTTACATTTTTGAAACAATTTTAAAAGCGAACTCCCTTGCCTGTTGCTGGTAGAAATGAAATGTATCCGTTTAATTTCTTCTTTTTTACCGTATTACAATGTAACAATAAAATCCTAAGAATTACAATTGTTCGTATTACAATTTCTTTTTTCTTTTATCTAAAACTCTTTTGTACATACGAAAAAATTGAATACTGAATAAATATGGATATATTTTATTCTAAAATGAAAGTATTGATAATTAAAACAAAGTTGAGTTATTATTAATCGTTAAATTAAATGTTTTCGTTTATTATTGTTATTTACTTCGCTGTAAAAAAAATTCAATCGATAAAACCACATACAAATTAGATATTTAGAAAGATAATTTTATTTTCTTTCTAATCAAATAAATATTTCTAAGATTAGACCGGTGATATGCAAGAAATTATAATCAGAAATGATTAGGGCACAAAATTGTCAGCTTCAAATTACCAGCACCAGCGATATTTTAAATCACGGCTGAATATAGGCAGCAGTCAAGCGAATTTATTTTTTATATTAGCAGCAGCAGCTATGCCCCGATTATCGCTAATCGTTTGATTTTTGATTAATTAATTAATTATATCCCTTAATCAGTAAAAATCAATAACTTAATTTGGTGTGTTCCTTAGTTATAAGAATGTCAATGTGTATGCATGGTTTCGAATCTGAATAACATCAAGTTTTTTACTTATAAGTCGACTCGTACATACCAAACTTCCTTATATATATATATATATATATATATATATATATATATATATATATATATATATATATATATAAATAAAAGGAAGATATATATATATATATATATATATATATATATATATATAT
>CM042166.1:52677185-52702185 GCA_023376005.1 Doryteuthis pealeii | reverse complement strand
TTCTTCGGGTCAGTATATATTGATTTTTGAAAATAAAACGGATGTGTTCGAAAAAAGAATCTTTTTTGAAAACTTTTTCGAACACATTCAAATTTTCTGATAAATATAATTAACCATCCGACCAACTAGCCGCCCGACTAACCAAGCAACCAATTCACCAACCGACCGAGGAGCCAACTAAACAACTAAAAACCAAAAAGTAAACGACCAATTGACTGGCCATCGAACCAACTCATCAACCCAAGCAAGCAAGCAACCTTAACAACGGATATTTCAACTTTTGTCAATTCATCAGTTACGATTCGTGAGCCATTTAAGGCTGTAGTTCAAAGTAGTTGAAATGAGATCCCTTGTGGCATAAAGTCGCGTCCTTTCTTGATTTAGAAAGACATAGTATCAGTTTTAATCCTTGTCCGCTGATCCGTCCTTGAGTTGTCTTCGTCTGATGGTCTGTCTTTCCAGTTAGTAATTTAGGACAATTTATCAACACCTCTAAATAGCAAATTAGATCATGTTTGGGCGTTTTTGATAAGCCGATTCAGCTGCCGTTGTTATGGAACAGTCTATAAATATAAGCTGTGTTCATTAGCACATCTTATATTCAAAATTACACGTGGAGACACATGGTCAAATGGTTAGAGTCGTAGGAAATGGGCTCATCCACCGAGTTCAATTCCTGGACGAAACTGTTTGCATTTCACATGGCGCTAATACGCTTGGGAAAAGTATGAATCCAATTCTCCCCCCAGCTATGCGTAAATAGCAGGACAGAATGGGCTCTTTAACCATGGCTAGGCAACCAGTCTAGGAGAATGAAAACTTACTTGGTTTCGATACGGAACTTTGTTCGCTTAACATTCTTCAGATTCCAAAGTTCCAGTGGGCCCCTTAGAACAACAATATGCTTATTCAAGATACCATGTTCCTTGCCATTTAGATCCAGAAGTTCTTCAGCATCACCAATGTTAGGATATATGACCACAGGAGTGGCCTCTTCCCGGATAGCAGAAGATTGCGAAAAGAGGAAGTAAATCTTGCTCGACTCTCCATGGACCATCCATCCATAAGGCAGTCATATCTGTTTAAACAAAAGGTGAATCAAGTCTGCAATAAGCACCCTTGGTAACCGGTAAGTTCCGTGTTGGAATATTTTGATATAAGGTATGCTACAACTCCCCACTTGGATTTATAGACTAGCCGAGATCACGTGGTTTATTCCTTCACCAATCACCAGCCATAATGCGTGGCTGATACACTACTTAAACACTGATACTTGCCGCAGCTGTACTTGCAATAATTGAAGAGGGACTTACAATACTCAGGACTCGTTACCAGAATAACCAAAGGACTTCAAACAATTATAAACAAACCAACAGACGATCTTTTGCACTTATATTTAACAAATTCTGTGATATTATTTCTGAACAACATCTTTTTATCTAAATCAGCGTCGTCTTCAATGGCTGGGTATGTACGTCGGATGATGATGGACGAATCCCGAAAGACATCCTCTATGCAGAGCTTTCCTCTGGTAAGAGACAGATTGGTCGCCTCCAGCTGAGATTTAAGGATGTCTGCAAGAATGATCTCAGGTGCTTTGGTATTGCACCTTCTAGCTGGAAAGATTTGGCTCAAGACCTCCCTCAGCGGGGGTAGGCTCTCCGTAGAGGACTGTTCATGTCTGAAATCACCCTGATGCAACACCATGAAGCTAAGCGGTCCCCCCCCCCAAAAAAAAAAAAATCACCGGGAACAAAGCACCGACACATCAACATCTTTAGGGACAGCCTTCACATGCGACATCTGTGGTCGAGAATGTTTTTCAAACATTGGACTTTACAGTTACTGGAGGCGCTGTAACAAAAACTATTTTATAGTCTTTGGAGACTGAAATGCCAATAGTGGAACTTAGCGGTGATGAATTAAAATGCGAACCTTCCATTGACCTGATGAGCTAGGGTGCTTATTGGAGACTTGATTCCAATAGGATCCTCCATACTGTCTGGGCTGTCATGGACCATTTACAGTTGAGCATATATTGGTGAAATATGTTGATTTTAATAAAATTCAGTATGGGAATTACCAAGTGGGTGTCCTGAAGGACCTCTATGAGCTGGTCACTCCGAATGATATTTTTGGATTCCTAATGGAAATAGTATTATATATATATATATATATATATATATATATATATATATATATATATATATATAAGTGTATTTAGGCAGTATTTTTTCTTTTATACAGGTTTCGTTGAATTTAACAGACAATTCCTGCCTGACAAGTCTTTTCATCGTTTCCCACCTAAGGATGGCAAAGTGTATTTCCAAAAGCGCTAGTGTTGAAACCTTCGGTGGACTGGTATACCAGTTCCACCCTGACACCAGAAGGATGGCCCGAAGATTAGAACGGATCAATGAAAGACTTGTCAGACAGGAATTGTCTGTTCAATTCAACGAAACCTGTGTATATATATATAATATATATATATATATATATATATATATATAGAGAGAGAGAGAGAGAGAGAGAGAGAGAGAGAGTGGGGGGGGAGAGAGAGAGAGAAAGGGTGTTGTTTTAAAAGGAATATCGGTCAAAACAGAAAAACGAAATTAAAAGCAAGAATGAAAGAAAGAAAGAAAGAAAGAGGGATAAAATGTGAAAGAAAGAAAGAAAGATGAATTGAAAAGGAAATTATGCGAAGAAAAAAAGTAGAAAAAGAAAGAAAGAAAGAATATTCTAAAAGGATAGAAAATGAATATAGAACGACAAACAAAAAGAAAGAAAGAAAATGTAAAAAGAGAAGTAGTCGAAGAAAGATGAAAGAAATTAAGAAAAATCATTTGAAAAAGAAGAAGAAAGAAAGTAAAGAAGCATGCAAGCAAGAAATAAAATTTTGAATCGAAAAGAAAGAAAGAAAGAAAAGATATTAAGACAGAAAAAAGAGAGAAAAAAGAAAGAAGGAAGGAATGACGGAAGGAAGGAAATAACGAAAGAAATAAAGAAGAAATACAGAAAGAAAGACAAATCTAAAAGAAGAAAGAAAGAAAGAAAGAAAGAAAGAAAGAAAAAAGAAAAAATATATAAAAAGACAGAACGAAAGAAGGAAGGAAGGAAGGAAGAAAAAGGGGAGAAAAGAAATAAAGATTTTAGAAGAAAGTAAGAAAGAAAGACACTATAAAAGGAAAATGTCGATAGAAAGAAGGAAAAAAGAAAAAAAAAGAAAGAACAATTCTAAAAGAAATGAAGACCAATTACAAATGGAAGATAACGAAGGAAAGAAAGTACAAATACATAAAGAAAGAAAGGAAAAAGAAAGAAAGAAATATATTAAGAAAGAATGACAGAAAGAAAGAAGAAATGAAGGAAGAAGGGAGGAAGGAAGAAGGAAGGAAGGAAGGAAGGAAGGAAAGACATATTATAAAAGGAGAATGTCGAAAGAAAGAAAGAAGAAAACCAAGAAGGAAAAAAAGAAAAAAGGAGGATAAATTACAATTGGAAGATAAAGAAAAAAATGAAGAGAAACACAAAAAGAAAGACACATTTAAAAGAAAGAAGAAAGAACGAAAGTGAGAAAGAAAGAATATGTCTATAAAGAGAAAATAAACAAGAAAAATGTAAATATGAAAAGGAGAAAAGTGAGAAAGAAAGAAAGAAAAGAGAAAGAAAGAAAAAAGCAAAAAGGAATGAAAAAAAAAGAAAAAGAAAAAAGAAAGTAAAAAGAAAGAAAGAAAGAAAGAAAAAAGATAAAGAAAGAAAGAAAGAAAGAAAGACAGAGAAAAAAATAAAGAAAGAAAGAAGAAAAAAGAAAGAAAGAAAAAAGAAAAAAGTATAAAGAGAAAGAAAGAAACAAACAAACAAACAAAAAGTAAAAATAAAGAAAGAAAATAGAAAGAAAGAAAAAGAAAGAAAGAAAGAAAGAAAGGAAGGAAGGAAGGAAAAAGAGAAAGGAAGAAAAAAGAAAAAGTAAAAAGAAAGAAAGAAAGAAAAAAGAGAACGAAAGAAAGAAATAAGAAAAAGGAGAGAAAGAAAGAAATAAAAAAAGGAAAGAAGAAAGAAAGAAAGTAAGAAAGAAAGAAAGAATATATCCACAAAGAGAGAGAAAAAAGACAAGAAAAATGTAAAAAGAAAAAAACGTGATAGAACTAACGAAATCAAAGTTACTTTTTTCTCACTTTTTTTTAGGTCTATTATGACTCTGATAGTTTTTTTTTTTTTTTTTTTGTTATTGTTATTTTGTCTTCTTTTTTTAGAATCTTTCTCGACTGCACCCACCTTTACATCACACCTCGGTTCGATATTCGCCGTTTTTTCATTGCATTGTGACTACCTTTTCAACCGGTTCTTAACCGGCCGGTTAGCCGGTCGGTCGGTCGGCCGGCCACCCAGCCATCCACCCGGTCGCTCGACCTTTTTCTCTACTCCACCTCCTTGAACACTGGTCGCCCACCTGCACCTTGCCCATTCGGGGCTAAGAGGCTCAACAGAATGAACTCAAAACTGCAGCCAACAAACGGCGGCAGGGTGGCGATCGCAGAGAGAGAGAGAGAGAGAGAGAGAGAGAGAGAGAGAGAGAGAGAGAGAGAGAAAGAGAGATAGGGGGGATGGGTGAGGGGTTGAATGGAAATGGCGAAGAACAAGTCGGCCTGACTGACTACAGGGCAGCCAGGCTTGTCGACGTACAAATGACGACAAGGCAACGGCGCCTGGCCTTTCTTTCACTAGAATAGAAAACAAGTTTGACAAAAATCTCTGTTTCATAAAGTCCGCCCCCACAACGCTGGAGCCCGAACTTACTGAGATCACCACCTGCTCCTCCTCCAGGTCGACTCCTCTACGTGCTTCCCAACTAACTCCCTTCTCTCTCCCCTCTCTCTGTCTCTCTCTCTCTTTTACTCTCCATCTCTCTCTTTCTTTCTTTCTTTCTCTCACGCACTGTACATTCACGTGTTTATTGTTTTTGTGTATATGTATGGGGGAGGGGTTGTGTATTTGGTGTGACTTATTCAACTGCACCCTAGGTTCTTGATATTTTTTCTCTCTATCGTCAATCCAACTTTTTTATTTTATTTTTATTTCATTTTATTGTACATCGTAAACGTTTCTCTCCTCATCCTCTTCCATCTGACGTCACTTTTTTCTTCTTTCTTTGTTTACATTTTTTTTTTTGGTTGCATTATGTTTTCATTTTTGTTGTTGTTGCTGCTTGTGTTGTTCCTCTTTATCTTGATTGCCTTGTTCTTCTGACAATAGAAAGCATACTGAAAATAATAATAATAATAATAATAATAATGATAATAATAATAATAATAATAATAATAATAATAATAATAATAATAATAATAGCTTCAATCATAATAATAACAATGATAACAATAATGATAATAATAATAATGATGATGATTATGAAATAATAATAATAATAATAATAATAATAATAATAATGATAATGATAATGATAATAATAATAATAATAATAATAATAATAATAATAATAGTAATAGCTTCAATAATAATAATAATAATGATAATAATAATGATAATATTAATGATGATAATAATAATAATAATAATGATAATAATAATAATAATAATAATAATAATAATAATAATAATAGGAAAAGCTACAGCATAAACAATAATGATAATAATAAAAGCAGCTACAATAACAACAACAACAACAACAATAATAATAATAATAATAATAATAATAATGATGATGATGAACTACCGGCCAGAGCTGGTGTGAAAAACTCGAATAATAATAATAATAATAATAATAATAATAATAAGCTGTAGAATATGAGAGTGAAAGTGATACCAATTGTAGATGGTGCACTTGGAACGGTACCAATAAACTTGGAAAAAATACTGGAGGATCTAGAAATCAGAGGAAGAATTGAGAACATCCAGATTACTGCGCTGCTGCAATCGGCTAGAATACTTAGAAGAATCCTGGAGATCTGAGTAGAATTGTTGTCACTCAGACTCCAGTGAAATACCATCAGCTAACACTGATGTGAAAAACTCAAAAGGAGTGAAAATAATAATAATAATAATAATAATAATAATAATAATAATAATAATAATAATAATAATAATAATAATAAAACTACGGGCTATGGCGGGTGTGAAAAAACTCGTAAAATGAAAAAATGGACAAATATCTGGACCTTGCCAGAGAACTGAAAAAGTTATGGAATATGAAAGTTAAAGTGATAGCAATTGTAGTGGGTGAACTTGGAACGGTCCCAAAGGGATTGGAAAAGGGATTGGAAAATCTAGACATCAGAGGAAAGATTGAGACCATCCAGAATACTGCACTGCTGCAATCTGCTAGAATACTCAGTAGAGTCCTGGAGACCCGAGAAGACTTGTCACTCAGACTCCAGTGAAATACCATCAACTAACGCTGGTGTGAAAAACTCAAAAGGAGTGAAAATAATAATAATAATAATAATAATAATAATAATAATAATAATAATAATGATGATGATGAACTACCGTCTATGGCGGGTGTGAGAAACTCGAATAATAATAATAATAATAATAATAATAATAATAATAATGAAATTTGGCTATGGTAATAGAGGCCATATACACAAAGCAGTATATGTCCTAGAAAGTGAGATACATACAATTCTCAAACCAATTCCCGTCCAGAAGATTCCAACTTAGGATTGATTAACGAGAGAGAGAAAAAAAAGAAATTGTCATCTACATGAACGCTGGAATAACAACATCCACAATAAACTCTTCCTAATCAAACCCACTTTGGGAGATTGGAGACCAATTTTAACAAAGTCTATAAAGGAACAAATCATTGTGTCCCGATTACACTTTGGTTACACAAGACTAACGCACTCCTATATACTCAAACTAAAACAACAACCACAATGTGAAACATGTCAAACACCTTTGACAGTTAAACACTTATTCCTGGAATGCAGGTTTTTTGCTCACATCAGAAACCGTTATTTTAATGCAAACAATATGAAAGATCTACTTGAAAATATCAACATGGAAGATATTCTGTCCTTTTTGAGCGAAATAAAATTACACCATAAGAATATAGACATGAAACAAATCAATACCATACAACATGATCCCCAATCATGCTAACACATTGTTAAAACCAATTACTAAAAAGTATAAATATAAATACACGACATATATTACTTCCTAACCGTTAGTCATGACATAACCCCAGATGGGTTGATATGCCGTTAAAATCAATAAACCAACCAACTAACAAAAAATGTTGTTTCTTTTTTATGTTCTGTTCTGTACTGTAATGGAGAGGATTAACCTGGTAATATAAGAGGTTTATCAAAAAGTGAAAAATCACTTAAGAGATATATGTAATCAAGTATCACCACTTTGACCATGTTGAAGAATGGTACACACCCAGACCAAAATCGGTTATTTCCTAGTTGAGTAACATGATATTACAGGGTGATCCAGAAAAAACAGAACCCAAATTATTCATTTTCCCATTACACTAACCCTAAACCCTAACCCTAACCCTAACCCTAATCCTAACCCTAACCCCCCTAGTTGAGTAACATAATATTACAGGGTGACCCAGAAAAAAACAGAACCCACAAATTTTGTAATAAAATTGTTAATTTTAATTTTAATATTTTTTAAAAGTTAAAGTCCAACAAGGGTTAGGGTTAGGGTTAGGGTTTACGGTTAGGGTTAGGGTTAAGGTTGGGATTTAGGGTTAGTTAAATGGGAAAATAAATAAATAATTTGGTTCTGTTTTTTCTGGGTCACTCATGTACTCAACTAGGAAATAATCCCAAAATCTGTGTTGGAAAATAAGACTCAGAGAATTATTAAGAATTTTGCGATACATATAAAGGAGTACACCCTAAAGGTGCGCTTGACTACATTGCCAGTGATGTTATTCCAAGATCGTTAGGAATTTCGGGTCTTTCAACATCATACATCTTCAATTATGAGCGACCCGGTTTCTCTGTTGGAGTTTCCTCTACTTAACATGTCCAGGACTTTTCGTATGCACCCCCCCCCCCAATTTGTCGTTTGAATATAATTTTCATATTCCCATTTCTGTTTTCTTGTTTTTGTTTTTCTGTTCCTTGTTTTGTTGTTTTACCTGCTTTTTCATATGTTGCCGCTGCTGTTATTGGCTACCATAAGTAATTTATTATTATTATTATTATATATATATATATTATATATATATATATATATATATATATATATACATATATATATGTATATATACATATATATATATATATACGCACATATATATTTGACAGCCGCTACTGGCCGCATGGGTAAGAGACTTGGCAGACGAAAATTCATTCAGGTCTCAAACCCGGCCAGGGGTAGCTGTTAAAGTGTAGCCACACTGATGAGAGGTGAAACCTCGAAACACGTGTCTGTGGATAACTTATTTATCATATATATATATATTATATATATATATATATATATATATCTTTTGAAACATATTGTGAAAAGTCCTTTAAATTTACGAAATATTTTGAACACAATTCTATAACTTCAGAAATCAACATTCTCTGAGCCGAGAAGTCATCATCATTATCATTATCATCATCAAGTCGTAATGATAGCACGGATTCCCTTGACTCTCTCTCACCATCAGCCCCATCGTTTTTGGTGAGTCCCTAATACGGTATCAAGTGTCCATACAGAACTGTTGTATGTAAGTCACTGGTGTGTCCATGTGTAGGAGTTCACAGGAGAACGCCGCATGATTTTTAGCTTGATTCAATTATCTATTTATTTTTTATATTTTTCACAAGTCATGCCCGGAGAAGAAGAAAAAACAGCTTCCTGTTTGTAGTCTAAGGTGTCTTCCAATTGATTGTACAATTTCAAATATATTGATAAAGATGGGTCGCTTTGATTTTGCAAAACAACGTAACATGTAAAATTTAGTCTTGAAAAAAAATTCATATTTCATATTTTTGGCTGTTCAAAGCAAAATACCATTTTAACCTGCAGTAAGAAATAATTTAATGGATAATAATAATGGAGATTCGCTTCCGGTTTTTGTCTTTAACAAAAATTAAGTCACTGCTTACGTCACATTACCCAAAATCGTCATAACATTGAATAAATACACCAAAATTTGAACATGCAACATTAGACAGTCCTCATTGTTTTTTAAAACAAATTTTAATAAATACATGACTGGTATTATATATCTATATATAAGTTTGTTTTATTTTAATACATATTTAAAGTTTACATTTCAAATGGTTTTATTTTTAATCCTTTAATGAATTTAATGATTTTACTTACTTAGGGTAGAAACTCGCTGACATTGAATTTTTTACTCCAACCCCTCATGCAATAGGTTTCAAAAATCTATTTTTACATCGCCCGGACGGTGTTTTTTATTTTGTACTAGTACAAATTATATATTTATATTTATTTTATTTTATTACTAGTCACATGAAAAGTTCAAATGATGAAGTTATATCTATTGTTGATGATGTTTCTTTACTAATGGGATCCAAGCACTACAACACCACAGAAAGAAGTGTGTCAAATACAAGAGGGTGAATAGCAAACCATATATTGTCATATTACACGAGACCAAAGTTTTCTATTTTCCTTCTTTTTTTCTTTCGGCAGTTTCTTTTCATAATTTATTTGTCTTTCTTATTTTCTTTTAAAATTTTTCCTTTCTTTTCTTTCTTTTTCTTTCTTTCTTTCTTTTTTTCTATAAAATGTCTTTCTTTCTTTTTTTCTTCTTTCTTTTTTCGGCAGTTTCCTTTCATAATTAATTTGTCTTTCTCATTTTCTTTTAAAATTCCTTCTTTCTTTCTTTCTTTCTTTCTTTAAAATGTATTTCTTTCTTTTTTTTTTCTTTTTCTTTTTCGGCAGTTTCCTTTTATAATTTATTTGTCTTTCTTATTTTCTTTTAAAATTCTTCTTTCTTTCTTTCTTTCTTTCTTTCTTTAAAATGTCTTTCTTCTTTTTTTCTTCTTTTTTTTCGGCATTTTCCCTTTTATAATTTATTTGTCTTTCTTATTTTCTTTAAAATTCTTCTTTCTTTCTTTCTTTCTCTTTTTCTTCTCTTTTCTTTCTTTCTTTCTTTCTTTCTTTCTTTAAAACGTCTTTCTTTCCTTTTTTTTCTTTCTTTTTCGTCATTTTCCTTTTATAATTTATATTTCTTTCTTACTTCTTTCAAAATTCTTTCTTTTTTTCTTTTTGAAAAATGCTTTTTCTTTCTTTTTTTCTTCTTTCTTCCTTTCGCCATTTTCCTTTTATAATTTTTTTTTCTTTTACTTTATTTTAAGATTTTTTTCGTTATTTCTATATTCTTTCTTTCTTTCTTTCTTTCTTTCTTTCTTTAAAATGTCTTTCTTTCTTTTTTCTTCTTTCTTTTTTCGTCATTTTCTTTTTATAATATACCTGTCTTTCTTACTTTCTTTTAAAATTCTTCTTTCTTTCTTTCTGTATGTGTATCTGTGAAAGAGAGAGAGAGAGAGACAGACAGACAGACAGACAGACAGAGACAGAGAGAGAGAGAGAGAGAGACAGAGAGAGAGAGAGAGAGAGAGTGTGTGTGTGTGTGTGTGTGTGTGTGTGTGTGTGTGTGTGATATATGTGGAGAGTGAGAGAGATAGTATGTGTAAGTGTGTATATGTGAAACAGAGAAACAGAGTGATAGATAGATAGATAGATAGATAGAGATAGAGAGAGAGAGAGAGAGAGAGAGAGAGGAGCGGGAGAGGAAGAGAATGTGTGTATGTGCGAGATATATATAGTGTGTGTAAGTGTGTGTGTGTGTGTGTGTGAGAGAGAGAGAGAAAGAGAGAGAAAGAGAAACTGAGAGAAAAGAGATATTGTATGTAGGTGTAAGAGAGAGAGAGAGAGAGAGAGAGACCGAGAGAGAGAGAGAGAAGAGAAAGAGAAAGAGAGAGAGAAAGAGAGGGAGGAGGGATGGAGAGAGGGAGAGCAATGAATGAATAAAAACAAGAAAGAAAGAAAGAAAGAATGAAAGAAAGAATAAAAGAAAGAAAGAAAGAAAGAAAAAGGCTTACAGAGACCTAAAAGCAACAGGCAAATTAGCGGTCTCTGCTAGCCAAAACGGACGGCGTTCGGCCTAATAGGGAGCGATGTAGTGTATGACGGGGGGGGGGGGCAGGAGGGACTGGTATGCAGGGCGGACCACACACAAGAACAACTGACAGGTTTTAAAACAAGCAACAGTCGTCGCAAACAAGACAACGAACCAATGCTGTGAACATAAGACAAATATATATCACGCACATTTATGTGCATTCCCGGGGCTCGTGTCGTTCGGTATCGAGCAAAACATGCGAACTTTTCTAATGAAGGGAAACCCAACGGGTAAAGACACGCCCAGTATATTTATCCTAGATGTGTTAGCGGGTTTATTCAACTTGAAGTGCCCACATGGGGAACCAAGGACTGTCCGTCTACTTATAGGGGCGCGTGTGAAGTTTGCTAGGAAATTCAGGTAGGTCTCGTACACGGTTTGGGTAAAATCTTACTAACCTGTACTCATCGGTAAAAGCATAATCATTATCATCATGTCACGCAACTAGTACGGGTATTCATGACAATATCTCGCCAACCTTCTCTATTATTCATTGTCTCTGGGAGGTCCTCTGTGCAGCATCCAATATCTGCTCAGAACTGGTCAATGTAGGTGCTTGCTGGGCGGCCCACATTAGCATGTCCATGTGCTAGTTTCCACAGGAGAATGTCGTTTATAACTTCGTCCTTGCTTCTCCAGCAGTGTCCAGCATGCCTTGTTCGTCTCACTTGGATAGTTTATAAAACAGGGGGCCAGTGGCTGTATATCTGCTTGTTTGTGGGGTGTTGTTTTTTTTATTTGTTCAAGATTGCACGCAACATACTTGTGCAGCTCTCATCTAGTTTATTCTCCAAGCATCTCGTTAGGTTCCAAGTGGTGCGGTCATACAGCAGTACTAACACAACCACATCAGTGATTATCATTAACTAACCTTAATCTAGTCTATTTAATTGGTTATTTTGTTTAACTAACAGGACATGTTAATATACCACAGTATGATAATTTAATTATAAATAAATACAAATAAAAAGGGACAAATTCAAAAATCTGTGATTAAGCAACACCAGATAATCTGGATTTACATTTTTCCATTGCATCTTGAACAATTTGGATGATCCCATTTTAACAAGAGGTTGTTGCAGGATGATAATGGACGGATGATGTAGGAACAAGCGTATTAATATATAGATAGCATATGCCTTGATTACGTACTTCGAACGTCACTGGACCCCATAAAAGAGAAAGGCCTCACACTAAAAAAGGTAAGAAGCAGGCGATATCCCGCATAGAATGTTACTTACTGATGCGGACTATGCAGATGATCTCGCACTTCTTGCAGACACACCTATGCACGCCGAATCTTTGCTACACTGCCTTGAAAAGGCAGCACTGAACATCGTCCTATATGTGAACTCCAATAAAACCGAATTCATGTGCTTTGGAAATGAGGGAGACATCTCCACACTCAATGGTAAACTCCTGAAATCGGTGAAACAATTCAGGTACCTAGGTAGTAATATCTCATCAACAGAAAGCGACGTCAATGCACGCATAAGAAAGGCATGGACTGCTTTAAACGAATTATCAGTGATATGGAAATCGGTCCTCGCTGACAAATTAAAGCGAAAATTCTTCCAAGCCGTAGTTGTATCAGTGTTACTATACGGTTGCACTACCTGGACTCTAACAAAGCGACTAGAGAATAAGCTAGACGGGACTTGCACGAAAATGCTGCGTGCAATATTAGACAGGACGTGGAAACAACACCCCATGAGAACACAACTGTATGGCCACCTGCCCCATATCACACAAACCATCCGTGTGAGGCGAACAAGACACGCTGGACACTGCTAGAAAAGCAAAGAAGAACTCATAAGTGACGTTCTTCTGTGAAAGCCATCACATGGGCACGCCAGAGTGGGTCGCCCAGGAAAGACGTACATAGATCAAATCTGAGCGGATGCTGGATGCTGCGCAGAGAATCTCGCAGGGGCAATGAATGACAGGGAGGGATGGCGAGAGATTGTTATGGATATCCGTGCTGCCAGCACGACAGGATGATGATTTAATGAAAAATTATGTTTTTTGTATATATGATTTTAAGCAAATAGTTTGTAGATAAATAATGGTTTGCTTTTTATAAACTGGTAAAAATAATTTTCTGTAACTTCATCTGTATTAATGAATTGATGGAATTGATTAACTGATACCTGACCCTCTATCACAGTACTCTGCCATATATATGATAAAAAGCGTTTGGTGCCATAAGGGTAATTTGGAAATATCTGATCGGAAAAATTATATAGATGCTAGCACTTGACATGAACAGGCGATTGATCAGTGGAGGTCTCTCTGACCGCCTGTATAGCCCAAATATAGACTGAAGTTGAGTGATGCGTGTCACAGGATCATTTAGTACCCAGATCAGGAACTGCTCAGCCACCAGGATCCTGCCTTCATTCATTAGGGGTCACCACTCACCGCTAATTAGTGGCCCCATTGGGATGGGTCTTAACCCACTGCAGAGGTGCAGTCGGAGAATTCTACAGTCCCATTCGACAAAGCAGAATATAGACCAGTTGTTTAAAAAGGATTCTTAGTTTGTCAGAGGGCCTGGAATATGTATTTTCATAACAGCTCAAGCACAAGGCGAATTTTTAGCGGAGTACAGCTGGTTTTAGCTTGGAGTTTTCTATCGATCAGCTCTGTTTTTAACTTGCATATGATTGACTAAGCTTGGTTGCCAACCTCTATTCATAATACAAACCCTGAATATTACTAAGAGACTTGATAGTGATAATAGAAAGAATATATGAAATCCGATCTCACTGACAAGCTAAAGCGATATTTCTTCCAGGCTGGTGTTATATCAGTACTGCTGTATGGCTGCACTACTTGAGCCCTATTGAAGCGCCTTGATAATAAGCTAGATGAGAGCTGCACAAGAAGGCTGCGTGCACTCTTAAAAAAGTCGTGGAAACAGCACCTCACAAGGAAGCAGCTGTAAGGCCACCTGCACCCCCCACATCTCACAAACCATCCGAATAAGACGGACTAGGCATGCAGGACACTGCTGGAGAAACAAGGATGAGCTCATAAGCAACGTTCTCCCGTGAAAGGCAACACATGGGCATGCTAATGTGGGCCACCCACCAAGGACCTACATTGACCAACTAGGTGAGGATGGTGGTTGCTGCGCAGAACTCTCAGGGGCAATGGGTGATAGGGAAGGTTGGCGAGAGATTGTCATGGATATCCGTGCTAATTGCGCGACATGATGATCATGATAATGCTATATATATATATATATATATATATTATATATATATATATATATATATATGGAAATACGATGAGGAAATTAATCCGACAATATATGAAGAAAATGTTTTAAAAATATAACAGACACAGGATGTTACGATCAAAGGAACATTTTTTTATATGTCTATATTTAAGTATTTCGGTTTATAATAAACCAGCATCAGGACAATGCAAAATAAATTTTGTAAGGGAGAAAAATGAAAAAATGTGAAGTGTATGGTGGATGTGTGAATATAATGTTATTTACCGTTATAACTTTCGTATATAAACGCACATATAAAACATAAACGGAAATGGTAATGTCTGAGTTTCTTATCAGGCAGATAGTACATGAAGACATTCGGTATTTCTCATCTGTCGTCGGGGCGGCCTAATGTCGGTATCAGCCAGACAGCAACGAAGTCTATCCCCTTTTCACTAATGCTAGACCAAGGAGATCATTTTAGTGCCTGAGGTAGAGCGCCACCTACAATCAGCTCATCACTCCACCGCACAGATCCCTGTGCAACTCATACACTGTTTGTGAGGGCCAATTCTGGCCGAATGCTCAACTGACTGAAATAAGCCGGCCCTCATACAAGATGAGATAAACCCAATTTTTATCACATACCATGGACAAGAGGAAAGACCACGCTATAGAGCTTTTTAAAAAAATCTTAAGCATCCCCTCTAACCGAACGTACTTTGGTTTTTCTCAGATGGTGAACTCATAGAACAACTGTTGGTTTGCTCTGTCCCAGAAATATATATGGATAGGGATGACAAGCAAACATCCAGTCCACATCATGGTGTTTCGGGTGGTCTCTAGCGAATGGTGACAGTCATCTTCCTGCGTGGTCTCAGACTCAACAAGGACACCTATATCAAGTGCCTGGAAAAAGTAGTGCTGTCCTAGATCAATAGATTGGCTGTTGTCAACAAGATTATGCGTCTTGCCACACAAGCTGGTGTACCCAGTGTTGGCTGCGATAAATTTGTTACATAATCTATGCGGTTGCATAAGATTATTGTCAATCCCCTGTATTTCTAAAGGGATGGCCCTTTTCATATCACGGGCGGGACTTTCCATGGAATAGTACAGAAAGCCCGCGAAATATGTGAAGTCACGTGGGACCTGGTTGGGTCCTCAGTTTCAGTTTGGACGTCGGGCAGAGAAGATGTCTTGCCTTAACTGGAACTCACTGCATACGCGGGCTATGTTAGTCAGATGTTTAGTTACAGGAAATGTTTAGTTAAGTAAATAAAAGTTTAAGAAAAATAACACGGTTTTGTGGTTGGTGAATGTCTTGGTAACAAGACTGATCTAAAAGAAGAAATGAGTTAAGTACGACCGACCCAAGATGAAGTCCAGACGCTAGAAGAACTTAAGATGTCAAAGACGCCAGAAGAAGAATAGAAGTAAGTAAAGAAGGGTATACAACAAATTTTCTGTGACCACATCAACCCTAACATCTAGTCACTTAATTCCCGTGCTCAATCCCAATGATAATTATGTGAGGAGCACGGTTGAATGCATAGCCCAACATATCATACTGAAGGCCAGAATAACAACAGAACTATAATTTAAAAATGAGACCACCAGAAAAAACTTGCAGCAGAATCCGAAATAGGTCGGATACCTATTGAACAGATTGAACCTTTATATATTTACCAACCCCTCCGCACGAGCAGGATGTGACAAGGTTAATTTCTTAAGCGGGGTTTAACAGGTTTGAGTTTTCCTTCGCCTAGACTGGTTGCCTAACAAAGGTTAAAGAGCCCAGTCTGCCCTACTTTTATACCATAGCAGGGGGGAGAGTAGAATTCATACCTTTCCCAAAAGTATTAGCGCAAAGTGAAATGTAATTACCACGTCCAGGATTGAACTCGGGGCGACGATCCCATTTCCTATGACTTTAACCATTACACCACACGCTTCCTACACAAACTGAACCTATAGTATTTAGATAAAGTTTATAAATTTATCTGTTCAAGTGATATGTCAGTTTTAATTTGATTTTTGTGTAATTCATTCATTATAATATATTGGTTTATTTTAAGAGTTGCTTTATTTTGATTACATATAATTAAAAAACGTAACCCTAAATTCGTGTGTGTTTTGAAACATAATTTTAATTTTCTAAAAGCTAGTTATTAGGGAGGAAGAAGAAAATTATTTGCAAAACTTAATTCTGGAAACGGCTAGACTCATCGTGCACCGAGTGAGTTTTGAACTCACAAACTATGGTCTACTAATCTAGCTTGTTAACCATCACATCACGTGAGGTCCCCAAAGAAGATTAATGTAATTAGAATGCAAGTACTTAAAGCGTCGATTCTTAAATGGTATGATATGTCGGGCTACGACCTCTAGGAGTAAAGTTGAAAAAATGTCACTCACAGACATTCGTATTTATTATTAGATAATAATAATAATAATAATAATAATAATAATAATAATAATAATAATAATAATAAAAATAATAAACGAAACGAAATAATAATAATAATAATAATAATAATAATAATAATAATAATAATAATAATAAACGAAACGCATAAAATTCTCTGGGACTTTGAAATAAAAAGGGATCACCTTATCCCAGCAAGAAACCAGACCTAGTGTTGGTAAACAAAAAAGAAAGAACTTGTCAACTGGTGGATTTTGCAGTTCCAGCAGATCATAGGGTGAAGAAGAAGAAGAAGAAGAAGAAGAAGAAGAAGAAGAAGAAGAAGAAGAAGAAGAAGAAGAAGTTCTGGAAAAGGCTAGACTTATCGTGCACCGAGTGAGTTTTGAACTCACAAACTATAGTCTACTCATCCAGTTTGGTAACTATCACATCACGTGAGGTCCCCAAAGAGGAATAAAGTAATGAGAATGCGAGTAATTTCCAAAATAAATAAATAACCGCCGATTCCAAAATGGTATGATATGTTGTGCTACCACCTCTATGAGTAAAGTTTAAAATATGTGACAAAATGACATTAGTATTTATTATTAGATAATAATAATAATAATAATAATAATAATAATATAATAATAATAAGAAGAAAAAAGAAGAACAAGAAGAAGAAGAAGAAGAAGAAGAAGAAGAAGAAAGTTATTTGCAAAACTTAGTTCTGGAAAAGGCTAGACATATCGTGCACCGAGTGAGTATTGAACTCACAAACTATGGTCTACTAATCCAGCCCGGTAACGATCACATCACGTGAGGTCCCCAAAGAGGAATAAAGTAATAAGAATGCGAGTACTTTACAAAATAAATACACGACCATGGTTTACAAACATCACTGATTCTTGTTCGGCGACTAATATGCTAACTTTCTCTTCTGATTAGTTATTTGTATTTTGACAAAGGGAAGACAGACGTTGTTGTTTTGCCTGGTATGGGGTGGAGGGGTTTCGTGTGTTAAGGATGATCGTTAATGAAGGGTGGAGTTCCTTCGACAAGACCTTCGCTCTCCTTATTTGCCGTTGCCACAAACCAGCAACATTTCAGTTTAGATTCTAATATTTTATTTTATCTTGTTTTATTTTTTTGACCATTGAATCCGTAACGAAGGCCGCCTTTCTTGTATAAACATTTCGTTCTTTCGGTATATAAAAAGAAAGCTTATTTGCCGACAAAGAACAATTTAATAGAAACATATCAACAGCATTTGTTCACACCAAACACACACTACTCACACACACACGCACGTATACACATACACTTGTAAACAACACACACACACACACGCACGCCACACACGAAGAAGGCTGCGAGAAAATGCCTATTATTTTTTCTACGGAAACTACAAAAGATACTGAGACCAAAAATAACACTGTTGGCAACCAGTTGGCCGTGGGTGGCGACCCGTGATGCTTAAGGATGGAACCAAGGTAGCTGAGCAGTCCATGACATGCAACACTCCACTTAGACCCTCACTTGGCTTGCTGGTCGTCGGAGGGGACTCCTCGGATGGCTGAGGGCCATCAGTGTCATTGGAATGACGTTAAACTTCTATCTGATGGTGAGTTTCCAGTTCTGGAGGTTTAGGGAATGTGGAGCACCCGTTCATTCATCATTGCTCCTATGTCCACTCTGACCCGATGTGGTAGTAACTGTTAGGGTCCCATCTATAGGTTAAATAGAAAAATGTTTTTAAAAAAAATATAAATATGAGTGAAATAATTTTATTCTTAATGAATAAAATTATTTCAAAACTTTTTCAGCATTAAATATCCTACTGAGGTTGATATGCCGTAAAACAAACCAAATCAAACCAAACCCGTCTATGGGTTGAATAGAAAAATGTGTTTATAAAAAATGTGTATCTGATTTAATGAATATACAAATACCTAGATACCCCTCACTATAATCTGATTTGATAGTGTCCTCCATAAATACTCGACACTGGTGGTACAAGCACGTACTAGCCTACTAGCAAGACTACCACACACCGACTGCTCGGAAGACGTATGCTATTACTGCTACTCGACGCACCAGCTTCTACTTACCTGCGAGAATATACCTTACTACAACTTTATAATATGTCCCTTAACCCGGATATATCAGTATCCTTAAGAATGGATTTATTTCAAAGCTTTGTCAGCATTAAATGACCTTCTGAGGTTGATATGCCGTAAAATAAACGAAACGAAACCAAACTTTTGCTAGTTTCGCTAATAGAAAGTGATTTTTTGTGAGTTATTGTTTGCGTCCTACCACCGTATTCAAGGGGAGTCATTTAAACGCCCGGGCTTGACAGAAGAGTATGTCGTGATGTGGGAGTGAGAGTCATGGCGTGTTTCATTAAGAGATAACAGTTTTTTCAAGTTGATGGTTCTCGGTGTAAAAGGAACAGAGACTCTGGAGTTTCAACGCTGATAAGGCCACAGCAGAGCCCAGTGCCACAATTCTGCACGTAGAATTTGTCTGCTTATGTGAGAGATTGTTAGCGGCGGCGAAGGCGCTTATGGTGGGGAATTTCTGAAATATCAAAGTGAAAGAAAGGGGGGGATATATAGAAAGGCTGTCGATAAGAAAATGAGGGCGGGGAGCTGAAATTACTGAGAAGTGGAAGATGAACAAGATAGCTTACAGGTTTCAGGTTGATCATAGTACATGATGTTACTATAAGGTTACCCATCTAAGTACTGGACAGGCTCAATCGTTGCTTGTTAGAATATTCTTATATATAAGGTGTCCCCCCCAAAAAAAAACGGTTAAAAAAATCTTTTTTTAAATAAAGAAAGAAAGAAAGAAAAAGAAAAAAGAAAAAGAAACGGGGGGATAATAATAATAATAATAATAATAATAATAATAATAATAATAATAATCAGAGGAAGGATTGAAACCATTCAGAACACTGCACTGCTTCAATCTGCCAGAATACTCAGAAGAGTCCTGGAGACCTAAGAAGACTTGCTGTCACTCAGACTCCAGCGAAAGACCATCAGCTAATGCTGATGTGAAAACTCAAAAGGAGTAAATAATAATGAAAATAACAATAACTAAATAATAACAATAAGGATAATATTAGTAATGTTAATAAAAAATAAAATTAAATAATAAATAAACAAATGAGACATTAATATTTCTTACTAGAACAGCCCACCTTATATCAAAATAGGGGAAGTGTTGTCCTGCAATACACCACCTAAATTTATAGACTGAGCGAGGTCACGTTGTTAATTCCTTCGCCAATCAACAATCATAATGCGTGACTGGTTGACTACTTAATCACTGATACTGACAGACGTCCATTTGCAATCATTGACGAAGGAACTTAGAATACTAAGGAGCACCAAGGATTCTGTACCAAGGATTTGCGCTGGACACGCGCTCTTGCTTGAAACCTAAAGGATGGCCCACAAAAAACGTAAGTAAGTAAAGTAAAGTCGTCGGGTTGGCCTAAAGTCGGTATCAGCCAGTCAGCGAGGGAGTCTATCCCCTTTTCACTAGCGCTAGACCAAGGAGATTGTTTTGGCATCTGAGGTGGAGCGCCACACCTAACATCAGCTCCTTACTTTACCGCACAGATCCCTGTGCTACTCATACGCTGAGTTGGTGAGAACCGGTATCGAGCTAGGAACCTTGTGGTTTCTAGCCGAACGCTCTACCAACTGAGCTAAATTGCTTAAACCCTTTGTTTCTTAGTCTTTTTTGTTTGTGCTGAGGTGTTGGTAAATATATTTATATATAAAGAGAAATTATAGCAATAAGAAGGAAATGAAATAAAAAAAAGAAGAGGAAAGACAAGAAAGATGAATATAAAATAAAAAAGAACAGAAAGGAAAGGAAACAAGGGCAAAGTGATATCATTAAGAAAAAATATATAAAAAAGAAGGAATGAAAGAAGAAAAAGCGCGAAAATAAAATAAATAAAACCGAAACAAAGTATTGACAATGTATATAAGAAAGGATAGATGCTTTCATTCAAAGGTGGAACATTACTATTGAGAGAAATGGTGACTATGTGGAGAAGTAGGGATGTGATCCACAGAGGATCAGATTCATTTTGATGTATGATACATGTTCCTATTGGTAATTATACCTGTCCTAAACAAAATGGCATTACTTTTTGACTCACCTACGTGGAGAAGTAGGGATGTGATCCACAGAGGATCAGCTTCATTTTGATGTATGATACATGTTCCTATGTTGGTAATTATACCTGTCTAAACAAAATCGCATTACTTTTTGACTCACCTACATGTAGAAGCAGGAATGTGATCCACAGAGGATCAGCTTCATTTTGATGTATGATACATGTTCATGTGTTGGTAATTATACCTGTCCTAAACAAGATGACATTAATTTTTTTATTCACCCACATATTTACCTCTGAACTCATTCTATTCAAACGAACTATTATTATTATTATTTGTTTTTCACACCTGCCGTAGCTGATGGTTCACTGGAGGTTGAGTGACAGCAAGTCTCCTCGGGTCACCAGGAAACTTCTGAGTATTCTAGCAGATCCCAACAGTGTCGTAGTTTGGATGGTCTCGATTCTTCCTCTGAATTCTAGTTCACCCAAATCTTTACCAGTGCTTTGGGGATCGTTCCAAGGTTACCAATTACAATTGGTGTGACTTTCACCTTCATTTTCCACAGCTTCTTCAGTTCTCTGGCAAGGTCCAAGTATCAGCTATGTGTGTCTTTTCGCTTTCCTTCATTTTCACTCGGTGATCAGCTGGGACAGCAAAATCCACAAGATTGCAGGTTCTCTTTTTCTTTCGATTAATACTAGGTCCGGGCTCCTGGCCGGGATTGGGTAATCCGTCTGTACCTCGAAATCCCAGAGTTTTGTGCGCTTCATTCTCTAGGACAGGTTTAAGTTTGTGCATATACCATTTCGTTGTATGGTGAAAATTGAATTATTATAATTATTATTATAAATAATTATTATTATAAATAATGCTGACATTAAGAAGGAAACAATGTAAATGAAATAAAGGAAGAAATTCAAAGAGAAAAAGAAAGGAAGAGGATAATGAATGAAAGAAACCAAAATCGAAAGAACGAAGATAAAAGCAGAAAAGAAAAAAAAAAAAAAGAAAGAATTGATAATTTGTATAAAGATAATGCTGCAATAAGAAAGAAATAATGTTAAATTAATGACAAAAGACAAAGAAAGAAAAAGTAAAGAAGAGAATAGATTAATGAAAGAAAGAAAAAGAAGGAAAGAAAGAGGTGAATGGAGGAAAAATGAAATAGATAGAATGAAAAAAAAAGATATTAAAAAAAAGAACTGAAAAAGAAAATTATAGAAACAAGAAAGAAACTATGTGAATGAAATAAAGGAAGAAAGAAAGAAAGAAAGAAAGAAGACAGAAAAAGAAGTGAAAGAGAAAGAAGAGAAAGATTTTTATTTTAAAGATTTGGAAAGAAACTAAACAAAGAAAGAAAGAAAAACGAAATGAAAGGATGAATAATATTTTTAAAGAAAACGAAAGAAACAATATTAAAGAAAGAAAGAAAGAAAGAAAGAAAGAAAGAAAGACGGAAATAATTAAAATAAAAGAACGAAAAAAATGATAGGAATAAAAGAAGAAAGAAGAAGAAAAGAAATTGAAAAGAAAACAAATAAAAGAACGAAAGAAAATGATAGAAAGAAAGACGGAAATAATTAAAATAAAAGAACGAAAGAAAATGATAGAAAGAAAGAAAGAAGAGAAGAAAGAAAGAAGAAAGACGGAAATAATTGAAATAACAGAACGAAAGAAAATGAGAAGAAAGAAAGAAAGAAAGAAAGAAAGTTCTTTCTTTCTTTCTATCATTTTCTTTCGTTCTTTATTTTAAAGAAAGACGGAAATAATTAGAATAAAAAGACGAAAGAAAATGATAGGAAGAAAGAAAGAAAGAAAGAAATTTGAGAAGAAATTAAAATAAAAGAACGAATGAAAATGATAGGAATAAAGAACATTGTAAGCGAAATAAAAAAAAAGAAGTAAAATTAAAGAAGTGAAAGAAATTTGAAAATACATTAAAATAAAAGAAAAACGAAAGAAAAACGAAACGAAAGAATCGATAATGTTTTAAAGAAAATGTAAACCAAAGTAAAAAAAAAGAAGAGAAGAAAAAGAACTAAAATAAAAGAACGAAAGGAAATTATTGCAATAAGAAAGCAGTGTAAACGAATAAAAAGAAGAAAGACAAAGAAAGAAGAAAAATTAAAAAGAAGACAGAGAAAGAAAAAAAGAAAATATAAAAGAAAATTGAAAAAAAAGATAGTAAAATTAAAAAAGAAAAAGAAGAGAAATAAGAAATGAAAGAATGAAAAAAGAAAAGGAAAAATGGTTGATGTTTGTAAAGAAAATGTTAGGAATGGGAAAGAAACGATGAAAAAAAAAACGAAAGAAAGAAAGAAAGCAGAAAAAGAAAAGAAATATCTTTTTAAAAAGAGAAAAAACGAAAACACGTGAAAAAAGAAGAAATATGAAAAGGAAGAATGGATAAAGATTTTTAAAGAAAACGATAGCAACAGGAAAAAGGAAAGAGTATAGACAAAGAAAGAAGAAAAAAAGGAAGAAAGAAAGACAGAAAGAACTATATAAAAAGAAGGAAAGTAAATGCTAGCAATAAAGAAATAGTGTAAAAAAGTAAGAAAGAAATACAAAAGAAAGAAGTAAAATGAAAAAAGAGAAAAAGAGATGTGAAAGAACGAAAAAGGGAAGAAAAACGAAAAGAAAGAATGAATAAGCTTTTTACAGAAAATGATATCAATAAAAAAAATACTATATAAACGAAAGAAAGAAGAAAAAGAAGGAAACGAACTAAATTAAAATAAAAGAATGAAGACGAAAGAAAGAAAGAAAGAAAGAAAGAAAAGAAAGAAAGATAAAATGGAAGTAAAATTAAAGAAGGGAATAAAGAGAACGGAGGAAGAAAAAGAATGAAAATAAAAAAGAAAGAAGATGATTGAAAGAAGAAAAGATAAAATGGAAGTAAAACTAAAGAGAATAAAGAAAACGGAAGAAGAAAAAGAATGAAAATAAAAAAGAAAGAAGATGATTGAAAGAAGAAAAGATAAAATGTAAGTAAAACTAAAGAGAATAAAGAGAACGGAAGAAAAAAGAATGAAAATAAAAAAAGAAAGAAGATGATTGAAAGAAGAAAAGATAAAATCTAAGTAAAACTAAAGAGAATAAAGAGAAGGAAGAAGAAAAAGAATGAAAATAAAAAAGAAAGAAGATGATTGAAAGAAGAAAAGATAAAATGGAAGTAAAACTAAAGAGAATAAAGAAAACGGAAGAAGAAAAAGAATGAAAATAAAAAATGAAGACAAACGAAAAGAAAGAATGGATAGTGATTTAAAGAAAAGGATAGCAATAAGTAGGAAAATAAGTAAATGAATAAAAAAGAATATTGGAAGAGAAAGAAGGAAAATATCTTAGAAGAAAGAAAGAAAGAAATATACTGGAGAAGAAAGAATGAAGGAAAGAAGGAAAGAAAAAGAGAAATAAAGAAAGACGAAAACAGAATGGATATTTGAGAAGAAAGAATAACTATTGAATAAGAAAGAAAGAATACAGATGAAAAAGAAAGAAAGAAAAAAGACATAAAGAACGAAAAAGAAACAGAACAAAAATGAAAGAAAATGAGAGAAAAAGGAAAAGAAAAAATATATAAGGATTTTAAGAAAACGATAGAAATAAAAAAGAAGTATATGAACTAAAGAAAGAAGGAAAATAATATTATAAAAGAAGGAAAAACACAAAGAGAAGAAATAAAGAAAAAATTCTGTAGAAGAAAGAAAGAAAAAAGACAGACAGAAAAAGAAAGATAAAGAAGGGAAGGAATTAAGGGACGAAGGAAGGAAGCAAGATAAAATGGATATTTGAGAAGAAAGAATGAGTACCAGAGAATAAAAGAAAAAGAGAGAAAGTAAAACAGAAATAAAAAAGAAAGAAATACCAAAAATAAGGAAAAAAGAAAGAATGAAAGAATAATGGGAAAGCAAGAAAGAAAGAAATATTTGCGAAGAAATAATAAAGAAAGAAATAAAGAAAGAAAAATAGAAAGAAATAAAGGACAGAAGGAAGACAGAATGGATATTGGAGAAGAAAAATTTGAATAAGAAAAAAAGAATACTGGAGAAAAAGAAAGAAAGAAGGAACATGAACGAAAATACAAG
>CM042166.1:52669685-52672185 GCA_023376005.1 Doryteuthis pealeii | reverse complement strand
TCAGATCCGGTGATAAATAATTGATAAAAAACAAACAACAAAAGCTGATAATTAACTGTCCATAAATGACAGCCGAATGGTCGACACATACCACGAAATCAAAGAACGAGAAAAAATATATCAACCGTAAAGGTGACCTTTCTATGGAGGGTACTAAATCCGAATTAACCCGTGGAAATTACCCTCGACACATCAGTCAGAATAGAACCAAGACAGCGATGCTAGTCTTATATGTATTTACCAACCCCTCCGCACGAGCAGGATGTGACACAAGATCAATTTCTTAAGCGGAGTTCAACAGGTTTCAATTCAGAGTTTTCCTTCTCCTAGGCTGGTTGCCTAACCAAGGTTAAAGAGTCCAGTCTGCCCTACTATTTATCCATAGCTGGAGGGAGATTAGGATTCATACCTTTCCCAAGGGTATTAGTGCAAAGTGAAATGCAATTACCATGTACAGGATTTGAACTCGGGGTGACGAGTCTTATACAGGGTGTTCAGGATAAATTTGACATACTTATATTTTGTTATTTTTCTCCGTAAGCTGGAGCACACTACGCATCATTTAAAAGCTTGGACCCTTCTTCATTCATATACGTGATGACAGATAGAATGGATGACTGGAACCCACCTGAATCATGAAAGAAAATAACTTGTATCATGATGATCTGCGCCGGCTATCAAAATAAGGAGATTATGGTTGTTGCACAGTGCCCATGAACACTGTAAAAACAATCAGGCATGAACTGGAGAATTGCTATGGAGACTACGAGGCTGTGGCTAGAAGAAAGCAACATAACAGACGATCTGATTGCGTTCGTATAGCAGAATTCCTCGAACATCTGCAGAAAAACGTGTTGGATGACCCTTAGATGCCTACGTGGAGTTGCTAAACATTGTAGTCAAACCCTGGATAACAAGGGTAGCCAATGTTAGGCCATATGTATGACATCAGGTTTCGGTCCTACTCATTTCATTTTCCTTCAGCTTCACCCAGTGATCTGCTGGGACCGCAAATTCCACCAGTTGACACATTCTCTTCACCCATGCAGAGTTTTCAGTATCCGCCTTAGCCCGTGGACATTCACTGGAGGCTGAGTGACACCAAGTTTCTTCTCCAGGACACTTCTAAGTATTCTAGCCGATCTTAACAATTTTTTTGCTTGGATGGTTTCCATTCTTCCTCGGATTTCAAATTCATCCAGACTAATATTTTCCCCCATGAGAGGTTTTCACACCCACCTAAGCTCCTGTGTTACATAATCTCTGCATAGATTATTGTCAACTCACTGTATTTCTGAAGGGATGGCCCCTTTTCATATCACGGGCGGGAATTTCCATGGAATATTACAGAAATCCCGCGAAATACGTGAAGTCACGTGGGACCTGGTTGGCTCTCAGTTCCAGCTTGGTCGTCAGGCAGAGAATATATGTCTGCTTTAGCTGGGACTCACTGCACACGCGCGTTGTGTTAGTTAGAGAAATATGTTTAGTTAAGTAAATAAAGGGTTAAATAAATAATATGGTTTTGTGGTTGATGAATGTCTTGGCAACAAGACTGACATAGAAGAAGAAATGAATCAAGGACGACCAGCCAGCAAGACCAGAGACGTTAGAAGAGACGCTAGAAGAAGAATGTAAGATACCAAAGATGAGCAGAAGAATAATAGAAGTAAAGAAAGGGTATACAACATCCCGGACTTCTCTGAGTATTCTAGCTTATCTTAAAATTATTATTCCCCTTCTAAAGCAATAATTGATAAGATAAAACAGAATAGCAAGTGTAAATGTGTGGCGACAAAGACAAAACGGTTAGCCTTATCATAAACGAATACAGCAAACAAGAACAAAGAGAGTACAAAACTAGACACGTCTGGTTGGTAAAGGTGATCCACTGGAAATAGTTCAAGAAATTCAATTTTCACCATGCTACTAAGTATATGCACAAACCTAAATCTGTCCTAGAGAATGAGACGCATACAATACTTTGAGATATTGAGATACAGACAGATCACCTAATCCCGGCCAGGAGACCAGACCTAGTATTAATTAACAACACGAAGAAAACTTATCATCTTGTGAATTTTGGCGTCCCGGTGGATTACAGAGTGAAGATTAAGGAAAACGAGAAAATAGACAAATACTTGGACCTAGCTAGAGAGCTGAAAAAAACTGTAGAACATGAGTGAAGGTCGTACCAATCGTAATTAGGACCTTAGGAACGGTTCTAAAGGGTTTGGAAAAGAGTTTGGAGGAATTGGAAATCAGAGCAAGAATCGGGACCATCCAAACAACAGCTTTGTTAAGATAAGCTAGAATTCTCAGAGATGTCCGGGAGACCTGAGGAGACTTGCTGCCACTCGGCCTTTAATGAATGGCCACCAGCTTAGGTGGGTGTGAAAACCTCTCATGGGGGTAAATAATAGTCTGGGTGAATTTGAAATCCGAGGAAGAATGGAAACTATCCAAACAACAACATTGTTAAGATCGGCTAGAATACTCA
>CM042166.1:52659685-52664685 GCA_023376005.1 Doryteuthis pealeii | reverse complement strand
TGAAATGCAATTGCCACGTCCAGGATTTGAACTCGGGGCGACGAGTCCATTTCCCATGACTTTAACCATTACACCACGCGCTTCCTTTTTATCATATATGTGCTAGAAAGCGGTGGATGAGGATCTTAGCCTCGTATGACGTTAAACTGCATCTAGTGAAGTTCCAATTCTGGAACTCTGGAGTACCCCTTTATTGCCATTAATCCCAGGTACTCCCTGACCTGGAGTGAAAGTACCTGTTACGGTCCAATGGGTTAAATAGATTTTTAAAAAAATGAGTATTGAAAACGTATTTAAAAAATTGACATTGAAAAATAATGAATACCCAGCAAGAATAAATAAAACAATGTTTTCGACATAAAATAACCCAACAAGTGTTGATATGCCGTAAAATTCAACCAACCAACTTGATATCACAATGAAAAAATATGTTAAGCCTGTAAAGTAGTAAAGTCGGCGGAGTGGCTTATTATTAGTTTGGTTTGTTTTGTTTTACGGCATATCAACCTCAGTGGGTCATTTAATGCCGATAAAGTTTTGAAATAAATCAATTCTTAATGGATAATATAATTTTTGTATAAATACATTTTTCTATTTAACCCATAGATGGGACCCTAACAGGTACTACCACTCCGGGTCAGAGTGGACCAGGGAGCAATGGTGATGAAGGGGTGCTCCACATTCCCCAAACCTCCAAAACTGGAACCTCACCATCAGATAGAGTTTAACGTCATTCCCAGGACATGTAGACCCGCAGCCACCGCCTTCTAGCACCCATATGATAAAAAGGGGTTGGGGATTGCCATAAGAGCAATAGGGTTGGGAAAATCATATAGGTGCTAGGGCTTGACGTGACCAGCCGATTGATCGGAAGGGGCCTCTCTCTTATTATTCGTATCAGTCGGACAGCGAGGGAGCCATTTTCATTTTCGCCAGAACGGGGAGATTTTTTGCGCCTGTGGGCACATCGGCCGAAACCTTGTGTTTATAACAATATAGATGAGATCAACAGACCGAAAAATCCTAATAATACATGAAAGTGACTGTTATACCAATTGTAGTTGGTTCTTTTGAAAACAATCCCTCAATGCAAATAATTTGAACGATTACACGGTATCAAGTATTCCTATCTAATACCAATAATACAAGCAATTATATAGTTTCAAGTAACTATTCTTACCTAATAATTATTTGCTTTTCCAACTGTTATACCACAGTATATATATATATATATATATATATATATATATATATATATATATATATATATATATATATATATATATATATATATATATATATATATATATATATATATATATATAATATATATATATATATATATATATATAATATTATATATATATTATATATATATTATTATTTATTTATTTATGTATATATGTATGTTGTGTAGCTTAGTCGGTAGAGCGTTCGGCTAAAAACCACAAGGTTCTTAGTTCGATACCGGCCCTCGCCAACTCAGCGTATGAGTAGCACAGTGATCTGTGCGGTGAAGTAAGGAACTGATAGTAGGTGTGGCGCTCCCACCTCAGACGCCAAAACAATCTCCTTGGTCTAGCGCTAGTGAAAAGGGGATAGACTCCATCGCTGATTAGCTGGTATCGACTTTAGTCCATCCCGATGACTTATATAGTTTCAAGAATTGGAATTTAATACAAATATTTTCCGAAAAAATATACACATAGATTGGATCCATAGATGGGACCCTAACAAGTTAACCCTCAAAGTCAGAGTTGACCTGGGAGTAATAGCAACAAGGGGTTTCTCTATACTTCTTAGAGTTCCAGAATTGGAGCCTCCTCAGAAGTTCCACTTTAGTATCATACCAAGGACATCTCTTTTCATACTTCTGGTGATACATAGGGCGTCCCATCGTTGTGTAAAAGTTAATAAGCTAGTCTTGCAGATCTAATGCAAAGCGAGTACGCTCCTCGGTAGAGGCCCTTTATGGACGACGTTGTGTCACATCCTACACGTGGTAAATGAGTTGGGTAAATATATACCTAGAACGTCCGTTTTTACTAGTTCCTACCTTACTGCATAGGATAAAGTCGGCATATTTCAAGACAGAGACGATATTGTTATTGGTCGTCTTGTTTATTCTACCCTTGCCTCTATATTCGATATGTGTGTGCATGCGCGTGTATGTGTATGTGTATTTTGGTTGGTTGCTTGGTTGGTTGAATTTTAACAGCATGCCAATCCTTTTGGGTTATTTTATGCCGAAGACATTTTATTTTATTTATTCTTGATGCGTATTCTAAAAATTGTTTAAACGTATTTTTTACTCACTTTTTTAAAAACACTTTTTAATACACATTTTTGCGATTTAACCCATAAATATGACCGTCACTGTTGCTAACAATCCAGGGGGGAATGGACCTGGGAGTAATGTTGATGATGGGTGCCCCTCTACAGAAGTGCAGTCGGTGTTTTCTTTAGCCCCAGCCGAAAAATCGGGTTTTGTGTGTACGTGTACAAACACACACACACACACACACACACACACACACACACACACACATATATAATAATATATATATATATATATATATATATGGGAGAAAAGTGAGGAGGTTAATCCGACAGTATGTGGAGAAAGGTAGACAAACACAGGATGTTATGGAAACTGGATGTTTATTGTCGACGATGCAACGTTTCGGTCTATTAGACCTCCTTCGGGACTTGGATATAGTTCTTAATTCAATGATGGACATTCTCAAAATGCTGAAACAGAAGGTCGTCAGTAGGGGGAGGGGTCGTTGGGGGTGGTTAGTGGATTTTGAGAATGTCCATCATTGAAGCAAGAACTATATCCAAGTCCTGAAGAAGGTCTAATAGAGCGAAACGTTGCATCATTGAAAATAAACATCCAGTTTCCATAACATCTCGTGTTTGTCTACCTTCTCATATATATATATATATATATATATATATATATAATATATATATATATATATATATATATATATATTAATATACCAAACTTGTTGGTAAACACTGTGGTAAGAAAAAAATCCGGCAAATAGATTGATTTTAAAAATATACTACCAAACCTCACCTGGGGAAAAAAAATTTGAACAAAAAAAAAAAGACCAAGATAGTCGTACCAACCGAAAATAATCGGTTGATACTATAATATTTGGCCAAAACAAAAAAACAATTTATATATATATGAACAATATATATATAAACCGCCAGGATTATTTAAAGCTAAAAAGTAAAGAGTGCTCAATACCTAAGTAGAGCAAATAATAAAGATAAACCTAATGAGTCAGATATACCAACTAACAGTTTCGCATAGTAGCGAAGACCATTGCCCTGAACAGTTACTATGCTTAACTTATATATATATATATATATATATATATAATATATATATATATATATTCATATAAAAAAAAGTATGTAAAATATGACAAAAATATTCAGAAGATGTGTTTATTTACACATTTGAACAAATCGTTCTGACTACGTTCAAGCCATTCGGATCTATTTCCATTTTTCTTATATATATATATATATATATATATATATATATATATATATATATATATATATATATTGGAGGTATGTGCTTAATTGAAATCATACCTAACTTTGAAAATTAATTAGTTAATAATTTAGGTATAACTTTAATCAAGCACATATCCTCCAAAAAATTGTCGGCTAAAGAGGCCATATCAAAAAATAAACATTGTTTGTTTACTTAGTTTCATAATATATATATATATATATATATATATATATATAATATATATATATATAAACATTGTGGTTGTAATCATCTTCCACATCCTTTTTTTTTTCGCACCTTTATCTGCACAATTTCTGAAGTGATCCCAAAGTTTAACTCCCCTCCTTTTTATTTAACAAATAAATCTATAACTCCCCTTTTTTCCCGCGTTTTGTCTTCTTCTCTTCTTACGTTACTTGGCACAAACTGTGTCTTTTTTTCACCCCAAGCGGAACATTTCTAACCTTTAATGGAAATACATTTTTTTTTCTTTTAGTATTTTTTCTTCTTCTTCTTCTTCTTCTTTTCATTCTTTGTCTCTGCGTTTCGCAATGTTTTTATTTTTTTTATAGCTAAGTTTTCTTTGCAATTTTTCTCCTCTTGAAGTTTGTATTCGATTTTTTTCTCTATTTCTTGTGGTAAACGAAGAACTCTTAATTTGCCGAAAAGAGAAACCAGGTACAATTTAACATTCTTGACAGATCACCAGAAACTCGCGCCATTCTCACAAATTTATTTTCTTTTATATTTATCGCTCAGATATGATTACTAATCAAAATGGATAATATAAACAATATATATATATATATATATATATATATATATAATATATATATATATATATGTTACATATATATATTTATATTTATATATATATATATATATATTTATATATATATCTATTCACGTATATATATATATATTTATTTAGATATATATTCATATATGTTTAGATATTTATACATATTTGTCATTCAAGGAGCTTTTTCCTAACTGTACTTGTATTTTTTGCTTGTTAGCTGCAACTTTTTACGCAAATAATATTACTGAATGTGACGGACTTTATTGCATAAAACGATTATTTCGAAGTATATGCACTTTAAAGTATATGACGCGATTGCTAACACACACACACACACACACACACACACACAGACACACACACACAGACACATATATATGTAACGGCCTTTACACACAAAGTGATGTGTCTATTAAAACAGGTAAAATCCCCTTCCCATTCTGTAAGTGAAGACAGCTTAATGGTTAAGGTGCCGGACTGACACCCAACCGACCGGAGTTCAATTCCGGCTGTAGGTAGCTTACAAAATGTCTAGCCACACTGAAGAGACGGGATTGTTCGCTATGTACCGGCGGCCGAACGCATATGAGTCTCTGACATGCCTGTGAAAGTCCCGCGTTTCGATTCCTGTCGTGAGGGGAGTCATCTCTCTCTTTT
>CM042166.1:52648576-52659585 GCA_023376005.1 Doryteuthis pealeii | reverse complement strand
AAAAAAAGAGAGAAGATACAGCTAGAAATCCTCCTTAGTCCTTTCTGAATATGTAATTTGTATGTGTTTTTTATAGATTAAATTATTTTTTACAGCGAGTTTGTCCATATTCTTAATTGTACAGTACCTCATTTTAATTTTAATTTTTTGTAATGCATAAAATTGTAGAAAATCAATGTACGCTTTACGGTTACTTATTAAAAAAAATTTTTTAATCGTATAACAGTATCATGAAAATCAGTTTACGTCGTAAGTACGGTTACATATTTGTATAAATTAAACTAGATTTTCATTCGAATAAAATGACTTTTATTCTTTAAATTTATTTATTAATTTTTATTGTTAGAGTTTTAAAGGCTTAAAATAACAATTAAGATTGACGAATTTCCTTAGAAACTGTTTTTCTTTTGGTTCGTTAACTAATTATTTTTCTCAAACCACGATAAAAAAAAAAAAAAACAAGGGTTACTAATACGGACACAATCCGGTGTTTTATCTTTAGTCGAAGGCCCGACTGGAAATAAGTAGTCAATTATTTGTAAGACGAAATTTATTTCAAGTTTATCTGACAATATCCAGTTATTGGAACATTTTTAAAAAAAATTATATGTAAGTACGAAAAATTGTAAGCGCTTTGTTTATCAAAATGACATGATTCGTTAGTAAATTACCGCAAAGTTGATAAAACAAAACAACTAACAACCAACATTTAAATTATTATTCAAATAAATATTTAAAAATATTTCCTCAGAATTTGCCTTACAAATTAAATTTTAAGTTTTATGATTTTACTCTTTATTGTGAAGTCAATAAACATCGCTGAGTTTATAGTGCAACTTTTCAGTTCTGAAAAAATTGACATGTTTAAATAGAGATTTTATAGGTGACATTTGAACTTTTATGAAAATTATGTTTTGTAATTAATACAAATTTTGTAATAAAATCTAATTTTAACTAGGGGTGGGGGGTTAGGGGTTAGGGTTAGTTTAATGGGAAAATAAATAAATAATTTGGGTTCCGTTCAAGCGGTTCCGATATGGGGATCAATTTACTATAAACTTATACGAGGAAATGAGCACCCGTGAATACTCAAATGATAAAGAACTTTTAAGAATTTTTTTTCAATCTGATAGATTGGTGTGTAATCGATAATAATCAACTGAAGGAAAAAAATAGATGGCGGGGGGGTCCAGATAATCAGGTCCACCAAAACGTTTTTAAAAACAATGTTTTTAAAATACTAGTACCACCAATTTTACCCTGTGATATTTACCCCCCCCCCTATATTTAACACTATGAAACATGCAGAAAAATTAATATTTTCTTGAAAAAATTTTTTCTATTTGAAAGAAAGACATTAAATAAAACTCCTGATGATTTTTTAACTTTTTTTCAGCTTACGGAAATAATGAAAATTATGATTGAAAAACAACGTTTCATTTTTTGCACTGTTAAATCAACTGAAATTAACGTAGCTAAAAACAAGTTACGATAAGAGTTTTTTAAATTCTATGAAAAATCAAATTAATTATAATAATAACAAAATATTTCCGTTTTATTCAAGATGGCCTAAACTGATCAATTGGTGGTCCTATAATACTATCTTAGGTTTTAGCAAG
Organism: Doryteuthis pealeii; assembly: GCA_023376005.1. Taxonomy (NCBI): domain Eukaryota; kingdom Metazoa; phylum Mollusca; class Cephalopoda; order Myopsida; family Loliginidae; genus Doryteuthis; species Doryteuthis pealeii. The sequence continues at coordinate 52,657,966 of CM042166.1, read as the reverse complement.
AATAGATATTGCAATACGAAGAATTTCAATTTTCGATTCTCAGCTTCTTTTTAAACTCAACATGCAATTAAGAACTAAAATGTGAATTGTTTGTCATGTACAAAAAAATTTAAACAATAACAACAAAATATACAAACGAATACTTTCAATTTGTTGTATAATAATATGAATATATTTTAAACTATAAAACAGAAAATACAATCCTGAAATATACAAATTCTCAATGATTTTAGTTTCAAGAATTATTTTCTCTTACCCCCTCTCTAACTACTGTCTTCCACTTTCTCTCTGACTCCCTGGTGATTCAAATTTCATTTTTAGTCCGGTCATGGACCGGGTACTTTAGCTAGTATATATATATATATATATATATATATATATATGTATACGAAGTAATCCAAAAGAAAATGTCATCAAAATATCTAGAAATCACAGAAACGTAGCTCAGTTAATTAGAGCGTCCACCTAAGAACCACAAGGTTCCTGGTTCGATACCGGCTCCCGCAACTCAGCGTATGAGGCAAGGGATTGTGCAGTAAAGTAAGGAGCTGGTGGACGGTGTGGAACTCCACCCCACGCGCAAAAAATTCTTGATCTAGCGCTAGTGAAAAGAAGATAGACTCTCATGCTGTCTGGCTGATGCCGATTTTAGGCCAATATATATATATATATATATATATATTATATATATATATATGAAAATAGATGGAAATTAATCCGACAGTATGAAATTTAACATTTTGAAATATATATATATATATGAAAATATATATAATATATATATATATATATATATATATTATATATATATATACACGAGGTGTGACAAACAAGTATAAAGATTTTTTGTACTTTTTGACACACCTTGCATTCGGAAAAATGAAGGTTCCATTCAATGTTCATTTCTACGTTAAATACAGCTTCAAACCTGGCACTTTTATGGCACACGTTCCATTCATTGTTCATTTCTATCTTGATAAATACTGCTTCGATCTCGATACTTTTATGACACTCCTTTTACATATTATATATATATATATATATATATATATATATATATATATATATATATATATATTTGGAGGATATGTGCTTAATTGAAGTCATACCTAATTTTGAAAATTAATTAGTTAATAATTAATGAATTTAGGCGGGATATATGTTCAAATGTAAGGCTAAACGAAATAGAGAAAATGTCAATCCCTGAAAGTACATTTCAACCTATTAGGTCTCATAATAGGTCGAAATGTACTTTCAGGGATTGACATTTTCTCTATTCGTTTAGCCTTACATTTGAACATATATCCCGCCTAAATTCATTAATTTATAACTAATTAATTTTCAAAATTAGGTATGACTTCAATTAAGCACATATCCTCCAAAATTGTCGACTTAAAGCCATATAAAAAATAAAACACATTTGTTTGTTTACTTAACTTCATATATATATATGAAAGTAAAAATGGCGATAGCCGACATTTTTTTGAGAATAAGTGCTTAATTGAAGTCATACCAATTGAAAATTAATTAGTTGATAATGAATTAATTAGGCGAGTATATCTGTTCAAATGTAAAGGCGTAAACAAATCAAGAATAGTTAATCTCTGTATTTACATTTCGGCATATTATGCCTCATCAGCAGAGTTATAGACAGGAGACTGCTCTGTGTGGGATTCGAACCCTAACTGCCAGGCTGATAGGTGGGGATTCTAACCATTACACTAGCTGGTTTTTCATAGATTTCTCGTTTGTTTTTAAACTGATATATACTACATTTTTTGGGAATTAATTTTCCATTGGGTATGACTTCAATTAAGCACTTATTCTCCCAATATATATATATATATATATATATATATATATATATATAATAGGAATTTTTTAGAATAGAAAATAAATTAATTTTTCAGATATTTTCCATAAAAATTCTCTGTCACTATATATATATATATATATTATATATATTATATATATATCGGCACATCCATACTTTCTAAAAATAATCATCAGTGCCGTATGTAATGGCCAAAAGAAAAAAGTTGTATATGTATAAAGTGCTCAATAATTAAGTAGAGCATGATTATAAGGACTACATGAGTCAGATACTATCCCTGGTGGTATCTGACACATGTAGGGTCTTAAATATATATATATATATATATATATATATATATATATATATATATATATATATATATATATATATATGAGAGAGTTTCATAATTTGCTTGAAGCATTGTGTATGTATTGGTTAGGAGGTTGATTTAGAAGGCATCACAATGCAGTTTGGAATAAATAAAAATAATAATACGGTAATTTTCGAGGTAATACCTCTTTATCAAAAAGAATTGAACTGAAGCAGTACAACTATGGCATTTCTTCCTAAATGAATTTTTTTTTTTTTTTTTGAAAATGACGTTATTTTTGAAATAACTGTATTCCCGTGTGAGCGTGAATGCGTTTATTTTTATTTTTATTTTTTTTGTGCGTGTTGGCTAAATGGATTTTACATCAATTTAATCATTTAATATTATTAATATTATTATTATTATTAATATTATCATATTTATTTGCTTATTTACTTATTTATATCTAATTCAATTTATCTTTTTATATTTTATAATATTTTAAATATATATATATATATATATATTTAATTTATTTATTTAATTTTTTTTTTTCCTTAACAACTAGTGTGCAATGGCTTGTGTGTTTGTATGTGTGGGCGAGATGTTGGGCTATAGATTTGAGTGCGTGTTTCGTATTAGTCTTCTCGTTGTAGATTTGTTTCATTAGTAATTCTCCATTGTGCATGTGGGTATGTGTTTTGTGTGTGTGTGCATATACTGTTACATGTGTGCGTTGGTTGTGGGTTTATTGTATGATGAACTCTGCGCTGAGTTCACTCCTGTTATTGATCTCTGGGTGTAATCTAGCGATTAGCAAGGCCTCTTTAATTCTGAGATTACCCAAATTTCTCTCTCGAGCCTCTATATTGACTGTTATATTTCTTTCTGTGTTGTTGCATTTAACTAAGTGTTTACGAAAAGTGGATGCTTGTGTGTGTAAGTGTTCTTTGATTCTAATGTGTAGTGGTCTTGTGGTGCTACCTATGTAAAATTGGTTACATATATTACATTTTGTGCGGTATACCACATTCACTTCGTGGCACATACCTGTGTCGCGGATGGGGCAGTTCGCTAGTGTACAACTAGTGGCCTCCTTATGGCGGCTTTTGGAGAGTTTTCTCCTGAGTGATGGTCCGTAATGGGCAAGTTGTATATCCAGGCCTCCCTTCCGTATCGCCCTACGTATATATTTTCGTTGAAATGTGGTAACCTTAAAAAACAGGCATTGGACGTGAGATGGTGTTTTGTGGATTCTGTTTGCTTGAGTCGTTTTGTGATTGAAGTGGGGTAACCATTGTCTTTTAGTGTGGATATAAATTGTCTGGTGTGTGTGATCTGGTCCTGCTTCTTGCTGCATTCAGGTATGTGCCACGAAGTGAATGTGGTATACCGCACAAAATGTAAATATATGTAACCAATTTTACATAGGTAGCACCACAAGACCACTACACATTAGAATCAAAGAACACTTACACACACAAGCATCCACTTTCCGTAAACACTTAGTTAAATGCAACAACACAGAAAGAAATATAACAGTCAATATAGAGGCTCGAGAGAGAAATTTGGGTAATCTCAGAATTAAAGAGGCCTTGCTAATCGCTAGATTACACCCAGAGATCAATAACAGGAGTGAACTCAGCGCAGAGTTCATCATACAATAAACCCACAACCAACGCACACATGTAACAGTATATGCACACACACACAAAACACATACCCACATGCACAATGGAGAATTACTAATGAAACAAATCTACAACGAGAAGACTAATACGAAACACGCACTCAAATCTATAGCCCAACATCTCGCCCACACATACAAACACACAAGCCATTGCACACTAGTTGTTAAGGAAAAAAAATTAAATAAATAAATTAAATATATATATATATATATATATATATTATATATATATATATATTTAAAAATATTATAAAATAAAAAGATAAATTGAATTAGATATAAATAAGTAAATAAGCAAATAAATATGATAATATTAATAATAATAATAATATTAATAATATTAAATGATTAAATTGATGTAAAATCCAACAGGAAACGTCACAAAACACAAATACACTTTTTCATTCGCACATACCCACGTACAAAATCCCGCGCTAGGATACAGTCTTAACGTCACAGCCAACACGCATTTTCAATGTCACGCGCATTACAACATACGCACACGTACAAAAAAAAATAAAATAAAATAAACGCATTCACGCTCACACGGGAATACAGTTATTTAAAAAATAACGTCATTTTCAAAAAAAAAAAAAATTCATTTAGGAAGAAATGCCATAGCTGTACTGCTTCAGTTCAATTCTTTTGATAAAGAGGTATTACCTCGAAAATTCAAGAAATAATTTAAAAAATACAGGTCAACACACACCATCATTGTTACCGTATTATTATTTTTTATTTATTCCAAACTGCATTGTGATGGCCTTCTAAATCAACCTCCTAACCAATATATATATATATATATATATATATATATATATATATATATATATATATATATTAAGTGAACAAACAATGTTTTGAAATGGCGAATGTACATACAGGGATCGACTTTTTCTCGATTTGTTTACGCTTTACATTTAACCGATATGCACGCCTAATTCATTTAATTACAATTAATTAACAAATTAGGTATGACTTTAATTAAGCATATAATCTCCCATGTATATATATAAATGTATATATATATATATATAATGATAGGGAGAGAGAAGAGAGAGAGAGAGAGAGAGAGAGAGGAGAGAGAGAGAGAGAGAAGAGAGAGAAGTTCATGGTGCAAAGCATTCAATAAAATACTGTTCTCCTACTGTTAAATATAAATAAGTCTTAGCGTTAGAAATAAAGAAACGTGATTGTGTTTTATGACATTCACCATTGTTATCATTATACACTGAGTCTTTCAAACAAGCATCCTCAAATCCGGTGATAAATAAAAGATAAAAAAACAAACAACAAAAGCTGACAATTAACTGTCCATAAAATGACAGCCGAATGGTCGACACGTAACACGAAATCAAAGAACGAGAAAAAATATATCAACCGTAAAGGTGACCTTTCTCTGGAGGGTACTAAATCCGAACTAACCCGTGGAAATTACCCTCGACACATCAGTCAGAATAGAACCAAGACAGCGATGCTAGTCTTATATGTGTATTTACCAACCCTACGCACGAGCAGGATGTGACACAAGGTCAGTTTCTTAAGCGGAGTTCAACAGGTTTCAATTCAGAATTTTCCTTCTCCTAGGCTGGTTGCCTAACCAAGGTTAAAGAGTCCAGTCTGCCCTACTATTTATCCATAGCTGGGGGGAGATTAGGATTCATACCTTTCGCCAAGGGTATTAGCGCAAAGTGAAATGCAATTACCATGCCCAGGATTTGAACTCGAGGTGACGAGTCTTATACAGGGTGTTCAGGATAAATTTGACATACTTATATTTTGTTATTTTTCTCCGTAAGCTGAAGCATACGCATCATTTAAAAGCTTTGGACCCTTCTTCATTCATATACGTGATGACAGATAGAATGGATGACTGGAACCCACCTGAATCTTGAAAGAAAATAACTTGTATCATGATGATCTGCGCCGGCCATGAAAATAAGGAGATTATGTTTGCTGCCCAATGCTCCCTGAACACTGTAAAAACAATCAGGCATGATCTGGAGAATTGCAATGGAGACTACGAGGCTGTGGCTAGAAGAAAGCAACATAACAGACGACCTGATTGCGTTCGTATAAGCAAATTCCTCGAACATCTACAGAAAAAAGTGTTGGAGGAACCTCAGATGCCTACGTGGAGTTGCTAAATATTGTAGTCAAACCCTGGATAACAAGGGTAGCCAATGGTAGGCCATATGTATGACATCAGGTTTCGGCCCCCTACCATACCTCTGGGAAATGTCAAAATTGTTGTCGGCGAATTTTTACGACTACACCAGTCCCAATGTTTGGCCTCCAAACTCCCCAGATCTTAACCCAATGGATTATTATGTATGTGGCGCTATTGAGAAAGACACCAATCGCCGTGCCAGTACTACAAAAGCACAGTTAATCGACAGAATTGAGTTAGTTTTTGAGACCGTTCCCAGGGAAACTGTAACATCAGCTTGCTCCAGGTTACGGAGCAGGATTGGGGCTGTGATCGACGCTAATGGCGGTTATTTTGAGTGAAACTTGTTGAAAGTAGTGTAATTTTCGCGCCTGTTGGATTTCTTTACAATCAATTACATTCTGTAGTTACCAAGCACTTTTTCTTTTTTTTTTCCTTATGAAACTGGCAAATTTATCCCGAACAACCCTGTATATAAAATATGGATGTGTGTGGTGTAATGGTTAGAGTCGTAGGAATGGACTCTTCGACCCGAGTTCAAATCCTGGACGATGCAGTTTGCATTTCACAAAGCGCTAATACCATTGAGAAAAGTATGAATCCACATATATTCCCTCCAGCTATGGGTGAATAGTAGGGAAGACTGAGCTATTTAACCTTGGATAGGTAACTAGCCTAGGAGAAAGAAAACTCGGAATTCTAATCTGGTAAACTCCGCTTAAGAATTGATCATATACGCGCATCCTGCTCATGCGAAGGGGTTGGTATATATATATATATATATATATATATATATATATATATATATATATATATATATATAATATCAAATACCAGGAGGCGTTCGTTCTGTAATGGTTATCATCGTAGAAATTGGACTTAGTGACCCGAATTGAAATCATGGAGTAAGCTTATGGCACCCCAACATATTTTATCGTATATATATTTACCAACCCCTCCGCACAAGGTCAATTTCAAATAGCAGAGTTCAGCAGGTTTGAATTCAGAGTTTTCCTTCTCCTAGACCGGTTGCTAACCAATGTTAAAGAACCCAGTCTGCCCTACTATTTACCCATAGCTGGAGGGAGAGTAGGATTCATACCTTTCCCAAGGATATTAGCGCTAAATGAAATGCAATTACCACGTCCAGGATTTGAACTCGGGGTGACGAGTCCATTTTCCATGACTTTAACCAATATCCTACGCGCTTCCTACTGGCTGGGGGATTTAGTGTCCAGTTTGACATGCTGTAAACTCCAACCAACCAACCAACTAACCAACCAAATATTCTCCCCCAGATATGGGTGAATTGTAGTGCAGAATTGACACTTTAACCTTGGTTTGTCAACTAGCCTCGGAAAAGATAAAATTCTGAATTCAAACTTGTTTAATTCCGTTTAAAATATTGATTTTGTGTTCCATTCTGCGTGAGTGGAGGGGTCGGGTAAATACAGACATAATACATTTCAAACAAAACACATTTTCAGATATTCTATGTTTTAACAAACAGGAGAACAGTAACAACAATAAATAAGTACACCTAACACTTTTTTAAAATAAAAAGTAAAAGTTCTAATTGGTAAGTATGTTGTTTGGTTCGATTTTACGGCATGTCAACCCTTGTTAGGTTATTTTATGCCAAATATGATTTGTTCTATTCATTCTTGTTGGGTATTCGATTTTCTAAAAACTCAAATATTTTTTAACAAATTTTTTAAAACTCATTTTTAATCTATAAAATATCTAACTACAGTACTTACATAATTCATAAGCTGCCTATGAATAATGTAACAACACGAGGATATTACAATATGATATTCACAGACAACAATACACACTTTGAACTACATCTTTATAGAACAAATCATCAATGCTGAATTCTAAAGATATGAAGAGATGAAAACCACGAAGAGAGTTTGAAATTGTTGAAGGTTTTAGTATATAAGGCGTGTGGTAAATACCTACTCTTACTTATAGGCTCGCCGATAAGCACGTGACCTGGGAAGGCAACCTATTGTCCAATCACTGGCAATGCTCTGCTGCTGATATTATTATTTATACTGACCTTTTCTGGTCATTCTAATCATTACTACTTGGATCTTCTTGAACGATGGACCAAAAGGATTCTATGCCACAGGACTTATTGACTTACCAAAGGAATATACCACAGGACTTATTGACTTACCAAAAGGAATATTCCACAGGACTTATTGACTTACCAAGGATATATCACAGGACTTATTCACTTACCAAAAGGAATATACACAGGACTTATTTACTTACCAAAGAAATATATCACAGGACTTATTCACTTACCAAAGGATACTATACCACAGGACTTATTCACTTACCAAAGAATATACCACAGGACTTATTCACTTACCAAAGGAATATACCACAGGACTTATTCACTTACCAAAGGAATATATACAGGACTTATTCACTTACCAAAGGATTCTATCGGGACTTACTTACTTATTTTGGCCAAGATGGCGGCCAGATACTAGCAAGCTAATCACCTTATCTGTAATTCTTAAATAATCAAATACTGAGTTTAAAATATAAAACCTCTCGGCCACCTGTCTTAATCTTAATGTACTGACAGGTACTACCACCCCGGATTAGAGTGGACCTGGGAGTAATGGGGATGAAAGAGTACTCCATACTCACTAGAGCTCCAGAATTGGAACTTCATCATTAGAATAATTTTAATGTCATAATCAAAACACAGTTCTTATTGGAGGTGTTAGTTGCGTAAGAGTTATTGGATTAGATTCGGAGATCCGGATTCAAATCATGAACGATGCATTTTGTATTGTGCCTGTATCGTTGGGATAGGTAGGTATTTTCCCAAACCAGTCGCCCAGGATATGATGTGACGCAAGATCTTAAGTGTGTGACATCAAGCGAGGATCGAACTCGCAATTCAGTAGTAATAATCTGTAATAAATCTGCGAGACTAGTTTACTAACCATTACACCACGTTGGAACTCCCTTGAATTACTTCGCGAGCGTTGCTTAGTTGAAGCCCGAGGCCTTAAGAATGGGACACGCAGAGATGACCGGGAGATCAAGGAGGCTTGCTGCCACTCGGCCTCCAATGAATGACCACCAGCTTAGGTGGGTGTGAAAACCTCTTATGGGGGTAAATAAGAGTCTGGGTGAATTTGAAATCCGAGGAAGAATGGAAACTATCCAAACAACAACATTGTTAAGATCGGCTAGAATACTCAGAAGAGTCCTGGAGAAGAAACTTGGTGTCACTTAGCCTCCAGTGAATAACCACGAGCTAAGGCGGGTGCTGAAAACTTTTCATGCGTGAAATGAATAATAATAATAATAATAATAATAATAATAATAATAATAAATTTTCTGGGACTTTGAGATAAAGACGGATCACCCTA
>CM042166.1:52641076-52643576 GCA_023376005.1 Doryteuthis pealeii | reverse complement strand
GTTTCGCAATGTTTTTATTTTTTTTATTACTAAGTTTCTTTTGCAATTTTTCTCCTCTTGAAGTTTGTATTCGATTTTTTTCTCTATTTCTTGTGGTAAACGAAGAACTCTTAATTTGCCGAAAAGAGAAACAGGTACAATTTAACATTCTTGACAGATCACCAGAAACTCGCGCCATTCTCACAAATTTATTTTCTTTTATATTTATCGCTCAGATATTGATTACTAATCAAATATGGATAATATAAACAATACATAATACATATATATATATATATGTATATATATATATATATATATATATATATATATGTTTTACATATATATTATATATATTTATATATATATATATATATATATATATATATATATATATATATATACACACGTATATATATTTATTTAGATATATATTCATATATGTTTAGATATTTATACATATTTGTCATTCAAGGAGCTTTTTTCCTAACTGTACTTGTATTTTTTGCTTGTTAGCTGCAACTTTTTTACGCAAATAATATTACTGAATGTGACGGACTTTATTGCATAAAACGATTAATTCGAAGTATATGCACTTTAAAGTATATGACGCGATTGCTAACACACACACACACACACACACACAGACACACACACACAGACACATATATATGTAACGGCCTTTACACACAAAGTGATGTGTCTATTAAAACAGTTAAAATCCCCTTCCCATTCTGTAAGTGAAAACAGCCTAATGGTTAAGGTGCCGGACTGACACCCAACCGACCGGAGTTCAATTCCGGCTGTAGGTAGCTTACAAAATGTCTAGCCACACTGAAGAGACGGGATTGTTCGCTATGTACCGGCGGCCGAACGGATATGGTCTCTGACTATGCCTGTGAAGTCCCGGTTTCGATTCCTGTCGGAGGGGAGTCGTTAGTATACATCGCTGAAGAGACTTAATAAAGTCGAAACAGTCTGTACGGTGTTCTGCATAGCGAGCCATCCTTTGCCGAGATTCACTTGTCAAGATTATTTTCTATAATTATCGAATTTTATGCGATACATGCATTTGTAATTGCCTTCAAGCAAAATATATATATATTATATATATATATATATAGAGAGAGAGAGAGGGGAGATGGGAGATAAGAGGGATCCAAAACTTGGTAGTAAGGGATGATTCTATATGTGATTTCTAAGATACACTGTATTATTATTGTATGGTCCAGTATGTATAAATACAGTGAATCTTTAAATCACTACAGAGAGCTGAATGTATAATAAACTTTTTTAGATTATATACAGAACAATATTCATCTTAGAAAGGAAGGAAGAACTCAACACCGTAATTCCATAATAAATTTATTTCGACCAAATAGGACCTATATAAATCTAAGTTGATTTAATATAGCTCCCAAAATTCAGTCTCATCAGATGGAAGATCAGGTTTTGGGGAGCTATATTAAATCAACTTAGATTTATATAGGCCCCAATTTTGATCGAAATAAATTTATTATGGAATTTCGCTGTTGAGTTTTCCCTTCCTTTCTAAGATATATATATATATATATATATATATATATATATATATATGTGTGTGTGTGTGTGTGTGGTGTGTGTGTGGAAAAAGTGAACAAACACCACGGGATATTGTACTAGATGGATGTTTATCATAGGTAGTGATGTCGATATTATAACGTTTCAGTCTATCAGACCTTCTTCAGGACATGTGCTGAGTTCTTTTATTGAAGGATGTCATTCTCATACTGACGAGAGTCTTGCAGTCATGTTTCGGTAGGGGGCTGGTCAGCTGCTGATGCCTACTCTAAATGTTTAGGGTAGTACTAGGAATTTTAAAATTTTATTCGTGAGGTGTTGGTATCGTTTGTGGGGTAATGGAGTCGAATTCGGATGATTTAGTGTGGAAAGGGGTCGTCTGTGTATTCTAGACGTTGGGTTTAGTGGAGATAGGAGTGTCGGTCGTATAAGAGTAGGGAATGGTAGAGTGGATTTTATTATGTGTGTATTTATATATTATAAAGGGACGAGTTAGCTCAGTCGGTAGAGCTAGAGGATACTCAAATGCCTACGTGGAGTTGCTCAACACTGTAGTCAAGCCCTGGATAACAAGGGTAGCCAATGATAGGCCAATTGTATGGCAACAGGATTCTGCCTCATGCTACACCTCTGGGAAAAGTCAAAAATGGTTAGCGGCGAATATTTACGACTACACGAGTCCCAATGTTTGGCCTCTGAACTCCCCAGATCTTAACCCCATGGATTATTATGTATGTGGCGCTGTTGAGAAGACACCAATTGCCGTGCCAGTACTACAAAAGCCCAGTTAATTGACACAATTAAGGTAGTTTTTGAGACCCTTCCCAGGGAATCTCTAACCACAAGGTTCCTAGTTCGATACCGGCCCTCGCCAACTCAGCGTATGAGAAGCACAGGGAATTTGTGCGGTAAAATAAGGAGCTGATGGTAGGTGCAGCGCCCCACCCCAGACGCAAAAACA
>CM042166.1:52606076-52636076 GCA_023376005.1 Doryteuthis pealeii | reverse complement strand
TAAAAAGAAATTATTTAAAAGTAACGCCTATGTATGAATTATTTTGTGAATCCTAGCGTCTAGTCGGACATATAGCGTAACAGATAAAAGCATTGTCTTAATACATTTCTAAGTGACAATCATCTGGAGGCTGCAAGTTCACCCCTGACTGCAGGCGATAATAACACTGAATAAGTAATATAGCATAACACTTGTACCTGTCATGGTTAAAGGCATGAGAACAATCTACCCTGATGGATTAGGGAAAAAATGTTCGGTTAGAAGTTCTGTGAAGGCTCCCGAGTTCGACAAGAAGTTTTTCGAGTTCGATAAGAAACACCTGAAAAAGACCGGAGGGCACATCGGCCGAAACTTTGTGTATATAACAATAAAGATAAGAACAATAGCCAGAAAAATCTAAATTATACAAAGTCTATTAATAGTTTTTCACATCAGTGTTAGCTGATGGGCTTTCACTGGAGTTTTGAGTGACAACACAATTCCTCAGATTATTATCCTATGAGTTTTTTTACACCTGCCGTAGTTGGTGGTTCACTGGAGACTGAGTGACAGCAAGTCTCTTCAGATATCCAGGTCTCTTCTGAGTATTCTGGCCGATCCCAACAGTGCTTTAGTTTGGATGGTCTCAATTCTTCCTCTGATTTCCATTTCACCCAAATTCTTTTCTAGAGTTTTGGGGATCGTTTCAAGAGCACCAATTAAAATTGGTACGACTTTCACCTTCATGTTCACAGCTTCCTCAGTTTTCTGGCAAGGTCCAAGTATTTGTCTATCTTTTCGCTTTCCTTCATTTTCACTCGGTGGTCGGCCGCGAAGGCAAAATCCACGAGATGACAGGTTCTCTTCTTTTTGTCAATCACTAAATCCGGTCTCCTGGCCGGGATTAGGTGATCCGTCTGTACCTCGAAGTCCAAGATAATTTTATGCGTCTCGTCCTCCAGGACAGGTTTAGGTTTGTGCCTATATATTTGGTTGTATGGTGAACATTTTTTTGAACAATTCCCAGTGGATTACCTTTCCCACAGAATCGTGCCTATTCTTGTACTCTCTTTGTGCCAATTTCCTGTATTCGCTTATTATTTGATTGATCGTTTCTGCACTTGCTATTCTGCTGCATCTTATCTATTTTTGCCTTTATATAGTTTCTCCTAATGGCATTATCTTGTGTTGCGATTATAAGGGATTCGGTTTCTCTTTTGAGGTTTCCTTTTCTTAGCCATGACCATGTCTTCTGACGTGATATCTCCTGAGTTTATTATTATTATTATTATTTATTATTATTATTATTATTATTATTTTCACTTCTTTTGAGTTTTTCACATCAGCGTTAGCTGATGGTATTTCACTGGAGTTTGAGTGACAGCAAGTCTCCTTAGGTCTACAGGACTCTTCTGAGTTTTCTAGCCGATTGCAACAGTGCAGTAGTCTGGATGGTCTCAATTCTTCCTCTGAATTCCAGATACCCCAGTCTTTGTTTCCATGTGTATTGGGACCGTTCCAAGTGCACCAACTACAATTGGTATCACTTTCACTCTCATATTCCACAGCTTTTCAATTCTCTGGCAAGGTCCAAGTATTTATCCATCTTTTCATTTTCCTTCAGCTTCACCCTGTGATCTGCTGGAACCGCAAAGTCCACCAGTTGACACGTTCTTTTTTTTTTTTTTTTTGTTAATCAACACTAGGTTTGTTTCCTGGTTGGGATAGGGTGATCCATCTTTATCTCAAAGTCCCAGATAATCTTTTGCGTTCCATTATCAAGAACAGATTCTGGTTTATGCATATACCATTTTGTTGTATGATCAAAATTAATTTTTTTTGCATAATTCCCAGTGGATCACCTTCCCAACCCAGTCGTGCCTAGTTTTGTATTCCCATTATTATTATTATTTACTCCTTTTGAGTTTTCACATCAGCATTAGCTGATGGCCTTTCACTGGAGTCTGAGTGACAGCAAGTCTCCTCAGGTCTCCAGGACTCTTCTGAGTATTCTGGCAGATTGCAGCAGTGCAGTGTTCTGAATGGTTTCAATCCTTCCTCTGATTTCCAAACTTTCCAAACCCTTTTCCAATCCTTTTGGAACCGTTCCAAGTGCACCAACTACAATTGGTATGACTTTCACTTTCATATTCCATAACTTTTTCAGTTCTCTGGCAAGGTCTAGATATTTGTACATTTTTAAAATTTTATTATTATTATTATTATTATTATTAATATAAAATAACATTTTTTCTTTTGTTTTGTTATCAAAATCCAAAAATTCATTTGATTACAAATTATATTGAAACTATAGAAAAAGGAGTATAATCTAGGAAATAATGAATAGAAAAATAAACAATTTAAATGAGGGATATTGTAATTATTTAGAACTAATTTTAACGAAATAAGGAGATAAGTGGAAAAGATATATCTACAATTCTGAAGTTATGTCCTATTAAAGTTATAAAAAGGCGAATGAATAAATATTTGAAATGAATAAATAAGTAACTAATTTGATCACAGAGAAAGCACTATGTAATTATATGTTAATATCAAAGAGATAGAGTAAGCGAGGGAGGGGCAGTGAAATAGAGAGAGGGTACATGTTTGAGGATAAGAAGGGGGAGAGAGCTTAATCAAACAAAGAAAGATTTAATAAGAAAATCGTAAAAGATTATAAGAAGGGGGGAGAAAAGAGTGAGTAAAACAGAGAGAGGGGTTAGAGAAGGATAGAGAGTAAACTTGAAAGGGGAGATACATTTTTCAGAGAAAGAAAGGGAGGAAGCTAAAAGAAAGAAAAAAAGTATACACACGTGGGAGGGAATTACAGAGAAAACACTATGAAGTTATCAGCGAAGGAGAGAAAAAAGACAAACTTAAGGTGGCGGGGGAGGGGGTTAACAACGGGACGTGGTGCGTGCCGTACCCGCCGATCGACCGGACGGCCCCAAGGGTTAGGCGTGGACCTGTGATGTCCCGTCGAGATGCTTTGAAAGCCGCATATCCGGGACTCGAACCTGAAGCTAAGAGAAAAAAAAAACTTCAAGTTAGGTCCCATTCAAGTTATAAAAAAGTGAAGAAATGAATATTACCCCCCCCCCATCTCTCAGAAAAAAAGATAAAACTACAAAAATGAATAAAATAAATAAATAAAGATTGTGTTTGAATATAATAGCTACAGGAACTAGAAACACCAGGAGTAATGACAAAAAAAGAAAAAAAAAAGAAAGGGTAAACACGACTCCAATATGACCCCCGACAAAAAGCAATCATACAACTATAGAAGAAGACAATGAAGACAGACAATACTTACAGTAAGTCAGTCCGGTTGGTTGGTTGGTTGGTTGGTTGGTTGGTTGGTTTTACGGCATGACAGGCTTTGCTGGATTATTTAGCACTAAAGTCACTTCTCTTTCTTAAGAAAACAAACAAACAATTAAAGTATTTCTCTGAATGTTTGATATGAGACTTGATGATTAGAATTATCCGCATTATTCGGACTATTGTCCTCATCTTCATTGTTATCTGTACAACGTTTCGGCCGATATGCCCTCCAGCCTTCTTCAGGTATTTCGAGTCCGAAAAGAAGGTCCCGAGTCCGAGAAGGTTCCCGAGTCCGAGAAGGTTCTCGAGTCCGACAAGAAATACCTGAAGAAGGCCGGAGGGCATACCGGCTGAAACGTTGTACAGATAACAATGAAGATGGGGACAATAGTCCGAATAACGCGGATAATACTAAACAATTATAGGTTATACTTGCAAATCGTCTTCAAAATTTAAAACGAAAACTTATTTGCTGGTGAACCAGGACAATTTAACTACTGTGTATGAATGAACTTTTTTTGCGAATTGGGTTAGAGTTTAGGGGTTTGGGGATTAAGGTTGTTTTTAATTACGTATTGCTTAAAAAACAACAACAACAAAAACAAATTACTAAGCATTTAATGTTGAAAAATATTTTTTTAAACCAAGTTTAATTGAAATTATACATTGCAATACTAACACAAACAACTGAGACTAATATGTCAACCGTTTCAATAATTAATTTCAATGGTTAATTTAATGTAAATGTAATTTGGGTTTTTGTGGTTGTTGTCTTTTTTTAGCAATACGTAATTAAAACGATTAAAAATCATTTGTAAGCAGTTTTTGTTTAAAGTGATAATTCTTAATTCAAATAATGTGTCCAGTACATCAAACTAGGACACTTTACAATGGATAAACCCGATGAAGTCATAGAAACAATTAAAAAAAAGTAAAATGCCGTCGTTCTCACCCCCCCCCCCTCCGAGAAGTAGAGAAGACAAGAAAGTGTGTAAACATACCTCTTCGGTTATGTAATGGAGTGTATAGACAAATTCCAATAGCGAGAAAGTCGATGGGACTGCATAAGGATGCTGCTGTATTGAAACAATCGTGGACACAACAAACAACTGTACAGCCGCTTACCTCTATAACATAAACAATCGAAGTAAAGCAAGAAAAAAAAAAAAAAAAACTTGCAGGACGAATGCATAAGTGACGTTCTCCTATGGACACTCACACCAGTGTAAGCCAACTAGCAAAAACACATATCAATTAACGATAGGGACGGGTGCAGAGAGAGAGAGTGTGTGTGTGTGGAGAGAGAGAGAGAGAGAGAAGAGAGGAGAGCGAGGGGGAGGAAGGAGTCATGAGAATCTCTGGTGTCAGCGCGACCCTAAAGCTAACACAGTATATATATATATATATATATATATATATATATATATATATATATATATATATATATATATATATATATATATATATATATATATTATATTATATATATATATATATATATATATATATATATATATATATATATATATATATATATATTATATATATATATATATATATATATATATATATATATATATATATATATATATATAATATATATATATATATATATATATATATATATATATATATATATATATATATATATATATATATATATATATATATATATATATATATATATATATATATAGTGTGTGTGTGTGTGTGTAGCTTAGTCAGAGAGCATTCGGCTAAAAACCGCAAGGTTCTTAGTTCGATACCGGCCCACGCCAACTCAGCGTATGAGTAGCAGGATCTGTGCGGTAAATTAAGGAGCTGATGGTAGGTGTGGCGCTCCACCTCAGAAAAAAACAATCTCCTTGGTCTAGCGCTAGTGAAAATGGATATACTCCTCGCTGATTGGCTGGTACTGGCATTAGGCCGTCCGACGATTTTACTTTACTTATATATATATATATATATATATATAATATATATATATATATAATTGTGGGTAAACACGGGATGTTTAAGAAAGAATATATATATATATATATATTATACACACACGTATATATATAATAATATATTATATATTATATATATATAAGAGAAATGTAGGTAAACACAGGATGATTAAAAGGAAGAAATATATAATATATATAATACACATACGTATATATATATATTAATATATATACAACCCCCCATTATATATATATATATATTGGGGAGATTATGTGCCTAATTAAAGTCATACCTAATTTGTTAATTAATTAATTATAATTAAATGAATTAGAGCGTGCATATCGGTTTAAATGTAAAGCGTAAACAAATCGAGAAAAAGTCGATCTCTGATATGTACATTTCAGCCTATTCGGCATCATCAGCAGACCTATAGACAGGGCAGTGCTTTGTGCGCGATTCGAACCCTACCTGTCAGGTTGACAGGCGGACATTCTAACCAGTACACTAGCTGGCTTCCCCTGAATCTCTCGTTTTATTTAAACTGATACGTATATCGCACTTATATATATCTATATATACTATAAACAATGACTTGCTTGTAGATCCCGGAAGTTCAGGGAAACATTCTTGTTCTTATCTTTAAAAAAATAACGATATCTCTGTGATGTTTTTAAATTTTGTATAAATCGTCTTCTATATAAGATTGTCAGTTAGAACGTTTTCCCCCGTGGGAACACAGTTGAAACATTTCAATTCATTAAATAAAGACTGATTTAGATAGGCAGATAGAAATAGAAATAGATAGATAATATTTATTGACAGATCGATAGATAGAGAAAGATACAGATAGACAATAACAAAGCTATATAAGAAAATACTGATTTTTGATAAATAGATAGAATCATACTGAGATATCTAGATATGAACAGAATGGGATTGATAGATAGATGTTAACAGGATGTGACACACACACACATACACACACACACTTACAAACACACACACAACATATATACACACACACACACAATATAATATATAATATATATATATAATATATATATGAACAGAGTAATGTATATATGAAGAGATAGATAGATAGATAGATGGGTAGAATAGATTATGAATATATATAGATTGATTGAATAAGATAGACAATTGGAAAATAAAAATGATATATAAGAAAGACTAATATATATATAATATATATATATATATATATATATATATAAAGATAAATGTAATGAGTCAGATAAACCTACTAAAAGTTTCGCTTAGTGCTCTTCAGGGCTAAGATCTGATTATTAGCCTGAAGAGCACTAACCGAAACTTTTAGTAGGTTGATATCTGACTCATTACATCTATCTTTATTATTTGCTCTACTTAGGTATTGAGCACTTTTTACTTATTAGCTTTAGTTTCCTCGCGGTTTGTATGAAATATATATATCTTAATATATACATACATATAAATTGTTTTACTTTTGGCCAAATATTGTACCAATAGATTATTTTTGGTTAGTACGATTATCTTGGTCTTTTTCTTTTTTTCCAAAAATTTTTTTGTGATGCGTGGTAGTATATTTTTACACTCAAACTATTAGCTGTTTTTTTTTTCACCGCGTGGATTTACAACAAGTTGGTATATATATATATATAATATATATATATATATATATATATATATATATATATTAAATAAGTGTATTTTGGCAGCATTTTTTCTTTTATAACAAGTTTTGTTGAACTGTACAGACAATTCCTGTCGGACAAGTTTTTCGTTGATCCGTTCCAATTTTCGGGCCATCTTTCTGGTCAGGGTGTAACTGGTATAACAGTCCCCCAAATATTTCAAAACGAGCGCTTTCGGCAATACAATTTGCCATCCTCAGGTAGGAAACGATGGTATGATTTCGTGTCTCGTTTTTAACGAGAACGAGTAGTAGCAATTAGAAGTGGGAGTTAATAACCATTGGTAGTAGGAGGTGTAGGAATGGTAGTGGCTTGAGCGAGCGTTGCAATAGTGATTTTTGGTGGGAGGGGGGCACAAGTTGTGAGAAGGGGAGGGGTATAGTGGAAGGTGGAGAAGCGGAAAATTATAAACATTTGAGAATATGTTGACTTATTCCAAAGTTTTTTTGTTTAAGGTAGGTTTTTTTTTGTTTGATATATAAAGCTTCAATTATTGGACGGATCAATCAAAATTTGTCGACAGGAATTGTCTGTACAGTTCAGCAAAGATATCGGCCTCTATGTGAACTCCGATAAAACCGAGTTCATGTGCTTCAAAAAGAAGGAGACACCTCTACCTTGCCTTTAAGCCAGTGGAACAGTCCACATACTTAGGTAGTAATATCGCATCCACAGAAGGCGATGTTAATACACGAATAGGAAGGCATGGGCGGCTACAAACAAATTATCTGTCCTATGGAAATCCGATCTCACTGACAAGCTAAAGCGACAATTCTTCCAGGCTGTTGTTATATCAGTATTGCTGTATGG
Organism: Doryteuthis pealeii; assembly: GCA_023376005.1. Lineage (NCBI taxonomy): Eukaryota > Metazoa > Mollusca > Cephalopoda > Myopsida > Loliginidae > Doryteuthis > Doryteuthis pealeii. The sequence goes on along the minus strand of CM042166.1, from coordinate 52,628,319 downwards.
CTGCACCACCTGGACCATAACAAAAGCGCCTTGAGAATAAGCTAGATGGGAGCTGCACAAGAATGTTGCGTGCAGTCCTGAACAAGTCGTGGAAGCAGCACCCCACAAGGAAGCAACTATATGATCACTATATTATCCCCTCTCACAACCATCCGGGTGAGACGGACTAGGCATGCAGGACACTGCTGGAGAAGCGGAGACGAGCTCATAAGCGACGTTCTCCTATGGAACCAACACATGGACATGCTAACGTAGGACGCCCACTAAGGACCTACATTGACCAACTAGGCGAGGATTCTGGATGCTGCGCAGAGACTCCCAGGGGCAATGAGTGATAGGGAAGGTTGGCGAGAGATTGTCATGGATATCGTGCTGCTTGTGCGACGTGATGATATGGAGCAAAATAACTTTCAGAGCGCAATAGAAATTATCAGGTATTATGTTGGTAGCTGGATATATTTGAAAAAAATATAGAAAATATAGATTCCCTGTGACCTGGATGGTTTGACATGGAATTACCAAACAAGATATGTATGATCCCGCGAAGGTCTTCGAAACTATTAAAATGGTAGATATTTCCAAATAGTTAGAAATAACTCACTAAAGATCTATATCTCTGATATTTTTCATTTCGTTTCATTTCATTTCATATCATTATACTAAAGTTGAGCGAATCAATGTTTGTCTCATAACGTCCTTTTTACTGTTTAGTTTAATGACACAAAAGTTATACTGATAATTCCTTACTTTTAGGATTGAGTTATGTTTGAAAAAAGTTCCATTTTAATTGGTTTCTAATTAGTCGTAATTTGCAATTTAGTAAAAAAACCGACCCGTATCTTACCTTATATTCTACTTGTCGCTTTACCCCTCTCTAAGTATATCTTGATTGACTTCTCGTTATATCCGTTCATTTCTCATAGATTGGAGAGAGAGAGAGGGGGGAGAGGGAGAGGAGGGATGGAAGAGTTTGAAATGTATTTTGTACGTTAAATTTCGAAAGCAGCAAACCCGGAGATGAATTAGGTCAAACGTTCCCTTTCTTAGAAATCTTACAAAAAGTTATATAATATCTAAACTCCATGAGGACTTTCTAAAATTTTTACAAATATATTTACCAAACCCTCCGACCTAGTTAGATGTGTCACAAGGTCAATTTCTTAAGCGGAGTTATAGGTCTCAATTCAGAGTTTTCCTTCTCCTAGGTTTGTGTGTAACCAAGGTTAAAGTACTCAGCCTGTCCTAACCATAGATGGAGGGGCAATAGTTGACAGCATACTTTTCCTAAAAGTATTTGCGAAAAAAAAAAACCTTCTTCCAGGAATTGAACTCACCTTGCCATGTACATTTCCTACGACAATACCCGTTACACAACGCGCCTCTAAATTCTTTATATATAAGATAGGTATTCAAATCTCCAAAACTGGAACCTCACCATCAGATAGAGTTTACCGTCATTCCCAGGACATTTAGACCCCCAGTCACCGCCTTCTAGCACCCATATGATAAAAAAGGGGTTGGGACTTGCCATAAGGGCAATAGGGTTGGAAAAATCATATAGGTGCTAGGGCTTGACGTGACCAGCCGATTGATCGGAGGGGGCTCCTCCGACCGCCCTTCTAGCCCAAGATAGGGCCAAAGTGAGTATTGCAAGTCATGAACTGCTCATCCACCTGGGTTCTATCCTTAAGCATTACGGGTCGCCACCCACGGCCAACAGGTGGCCCCACTGAGGGAGTCTTACCCCTCTGTAGAGGTGCAGTCGGTGCATTATAAACGTCCCAGCCGACAAGGCGAAGGAAACACTAGTGTAAGCTGATCAGCAAAGACATTACAGTGGTTAGTATTCTGCAGATACTGGATGCTGTGTGGAAGACCTGCCAGGAACGATGACCGATAGGGACTGGTTGTATATGTGTGCGTATGAGAGAGAGAGAGAGAGAGAGAGAGAGAGAGAGAGAGAGAGGAGAGAGAGGGGGGGAGGTCATGGGATCTGTACTATCACCACGACTTGATGATGATGAGTATTTATGTTGTCATTTCGAAATATATGCATATTATTGTAATATTATCTACACATGCTGCAAGAAGAAAAAACAAACAATAGTGTGAACAACAAAGCCTTCATCCAAATGATGACACTGGAATCAGTCACGGTTGCTGGGCCAAAGCATCATTACCACTAACCCAGAAAGACCCATCAGTACTCCCGGTACCAGGAGATTTTATTCTTTTTATTTTTTTTTTTCGTTGCAATTTGGAAATGACAGATGAAAATGTAATTCTTTGTGGTTATTAACAACTTTTCAACAACCAATGTAAATGAGCCGAGCAACAGTGGGTTCGTCAAATCATCTTTATTATTCAAATATCCCGGGCCCCATGACAAACACAGGAAAGAAGCAGCAGCAGTCACTGCAGAAGCATTAGCAGCAGTAGCAACCACTCCACGTTTTTGAGGGTGCTGCGGTTGTATGTAGGTTTGTATGGAGGGTGAGGTTGCAGTAACTAGACCCACGCCCACTGATGCTAAAGTGCCCAGTCTGCACTACTATTTACCCATCGCTGGAACCCTACCCCCAAAAGTAATGGACTTGAAAATTTTCTGAACATGAATTGGTGTATGTCTATTTACCAACCCCTCCGCATGTGCAGGATGTGACACAAAGTCAATTTCTTAACCGCAGTTCAACAGGTTTGAATTCACAGTTTTTCTTCTTCTAGACAGGTTGCCTAACAAGGTTAAAGAGCACAGTCTACCCTACTATTTATCCATAGCTGGAGGGAGAGTAGGATTCATTACCTTTCCCAAGGGTATTAGCGCTAATTCATGTGTATATATCATCATCATAATCATCACCATCATCATCATCGTTATGCACTAACAGCATGGATATCCATGACATCTCTCGTTAACCGTCCCTATCACTCATCGTTCTGGGAACGTATCAATATATTGGTAGTAATTATTTCATCCTAGTATTAAGAGTTTAATCCATAGATCACATCTTTGCTGGTCTGGTCATCTAGTTCGCATGAATGATTACCGAATTCTAAACAACTATTTTACGGGGAAATCTGAACTGGCAAACTGGAAACTCTGAAGAACACTGTTATTGCTGAGGAGGACTGGAGAAGCTAGCTTGTAATAGACCTGGCTGGAGAGCTACCATTTACCTGTTTGTGGAAGAATTTGAGTTCAACGAATTAAACACAGAAAAATTGAAGCGGGCTATTAGAAAGGGTAAATTCCAGCCCAGCAACATTCAAAGTGGAATGTTCAACATGTAGTTTACGTGGAAGAGTATGTCTCACAAGGGCTGACCTGGTGAGTCATCTGAGAAAACACAAGGACAGAGTGTCAAATGCTACTTGCACCTAACTATGATGATGAAAAAGCAAAAACAAAAAACAAAAAGTAAATGGTCTTACTCGAACACGAGTTCACAGCCATTATAATTATTTCATGATATATATTTATTAACTTCATCAATAAATCGTTAGAAATAAGTTTTATACACTTCATGTGTATTAACATATTAGATGAAATAACTTCATGTGCATTAATAAACTGGTGGTTATGTTAGATTTTCTTACAAGATGTATCAATAAACCGGTAGAAATAATTTTCCATAACTCAATGTGTATCAATAAATTGGTAGAAATTATTTCGTTAGATTTCTTTTATTAAATTTGTAAAAACAAATGTGTTGAATAATTCATAAACTCAATTTGTATCAATATATTAGCAGAAATTATTTCGTTAGATTTTTTTTATTAAATGTGTATAAACAAATGTGTTGAAATAATTCATGAACTCAATTTGTATCAATATATTAGCAGAAATTATTTCGTTAGATCTTTTTTTATTAAATGTGTATAAACAAATGTGTTGAAATAATTCATAAACTCAATTTGTATCAATATATTAGCAGAAATTATTTCGTTAGATTTTTTTTATTAAATGTGTATAAACAAATGTGTTGAAATAATTCATGAACTCAATTTGTATCAATATATTGGTAGACATTATTTTTTTATACCTTTTTTTATTAAATATGTATAAACAAATGTGCTGAAATAATTCATTAACTTTATGTGTATCAATAAATTAGAAGAAATAAAAATCATTTTTATTAATAAACTGGTAATTATATTAGATATTTATAAAATGTATGTGTTACTGCTACCCTGACCAGGATTGAACCTGCAGTCTAGAGATAAATGTCACTTAGAGCTGTTTTAACCTAACTCCTTTACCCACAAGGCTATGTTGAAAAACGCCATTTAACCCTGCTGATATATTCATCGTTAACATCGACGACTTACAGCATGTCTTCGGTTATTTATCAATATATTAGAACCAAATAACTTCATGTGTATTAATAAACTGGTCCTTATGCTGGAATTCTTTCGTTAAATTAATGTGTATCGATAAACCGGTAGAAATAATTTTCATTAGAAGAAAATAATTTCCTGTATATTAGTAAACAGGGGCTTATGTTAGATTTTCTCATTAGATTCATGTGTATCAATAAACCGGTAGAAATAATTTTCATTAACTTCACATATATTAATCAACTGGTAGATATATTTCAAGTCGAACAACGCCAGCTAACCTTGCTGATATTTGAAGTCTTACTGCATGTCTTCAGTCTGATATTCCCGCCTCAAATATCTTTTCCTACCTTTTCTCCTTGACTTGTGCTATTGCAAATCGTAGCCGGATCATTAAATACCATCTTTTCTTTCATGTTCAGCGGCTGTTCTTACCAAGTCAGGTTCCTTTAATTACTCAGCGTTCTTTTTCAGTTGAATCGGCTTTGTTGGCTGAGGGCTCCTTTTTTTTCTTTTTTTTTTCTTTTCTTTCTTCCTGCGTTGACGTTCAGAAATGGCAGAAGACAAGTGGATGGATAGAGAGAGAGAGAGAGAGAGAGAGAGAGAGAGAGAGAGAGAGAGAGAGAGAGGGGGGGGGGAGAGAGTTAGTTCGTTCCAAGATCATGTGTTGAGGACTGCGCATATACATTTATGCAGAAGGCAAAATAGGCAGTGAAAGAGTCGTTTATCCACACACACACACACACACACACACACACACACATATATATATATATATATATATATATATATATATATATATATATATATATATGAAAGGATACGCGCTTAACATAACTGTTATCATCACAGGAAATGAATTTGGTGACCTTACATATCCTGACCGAAGCTGTCTGCATTTTAGTCCACTCTGATTATTTTGGGAAAGGCATAAATCCATATATTCCCCTCCCCATTCGAATTCAGTTTTACTTCAAAATTGATCTTGTGTCAAACCATACCTGTGGTAGATGTGTTGGGTATTTACATACACACATACATAAATACTTATCCCCATATATATATATAATATATGTGTGTATCATTTAATATACCAAACTTGTTAGTAAATCCTCGCGGTGAGAAAAAAAAACCAGCAAATAGTTTGATTGTAAAAAATATACTACCAAACATCAACCGGGAAGAAAAGATTTTATAACCATGATAAATATAAATATAATACTTCTCTGTCTAGTTATGTATGGAAGATCAAAGCTAAAGGTATTGACCCTATTCTAAAATGGGAAATTATTAAAAAAATGCAATAAATATAAAGCTGGGGATAGATATTGCCAGTTATGTATGGCAATTGTCACCTTTTTCTAATAATAGAGAACTTGTAAATAAAAGATCAGAAGTACTTAATAGTTGTATACATAAAAAAACATGGCTCCTTAGAGAATGTTAATAGATATAGCTTCTTAATTTAATGTAGGTTACAATTAGCGTTGTTTAAGGTATTTATTAGAATAATGTAGTAGTTTCAAATTTGCTTAAAAATAAAAATAAAAAATATGAAATATATAATAAAAATAATAAAAAATAAAGATAAAAAATAATAAAAATTAAATCTTATTATAATGGAGATTGTGTGTTTGTCTGTCTGAAGCCGAAACTAAATCACTACTCAAGTCACAATTCCCTTAGTTATTGACGTCACATTCACCATGAATTTATTTTTATTTAAACCTCAGTTATTGATAAAATTGTTATACCTTATTAATACTTTTGACTTTATCTACATTCTAATAACATGCAATTGTATTTATATATGCAACAAAATAGCGGGTTACAGTGTGAGCAGGAAAGCTAATTTGCATATTGATATTAAAAGTTTAATTTTATTAAATATGCGCTTGGTATTATTGATTTCTAATTGTTTGTTTTTTTCTTAATGAATATGAGCAAAAAACTCGGGGATAAATCTTAAAAGAAATCATTTAATATAAAGAAATACAGTAATTTTATTCTTTACTTCCTAATTTAACTAAATAGTTAAATTAGGAAAATTCAGCAATAAAAGGAGGGAGTGATGAAAAATGATGAAGACTTAGTTTCAAAGTTGTTCTATTCTTCTTCGATTACCCCCTCTGTTTCAAATCATTTTATTTGGATTTTTATTTAGTTTCAAAAGTATTTCAAATTTAAGATATTTCATTACATTAAAATTCAAATACTTGCACCCAGAGGGTGCATATATTTGCTAGTATATATAATAAATATTCTTTTATTAGTGTTCTTAGTTTATTGTTTTTCTATTGGTCATTTTAGTTTATGCTAATTTATGTGATTTATTTGAATCATGGTGTAAGTACTATATTTAATGCGTTTACTCCTAGTCTCTTTAGTCAGATCTTAGCCCTGAAGAGCATTAAGGGAAACTTTTACTAGGTTCGTCTGACTCATTAGATTTATCTTTATATGTGTGTGTGTATATATATATATATTATATATATTATATATTAATTTAAGCGCGTAGTGCAATGTTTTGTGTCTGGGAAATGAACTCGTCGACGCCGGTTCAAATTCTGGACAAAAACTGTTTGCATTTCCCATAGCGCTAATACCCTTGGGAAAGGTATGCATCTCCAGATGGTAATCGTCGTAGCAATTTGAGCCGACGAGCTGGGTTCAAATTTTCCAAAGAGTTTGTTTGAATTTCATTTGACGCTAATTCCTTTGCTATGGGTCAATAGCCGAGCTGACTGGTCTCTTTCGCCGTAGTTGGTCAACAATCCTAGGAGAAGGAAACTCTCTTGTAGCGTAAATATCATGGTCTACGGGGAATTTGGGGATTGAAAAGAAAACAGTAATCGGTTTTCTGGAGAAAGAGAAGAAAAAGAGATGAGAACAAAGGGAGGTCAAGTTTGAAACCGTAAACACTCAACGGGAGTGGGAGGGCATCCACTGACCTACCAATGACCCCCGAACTAAATTTTAAAATAAAAACAAGTTCTAGTTTCTGTGGATAAGCGGAAGTTGGGTGACCCTCCCATCACCGGGACGAGAAACAGAAGAAGAAAAAAATCGTTCTTTTTTCGGCTAGGCCTTCGTAAGAGGCAGACGGGGCCTAGGTTTCTCCGTATGGGTTTCGCATAGTAGTACCGAACATGACTTACGATAGAATAATTTGACCTTACACCTCTCTCTCTCTCTCTCTCTCTCTCTCTCTCTCTCTCCTCTCTCTCTCTCTCTCTCTGAAAAAGAACCCACGCGCCTAGAAAGGAATAAACAACCCCTTTGTGACTATACGACTTACGTATGTTGTTTCTGGACTAATAACGCCTACTACTACAAGTCGAATTTGGCCCTATGCAACACTCTGAATTACATACTGGTGGGGCACGGGTTTGCAACTCAAGTCAATTAAAACTTACATTAGAAACAACAGCAAGAGGGAAAGCATGTGAATTGCTGACTTCATGTCCCACTTTCCCGGGCAAAATGCAGAAATGTTTCATGTTCGTTGACTACGTATTGGTAACATACGTACCAATATGTATATTACGGTTGTACGTAGTGGTACATATATGTACCATTGCAAATATTCCACTTCCCTTTTTTAAATAATAATATTTAGAATATATACTTTCATGATAACATAGTAGTATCTACATATACTACTTAAAGAAAGTGAAACGATGGAAATTATGTTATACCTAGAACTTTTGGTAATCTTCAACTTGTTCCTTGTAAATTCCTACTATAAAATAAACTGAACCCTCATTTATGTCCATGTTTTTGCAATAAATGTTTTATTTTTCTTACACCCGTTATTTTACAATAGTAAATATATTTTCTTTATTTAATTTGATATTCACTTCAATGAATAACCATTCTCCAAAAATAAAACAAAATTAAAATAAATAAATAAAATATATTCAGTATTGTAAAATAACGGGTGCAAGAAAAATAAAAACATTTATTGCAAAAACACGGACATAAAATTAGGGTTCAGTTTATTTTATAGTAGGAATTTATAAGGAACAAGTTGAAGATTACCAAAGTTCTAGGTGTAACATAATAGAAATTTACGAGGAACAAGTTAAGGATTACCGAACTTTTATTCAAAAAGTCATATAAAAATAAAAAATAAAATAGGAATCCTATCACAGCCAAATAAATATACATTCATTTGTTTATTCTTATAACTTATACTCTGTTACAATTCATTTTTATATTATATATTGCTGTTATATCATATTGTATCGAATATCGTCGGGTATATAATCGAGAGAGAGAGAGGAGAGAGAGAGAGAGAGAGAGAGAGAGAGAGAGAGAGGAGAGAGAGTGTGTGTGTGTGTGTGTTGAGAGACTTACTTGTTCTTCATTTTCTTCTCGCTACGTCTAGTCGCCATGTTTCCCCTTCTTTAGCTGTCATGTTGTCGTCTACTTGTTGCTGTCTCTAACTAAGGGCTTCTTCTGAGCTAGATCTTTAGTAATACAATTTAATTAACTCACAAGGCTTTTATTTTCCTGATCAAGATTTATTTTTTCTTGCCCATGTTCTTCAGCACGGGGGTTAACACCCCAGCAGAGATATAGGCATCATCTCTGCTCACGTCAGGTTGAAAACTGATTTCTAAAACTAATCACGTGTTTCTCGTGACGTGTTCTCTAGGGGTCAGATGGGGTTACTAACAGTTTCTGATATTTTTCCAACGGATATCTACCCGTCTACGCTTTCAACTCCAACGAACCTATTTCAAACTAACTACAGGGTCTGGTTAACAACCCATGACACCACATAATATGTAACAGTATGAAAATAGATACGGATAATTAATACAAACAGACAAATACGTGCGCCAAATGTGTACCAATACACGACAAAATCAATTTACCATTGCCCTACACGCATTATATACAGAGGCGCGTGGTGTAATGGATAAAGTCATGGGAAATGGACTCATCGCCCCGAGTTCAAATGCTAGATGTGGTAATTCCATTTCACTTAGCGCTAATACCCTTGGGAAAGGTATGAATTCTATTCTCCCTCCAGCTATGGATAAATAGTAGGGCAGACTGGGCTCTTTAACCTTGGTTGGTTTGGTTTTGGTTTTGTTTTGTTTAACGGCATATCAAACTCAGTGGGTCATTCAATGTCGATAAAGTTTTGAAATAAATCAATTCTTATAATAATTGGATAATACAATTTTTTTTATAAATAATTTTTCTATTTAACCCATAGATGGACCCTAACAGGTACTACCACTCCGGCTCAGAGTGGACCAGGGAGCAATGGTGATGAAGGGGTGCTCCACATTCCCCAAATCTCCAAACTGGAACCTCACCATCAGATAGAGTTTAAACGTCATTCCCAGGACGTGTAGACCCGCAGCCACGGCCTTCTAGCACCCATATATGATAAAAAGGGGTTGGGGCTTGCCACAAGGGAAATAGGGTTGGGAAAATCATATAGGTGCTAGGGCTTGACGTGACCAGCCGATTGGTCGAGGGGGCCCTCTCTACGCCCGTCTAGCCCAAGATAGGGCCAAAGTGGAGTATTCCATGTCATGAACTGCTCATCCACCTAGGCTATATCCTTAAGCATCACGGGTCGCCACCCACGGCCAACAGGTGGCCCATTGGGGGAGTCTTATCCCTCTGCAGAGGTGCAGTCGGTGCATTCTAAACGCCCCAGCCGACAGGGCGGGTTAACCTTGGTTAGGCGACCGGTCTAGGAGAATGAAAACTGAATTCAAACCTGTTGAAATCCACTTAAGAAATGTACAGAGACGTTGTACATTATTGGCCCAGCAATATATAGCATATAGTACCAGCAATATTTTCAAAACTGATTCAATAAAGCAAATGTAGCAACGCCAGTGAAGAGAAACTGTCATTTGAACAAACACAGGTACGGTGTTAAATTTCACCTGAATTATAATTTTTTTTTTTTTTTGCAAGTGAACTTTTAAAATAAAAATTAACGTCACATGATTATACAAAATATTGATGACTATATCATTTCAGTTATGTGGCCAACTCTGTCGGCGGAACTCAGAATACACTGGCTATATTCTCTGTAGAGAGGTAAGGCATCCCCGCTAAAAGGGTGTCTCCTGAGTAGGAAAATAAAATGCATTTGATGGTGTCAATCTCTCGCTAACCGTCCCTATCACTCATTGTTCTGGGAACGTATCAATATATTGGTAGTTTATTTCATCCTAATATTGAGAGTTTAATCCTTAGATCACATCTTCGCTGGTCTGGTCATCTAGTTCGCACGAATGATTACCAAATCCCAAAACAACTATTTTACGGGGAAATCTCAACTGGCAAACTAGACACTCTGAAGAACACTGCTATTGCTGAGGAGAACTGGGAGAAGCTAACTTGTAATAGACCTGGCTGAAGAGCCACCATCTACCTGTCTGTGGAAGAATTTGAATCTAACCGGATTAAACACCAAAAATTGAAGCATACTGTTAGAAAGGGTAATTTCCAGCCCAGCAACATTCAAAGTGGAAATGTTCCACCATATAGTTTATGTGGAAGAGTATGTCTCTCTAGGGCTGGCCTGGTGAGTCATCAGAGAAACACAAGATAGAGTGTCAAATGCTAATGGCACCAACTATGAGGTTCCATATCTATAGACCTGGGGATCATTGTAGTGTGTGGTACCTCTTCATTGTCATTACTTCCTGTTCCACTCTGTACTGAGTGGTAGTATCTGTTAGGGTCCCCGTTCATAGGTCAAATAGATCTATTTGAAAAGTATTTAAACACTATTAAAAAACAACGCAAAGATGTAAATAAGACGTACAATGAATACGATTCCTTAACCTCTTGGCATAAATATTTTCTAAACAAGTGGAAATGTTAATATGAATCAATCATGTTGATTTATGTGTTATTGTTTCAATTACAACGAATACACTTTTATTTGATGATTTGTTTTACTAAAAAAAATCTGCACTATTTTCAGTATCACGATTCATGTTTCAGTATTACATTAGCATGTCCATGTGTTGGCTTCCACAGGAGAACGTTGTATATGAGTTAGTCCTTGTTCCTACAGCAGTGTCCAGCATGTATTGTCCGTCTCACTCGGATTGTTTGTGAGATAAGGGGCAGGTGGCGTACAGCTGCTTTCTTAAAAAGGCTCATTTAAAACAAATTATTTGCCAGTGTAAGGTAGAAAAGTACAAGCCTTAAAGATAGAGGTAAGGAGGAAGAATCGCCAATGGGAAGAATGAAAAAAAGAATGTATATTAGAGAGAGAGGACAGACAGACAGAGAGACAGAGCGACAGAGTCACAGGGAGGAACACACAGAGGGAAAGGAGCAAGAATCGCCAAGGGGGAGGATGCGAGAAAGAGACTGATAGAGAGAGAGAGAGAGAGGGCGGGGAGAGAGAGAGAGACAGACAGACAGACAGAGACAGAGACAGAGATACAGAGTCACAGAGAAACACACAGACAGAAAGGAGCAAGAATCGCAAAGCGGGAGGATGCGAGAGTGAGACTGATAGAGAGAGAGAGACAGAGACAGAGACAGAGAGAGAGAGACGGAGACAGAGCAGAGACAGAGAGACAGAGACAGAGACAGAGAGACGGAGTCACACGAATCGCCAGGGGGATGCGAGTGAGAGAGAGAGAGAGAGAGAGAGAAAGAGAAGTGAGGTAGTGTCTGTAGGTGTTGTGTGTGTTGTGTGTATGTGAGAGAGAGAGAGACAGACAGACAGACAGACATAGTGAGTGAGTGGGTTTTTGGGGTTTTTTTGTGTGTGTGTGTGTGTGTGTGTGTGTGTGTGTGTGAAAGAGACGACAAACAGACAGAAATGCAGACAGACAGACATTGAGAGGAGCAAGAATCGCCGAGGGCGAGAATGAGAGAAGAGAAATATATGAAGAGATAGAGACTCAGAGAGAAATATACAGACAGACAGAGTGAATGTGTGTGTGAGATAGACAGAGAAGCAGAATGAAGAGAGAATGTGTGTATGTTTGTAAGAGAGAGAGAGAGAGAGAGAGAGAGAGAGAGAGAGAGAGAGAGAGGGAGAGAGAGAGAGAGGTAGACAGAGTAAGTGACGGGAGCAAGAATCGCCGAGGGGAGAAATAATGAAGAGAAACAGACAGAGAGTCAGAGACAGACAGGTGAGTTTTTCTTTGTGTGTGTGTGTGTGTGAGAGATAGATAGGGAGAGAGAGAGAGAGAGAGAGAGAGAGAGAGAGAGAGAGAGAGAGAGAGAGGAGAGAGTCAAACGGACAGACAGACGGATTGAGTGAGAAGAACAAGAATCGCCAAGAGAGAGAAGAGAATGTATGAAGAGAGACACACATGGAGACTGACGAAGACAGAGTGACAATCAGAGGGGGTGAAAGGTAAACAGAGAGAGAAAAGAGAAAGAGAGAGAGAGAGAGAGAGAGAGAGATGTGGAGAGAAAGGAGAATAGTGAAAAGAAAGTACGAGAAGATAAAAAAGAAATGTAGCCTAAAACTGCATAAAAAAGGGGGGGGTTCTTTGCGAATATCCAGGAGAAAAAGCAGGGACACCCGTGGTGATCTTTACCAGAGTATCGTTCGAATCGGGTCAGTCGTTCTGGAAATAATTAGCGACCCAGTTCCGGGTCATGCAAAGACGATGACCGCTAGATTCCGGCGCTGGCTCTCCTGACCATTTCTGACTTGAGCCCGAGGGAACAAAACCAGCGTCATGCGTGGCCCATCCGTTGTATTGTCACCTTGGCAACGGGCGGTGGCTGGATATAGTTGAAGAATGAGAGGGAAAGTAGCTTTTTATTTCGTTTTTATTTTTTTTAAATGAATATTGAAAGGGACAATAAGAAATGAAAGAGGCAAGAAATGACAAGGAAGGTAAAAGGCAATGAGGAGGTGGTTAAGGAAAGTAATTCAATAAGGCATGAGACAAAACTTTGCTGTTTCATTTTTCTTTTACTTGGTATCAAAACAGTTTTATAAAAAAAAGATGATGAAACGAAAGAGATGGGGTGGAGAAAAGACCACTTTTTGTTTTCTTTTGTCTGTGGAGACAATGACTGTGATAAAAAATAAGTTAAAAAACAGATAAAGCTATTGATTTTAAGGATATAAAAACCAATGTCGGAAAAAGACGCTAAAAAACAAGACAACAATAACAATAAATGATTATTATTATTATTATTATTATTATTATTATTATTATTGTTGTTGTTGTTGTTGTTGTTGTTGTTGCTGTTGTTGTTGTTGTTTGTTTTTCACTCCCACCTAAGCAGTTGGTTCACCGGAGGCTGAGTGACAATAAGTCTCCTCAGATATCCAGGACTCTTCTGAGTATTCTAGCTGATCTTAACAGTACTGTTGTTTGGATGGTTTTGGATGGTTTCTAATTCTTCCAGACTCTTTTCCAAACTCTTGGAAACCGTTCCAAGGGCCCCGGTTACAATTAGGACCATTGGAATGGTTATTATTATTATTATTATTATTATTATTACTTGCTCTTTTTGAGTTTTCACATCAGCATTAGCTGATGGCCTTTCACTGGAGTCTGAGTGACAGCAAGACTCCTCAGGTCTCCAGGACTCTTCTGAGTATTATGGCAGATTGCAGCAGTGCAGTGTTCTGAATGGTCTCAATCCTCCTCTGATTTCCAAACTTTCCAAACCTTTTCCAATCCTTTTGGGACTGTTCCAAGTGCACCAACTACAATTGGTATCACTTTCACTTTCATATTCCATAATTTTTTAGTTCTCTGGCAAGATCCAGATATTTGTCTATTTTTTCATTTTCCTTAGCTTCACCCTGTGATCTGCTGGCACTGCAAAATCCACCAGTTGACAAGTTCTTTCTTTTTTGTTTATCAACACTAGGTCTGGTCTTCTTGCTGGGATAAGGTAATTTCAAAGTCCCAGAGAATTTTATGCGTTTCGTTCTCAAGAACAGATTCTGATTTATGTATATACCATTTTGTCGTATGGTCAAAATTAAATTTTTGCATAATTCCCGGTGGATCACCTTCCCAACCCATTCGTGTCTGGTTTTTTACTTCCGTTGTGCTAGTTTGCAGCAATCGCATAGTACATGGTTTACAGTCTCATCTCTATTACCGCATAATCAAAATTCCCGCATAATTAATAATATATTATTATTATTATTATTATTATTATTATTATATGTAATATACATAATAATATGTAATAATAATATATACATATACAGAAAAGTGAAAATATTTTTGAATCACTTTGAAATTATTATTATTATTTTATATTATTATTATTATTATTATTATTTCCCTTAATGAGTGTTTTCCACACTCTCCTAAGCCTGTGGTTCACTGACGCTGAGTGACAGCTAGTCTATTCAGGTCTCCAGGACTTTTAGATACTTTCTGGACATACTATAGAATTCTATCTCTTGCATGAGGAGAGTAGTTCAAACTTAAAAAAGAAAATATTTTCTTTTAAACAAGCAACGACTAAACTGTATCAAGCTAATAATATTAATATGACTAGCAAATATATGCACCCTCCGGGTGCAAGTATTTAAGTTTTAATGTAATAAAATATTGTATTAAATTAGAAAGGCTAATGAAACTAAATAAGAATACAGATAAAAAGATTTGAAACAGAGGGAGTATAATAAAAAATGGAACAACTGAAACTTACTCTTCCATCACTCTCGTCTTTCATTGTTATTTTTTCTAATTTAGTTATAAGAGGAAGTAAAGAATAAAATGACAGTTATTTTATCTTGTTAATGGATTTCATTTAAGATTCATTGAAGAGATTTTTGCTTATATTCATTAAAATAAAACCAAAGAGTTAGAAATCAATAATACTAAGCACATATTTATTAAATTCGATTTTTTAATATTAATATGCAAATTAGCCTTCCGTTTACACTGTAAAACCGCTATTTTTGTTATATATATAAATATAATTGCATGTTATCAGTACGTAGACATAGGTAACAGTATTAATAATGTAAGACAATTTTATTAATAATTGAGATTTAGATAAAATAAAATCATGGAGAATGTGATGAAAATAACTAAGGGAATTGTGACTTGAGTAGGAAGTTTCGGTTACAGACAGAAAAAAACACACAATCTCCATTATAATAAGATATATAAATAATATATGATATGATAATATAATAATATATAATATATATAAAGTAAAATAAAGTTATCGGGGCTGCCTAATGTCGGTATCAGCCAATCAGCGAGGGAGTCTATCCTCTTTTATATAAAATATACAGAAACTGAAAATATTTTTTTAATCACTTTGAAATTCTTCTTCATTTCTGGTGAGAAATGATATATTTAACAAAGTTTTGTTTTCCTTTACTTTTTTTAGATGTTTTTATTTTTTTTTTTAGCTCAGTCAGTAGAGCATTCGGCTAGAAACCACAAGGTTCCCTAGTTCGATACCGACCCTCGCCAACTCAGCCTATGAGTAGCACGGGGATCTGTGCGGTAAAGTAAGGAGCTTATGGTAGGTGTGGCGCTCCACCTCAGATACTAAAACAATCTCCTTGGTCTTAGCGCTATTGAAAAGGGGATAGACTCCCTTGGTGATTGGCTGATACCAACTTTTAGACCACCCAATGACTTTACTTACTTATTTACTTTATTGCTTTACAATTTGCCTCTTTGCAAATGTGTTCACCTCAAAAAGGAACGTTTTCTAGGAGCTTTGGCTGATCAGAACAAATAAATATATTTTTAGCGCGTTTTTGGGGAAGGAGAGGAAGAGGTGAACGAAGAAGAGGAGAAGGAAGAGATCTCAAAGTAGTTTTGACTAACGGTAACTGGTTTGTTTTGTTTTGTTTTACGGTATATCAACCTCAGTGGGTCATTTAATGCCGATAAAGTTTCAAAATAAATTCATTCTTAATGGATAATACAATTTTGTTTAGAAACTCATATTTTTTTTATTTAACCCATAGATGGGACCCTAACAGGTACTACCACTCCGGGTCAGAGTGGACCAGGGAGCATGGTGATGAAGGGGTGCTCCACATTCCCCAATCCTCCAAAACTGGAACCCTCACCATCAGATAGAGCTTAACGTCATTCCCAGGACATGTAGACCGCAGCCACGCCTTCTAGCACCCATATGATAAAAAGGGGTTGGGGCTTGCCATAAGGGCAATAGGGTTGGGAAAATCATTAACGGTAACTGAGCCATTTTAAATCAATTTCCCTTCTCTTAGACTAGTTGCCATACCAAGGTTTAATCAAAAGCCAATCTACTATAATTCAGACTATTGTCCTCATCTTCATTGTTATTTGTTCAAAGTTTCGATCGATGTGCCCTCCAGCCTTCTTCAGGTATATCTTGTCGGACTCGGGAACCTTCTTCAACTCGGGAACCTTCTCGGACTTGGGACAAGAAATACCTGAGAACACCGGTGGGCACACAGGCCGAAACGTTGTACAAATAACAATGAAGATGAGGACAATAGTCTCAATAATCCAAATAATACCAATTATCAAGCCTCATCGGAAAATTCAGAGAAAAAACAAAACTATTCTAAATGATTTCAAAGGTTGGGTGATTGCTATGCTCGGATACACAGGGAACACCTTTGGAAGCACGGAGGATACAGCAGCCAAAACGTTTGATCAACATTCAAACTATTCAATATGATTTCCCAGGTTTTGGTCATTGCTATTCTCTGATACACAGGAAACACCCGAGGAAACCAGAGGATACAATGGCTGAGACGTTTGATCAACAAACTATTCAACATGATTTCCCAGATTCGGTAATTGCTATGCTCGGATACACAGGGAACACTTGAGGAAGGCCGAAGTATATAGCGGCCGAAACGTACTGAATTTACATACCTCAATAAAGATGAGGACAACAGTCCGAAAGATCAAAATCATAATTTACATACCTCAATAAGGACGAGGACAACCGTCCGAAAGATCAAAATCATAATTTACATACCCCAATAAAGATGAGGACAACAGTCCGAAAGATCAAAATCATAATTTACATACCTCAATAAAGATGAGGACAACAGTCCGAAAGATCAAAATCGTAATTTACATACCTCAATAAAGATGAGGACAACAGTCCGAAAGATCAAAATCATAATTTACGTACCCAATAAAGATGAGGACAACAGTCAGAAAGATCAAAATCATACACTTCTAAGAACGGGTTCTGATTTATTGTGTGCGCTGATCAATTAATCGAAGTCAGCTTAACAATCGTCGCTAACATATTTGACGGGTTTTCTTTTGTGTCACATTGATTTCCTATCAAACAGGTAACTGTCTTTTTACATGCCTGTGAATTTATATGCACATTAGATCAGGGAAGTCCGGCTTCAAGGGGAGGAGTGATGCGTTTTATGGGTCTGTTGCATGTTGGGAATATTGGATTTCTTTGTGTGGGGTAGTTACTGGTCTTCTGATTTCTATTGACGAGTCATTCATGCCCAAAGCAACTCACTGTAGTATATATATATTTACCAACCCCTCCACACGAGCAGGATGCGACACAAGGTCAATTTCTTAAGCGGAGTTTAACAGGTTTGA
The DNA here is from genome assembly GCA_023376005.1 of Doryteuthis pealeii. Lineage (NCBI taxonomy): Eukaryota > Metazoa > Mollusca > Cephalopoda > Myopsida > Loliginidae > Doryteuthis > Doryteuthis pealeii. The sequence continues at coordinate 52,610,440 of CM042166.1, read as the reverse complement.
ATTCAGAGTTTTCCTTACTCCTAGACCGGTTGCCTAACCAAGGTTAAAGACCCAGACTACCCTACTATTTTACCCATAGCTGGAGGGAGTGTAGGATTCATACCTTTCCCAAGGGTATTAGCGCTAAGTGAAATGCAATTACCACGTCCAGGATTTGAACTCGGGGCGACGAGTCCATTTCCCATGATTTAACCATTACACCACGCGCTTCTTTACTTAGTATATAAGGGAAAACAAAATAAAACCAGCCACTTGGTATGGAAATCACATAAGCGAGAAACTGTCAGTTATTATTGAATTTATATCCAGCCCTAACTTAGATATTTTATATCCACGCTACCCTAATTAGATATACATTGTCTATCAATGATACTGAACACTATTAACTTATGAATAGAGCACTATATATATATATATATATATATATATATATATATATATTATATATATATATATATATATATGTGCTCCTAAAACTCGGTAGAGCTCGCTAGTAGTGATTTAAATGAACTTTCACTGCCAGCATATATAAAGCAATGATCTTCTGTTCACAGACTGGATCTCTCTGATGATCGTACAATATATAAAACAAACGTATGAATTTAATAGTTTAAACACCACCCTTTTAGGGCAGCTGTCAAATGGTCGAGTGGTTAAGAAGTCGAAAAGTCAGGCGGATTTCGCTCCTGGCCAGGGGTAGTTGCTGTGTCTAGTCACACTGAAGAGGCGTGAAACGCCGAAACACGTGTCTGTTGATGAATTATATATATATATATATTATATATATATATATATATATATATATATATTTAGCGTGGACATGGAGTCAACGATGGAGTCAACGATGCCTGGTTAATGACAGTTTCTCGCCTATGCAATTTTCAGACCAAGTGTTCTATCCATGATATTGAGCACTGCTTATAAATAAATAGAGAACCCATACTATCTATATAATACTACGATATATTGTATATATAAATAAATGGATATATACATTGTATATCTCAAAAAAGGTATATATTTATTTATAATATAATATGATATGTACACAAATATTTATATGTACGAATGAGTTCTCACTTGTGGTTGAATCCTATCAACGAATCACTTGATATAATCCATATATATATATATTATCATTGGGACAATTTTGCCCAATGATAATAATATAAGCTAAACTTTTTATTTATTCATTTATTTATTATTAACACTCTTCACAAATATTGAGCACTCTTCTAATAACATTACGTTGGATTACTACCTCTTCTTCAAGTATAATAGTGCCAACTATACACATTGATATATATATATATATATATATATATTATCTTATTATAATGGAGATTGTGGGTTTGTCTGTCTGTAACCGAAACTATATTACTATACAAGTCACAATTCCCTTTGTTATTTACAACACATTCTCCATGATTTTATTTTTTATTTAAACCGCAATTATTAGTAAAATTGTTTTTACATCATTAAGACTGTTAACAATACCTACATACTATTAACATGCAATTTTATTTATATATACAACAAAATAGCGGTTCACAGTGTGAATGGGAAGGCTAATTTGCATATTGATCTTAAAAAATTTGATTTTATAAATATATGCTTAGTATTATTGATTTCTAATTGTTTGGTTTTATCTTAATAATATGAGCAAAAATTCGGGGATAAATCTTTACAGAAATCTATTAACATAAAGAAATATCTGTAATTTTATTATTTTCTTCCTATTTTAACTAAATAGTTAATTAGGGAAATTTACCACTGAAGACGGGAGTAAGGGAAATGGTGGAACAGTTAGTTTCAAAGTTGTTCTATTTTCCGATTATACCCCCTCTGTTCCAAATATTTTTATCTGAATTCTTAGTCAGTTTCATTAGCCTTTCTAATTTAACATGATATTTTATTATATTAAAACTTAAATACTTGCACCCGGAGGGTGCATATATTTGCTAGTATATATATTAAAATTAATGGTAAAATGAATGAATGGATGATATAAAATGAATGAAATGGGGGGGATGAATGAAAATCCTTTCCAAGGGACTCTTCTCAAAAGTGTTAAAACACTTTTTGAGAGTGAGGTCCCTGATAGAAAGTTTTTCTCATCTATTATTAGACTCCTTTGAAGCATCAAGTTAATATAATTATTCTATAAGTTATTAGAGAAGATAAACTCCGTCTCTTACCTTTGTAATATCTGTTGAGAATGGGTTTGAATTTATATATATATATATATATATATATTATATATATTATTATATATATAATATATATAATCTTGTCTGGTTAACTTACTGTGAATATTGCTACATTGTAACTATCTTGAATTCAAAATAAAAAAAGGCAAAAATAGAAGAATTTACTTGGCTTTTTTACAGTTGTAAAATAAAATATATTAAATTAATTAGATAGATCAGTAAACAAATAAAGATTATCTTTAATTATATATTAGAAAGATTGATGAATAATTTTAGAAAACTATATTTTATGTGTATTTTTAGATTTCAAATAGATTAAATATAATAAATTAAATATTTAAATTATAATGACAAAGTGTTATTTTAACAGCTCTAGACTGACCGTAATATATATATATATATATGTATATATATATATATATATATATATATATATATATATATAAAGATAAATCTAATGAGTCAGACGAACCTACTAAAAGTTTTTGCTTAATGCTCTTCAGGGCTAAGATCTAACTTTATGAGTCCTGAAGAGCATTAAGCGAAACTTTTAGTAGGTTCGTCTGACTCATTAGATTTATCTTTATTATTTCCTCTACTTACGTATTGAGCACTTATTATTATTAGCTTTAGTCTCCTGGCGGGTTTGTATGTATATATATATATATACTTATATATATATTATATATATATATATATATATATATTTATATGCATATAAATTGTTTTTTCTTTTGGCAAAGATATTGTACTAATAGATTATTTTTTTTGTTGGTACGATTATCTTGGTCTTTTCTTATTTACAAACAATTTTTTCTTCCCGGTTGATGTTTGGTAGTATATTTTTACAATCAAACTATTTGCTGTTTTTTTTTCTCACCACGAGGATTTACCAACAAGTTTGGTATATTAAATATATATATATTATATATTATATATATATAGTGAAGTCAACGGGGCGGCCTAAAGTCGGTAACAGCCAGTCAGCGAGGGAGTCTATCCCTTTTTCAATAGCGCTAGACCAAGGAGATTGTTTTAGCATCTGAGGTGGAGCGCCACACCTACCATCAGCTCCTTACTTTACTGCACAGATTCCTGTGCTACTCATACGCTGAGTTGGCGGGAACCGGTATCGAACTAGGAACCCTGTGGTTTCTAGCCGAACGCTCTATCGACTGAGCTAACACGGCCCCTAAACACTACATTATAGTCTTCCGAGACTGAAATGCCAATGATATTTTTATCATAGTCGTATTAAATCTATGTTGATCAATTCATCTGTTAGATGGACTAAATATTATACTGATCTAACAACTTATTAATTTAAACGTATCACATATAATGGAGTTTAAAATTGATCGATATGTTATTTTTGGGGGGAAACATTTATAGATTCTTCGTTAGATTTTCTTTTTCTTTTTTCTTGATTCGATGTTTCAGTTCTGTTAACTGCGTCCGTTTTCTCTTCTTGTTGGATGATCAAACTATCGATCATCTGATCAATACCAACCTGGATTCATTGGAGGCTGATCATTTTCTTTTTTTTTTTTTTTCTTTTTTTTTTTTTTTTTTTTTTTTTTTGATCAAGTAAGTCTGGATCCGGATCGATCATCATTTCGTGTTACCGAACTTCTATAAAACGCTTTAATGTTCGTTCTTTTCTTTCTTTCTTTCTTTTTTTTTTCTTTCTTTCTTTCTTTTTTTCGTTCTTTTTGTTTTATGAAGCACACGACAAATTACATTCTGCTCCTGTTCGACGAGTGATGTGCTCTCTCTCCGCACTTGAGACACAGGCTTCAAAGAAAGAATAAATGATAAAAAGAAAAAAAAGAGTAATAAGAAAGAAAAAAAAAAGAGAGAAAAAGAAGAGAAAGGTTCGATTGATTACTGTATAAGACTGCGCTCTGGATTCTTGAGTATTTTTCACTGTGTTCAGCTTTGCTACATACTCTTCCTTCGGACACGTTCTTTAATGAAGAAATGGTTTTATTGATTGCAGTATAAGATTATGCGCTGAACTCTCGAATATACCGATGAAAAAAATTTTAAAAGGTAGAAAGTTGACAGTAAGTACATACTGGTTCGAGAATCCTAAGTAGGCGGATGTCTACATTGGTATAACAATGTACTAACATACTTGCACTGCTACCCTAC
>CM042166.1:52586076-52601076 GCA_023376005.1 Doryteuthis pealeii | reverse complement strand
TTAACAACTAAAGGTGAAAATATACCTGTGATGTCTTTATTTTTTTTTTTTCTGTTTTTTTTTTAACAGTTCTTTTTTATTTGTTTTGCTTTGAGTTTTTCTTAAAGAAAAAAATCGATGGAGAAACAAATAATTTCTTTGACATTTATATGAATCTATGACGTGATTTTCCCTTTTGGGCTTTGGCTATTTTTATGATGTAAGGTAGACTATCACCTCCATGTTTTTCTTTCTTTATTTCTGGCTTCTTTTTGGTTCCCAGAATTGTTCTCCTCACACACTAGATGGCGACACCTTACCTTTCATTATGTCTATGTGTTGGGCTTGTCAGGCTTTAACCAAAAGCCATTATAGCAAAAAGAAAAATAATAAAAAAAGATAATTGATTTGATTTTCCCACGATTTTAAGTATCGATCTAATATTTCTTTCTTTGTCAAAATCGCTTTCAAATCTACGTTGTTTCTACTTGGTGACACGAAATAGGTAGACACACAAATAGACAGACAGACAGACAGACAGACAGATAGATAGATAGATAAATAGATAGATAGATAGATAGTTAGATAGATGGATGGAGGTATAACACAACAACACATATAATATAGATAGATATGAACAGAATGGATTATTCCATATCAAAATAGACACATTGTATATATGAGTGTGAATAAGTGTCTATGTGTGTGTGTGTGTGGTGTGTAGAGAGAGAGAGAGAGAGAGAGAGAGAGAGGGGGAGAGAGAATGAGTGAGAGAGAGAGAGACGATAAATTGATACATTGTTACAGAGAGAGTGTGTGTGTGCCTGAATATATGTATGTACATATGTGTGTTTGCGCGAGTGCTATTTGATAGATAATTTGACGGATGTGGGGTGTGTGGGGGGTTTGTGTTCACTCTCTCTTCTCTCTCTCTCTCTCTCTCTCTTTATCTATCTACATATCTATCAATCTATCTTGCCAGCACCACACACACAAACACACATATAACACACACACACACACACACACACACACACACACATAGATGAAAGTTTATAGATTGATATAATCAGACTGGATTACATAATATATAAAAATAAATATGTGTGCATCAGAGAGACAGAGAGAGCGAGAGAGAGAGAGAGAGAAAGAGAGAGACAGAGAGACAGAAAGACAGAGAGAGACAGAGAGACAGAGACAGAGACAGAGAGAGACAGAGAGAGAGAGAATGTGTGTGTTTGTGTGTGTAGGAACACTCTCAATCACATTCTTATATATATCTATATATATATGTGTGTGTGTGTGTATGTGTGTGGGGGGGTGAGAGAGAGAGATAGAAAGAGAGAGAGAGAGAGAGAGAGCAAAGAAATAAAAAAAAGATAGCTAAAAATAAAAGGAATTGAAAATGAAGATACGATACAAAAAAGAAGAGAATAAATATAAAAAGATAGTGAAAAGAAGAAAAGGAAGAAGAAAAGAAAAAAAACACGATGAAGAAAAGTAAGAAAGAAGAAGGGAAAAGAGTTAAAAAGAACAAATAAAGAACATAAGGAAAGGAAGAAAGGGAATGTAAAGTGATAAAGAAGAAGAGAAGTAGAGGGGAGAAAGAAGAAGAGAATGAAAAAAGAAATGAATGAAGAAAAAAAAGAGAAACTACAAAGACAGATAAGAAAGAATATAAAAAGTGGAGATGAAAGAAAGGGGAATTAACGATATAAAAAAGGGACGAAATGTGACAGAAACGATAGAAAAAGAAAGAAAAATGACAGAGAGAATGAAAGAGGAAATATTACAGGGAAAAAAGATGAAAGAAAAAAGGAATTAAAATCGATAAAGAAAGCTGAAAAAAAGAGAATAAACAAAAAGAAAACAGAAAAGGAAAGGATAAAAAATAATTAACAATGTAAAAGAAAAAAAGAACGAGAAGCAATTAAGAACGAGAAGAAAAGAAAGGAAAAAAGGAAAGGCACGAACGGAGAATTGAAAGAAGATGAAGAAAAAAGAAAGACGAGGAAGAAAAATAAAAAAGAATATATAAAAAAATGAAAAGTGAAAAGAAAAGAGGAGAAGGAAGAAGAAAGGAAAAAGGAAAGAAGGAATAAATAAAGAACAAGAAAAGAAGCAAAAAACAATAAAAAGAACGAGAGTAAAACGAGAGTAGAGAAGGAGAATAAATGCTGAACACAGAGAAGAAAAAGGAAATAAAGAAAAAGAAAAGAAAAGAAGGAAAAATGATAACGAATTACAAATAAAGAAGAAAAAATGTAAGAAAAAAAAATGAAAGGCAAAATTTAAAAAATGAAAGCAATAGAAAAGAAAGAGAAAAGAAAAAGAAAAGAAAGGAGAAAAAGAAAAAAAGAAAAAAGGAATGAAAAACGACAAAGAAAGAGAAAAAGAGGGAGGAAAGGGGAGAGGAAAGAAAGAATAATTAAATAAATGAAACAAAAAAAGGAAAAGATACGAAAAACAAAATAATGTGAGAAAAACAATGGAAGAGAAGAAGAATGAAAGCTAAATGGAAAAGAGAAAAGAAAGAAAAAGAAATAGAAAGAATGAAAAAGTATTACGGACAAATTAAGAAGAAAGGCAATAGAAAGAAAGAGAAAAGAAAGAAGAAAAAGAAAAAAAGAAAAAGGAATGAAAAGTGACAAAGAAAGAGGAAAAAAGAGAGGAAAGGAGAAAGGAAAGAATTAAATAAATAAATAAGTAAATAAAAGAAAAGGAAAAGATAGGAAAACAAAAAATATGAGAAAAACAAGGAAAGAGAAGAAAAATGAACGCTAAAGGGAAAAAAGGAAGGAAAGAATGAAAAAGGATGAAGAATTATGGACGAATTAAGAAGAAAAGAAAAGACAGAAAATCAAATAATGAAAAGAAAGAAAAAAAGAATGAAATAGAAAGAATAGCCGATAATGAAGAAATGTAAAAATGGCGGAAAAATGTTGTCTTTTTTACTTGAAACCAAGAGAGGAGAAATGAAAGAAATTTCAAAATGGCGGATCAGAAAAAAAAAGATAATATCAATAATATAACATATACAATTGATAAATAATTAAAAAGATTAAAAAACATTAAGTACATTTTTTAAACCCAAAAAAGACGGAAAAAACGTACAAATATGAGAAAAACAAACAGAGAGAAAGAGAATGAAAATTAAACGGAAAAAAAGAAATGAAAGAAAAAGAAAAGGAAAGAATGAAAAATGATAAAGAATTACGGAAAAATCAAGAAGAAAAGATAAGACAAAATATAAATAATGAAAGAAAAGAAAATATGACTGAAAAAGAAAATAGAAAGAGAAGCCGAGTGAGAGAAATAAATAAGAAATTTCAAAATGGCGGAACGGAAAAAAAAGAAAAAAATGATATAAAATATATATATAATAATATATAATAATATAATATATAAAGAAAGTAAGTAAATTCGTCGGGGCGGCCCAATGTCGGTATCAGTGATACAGCGAGCGAGTCCACCCCCTTTTCACTAGCGCTAGACCAAGGATATTATTTTAGCATCTGAGGTGGAGCGCCACACCTACCATTGACCTAATGTCGGTATCAGCGATACAGCGAGGGAGTCTACCCCCTTTTCACTAGCGCTAGACCAAGAAGATCATGTTAGCGTCTGAGGTGGAGCGCCACACCGACCATCATCTCCTTACTTTACCGCATAGATCCCTGTGTTACTCATACGCTGAGTTGGCGAGGACCGGTATCGAACCCGAAACCTTGTGGTTCCTAGCCGAACTCTCTAACCGACTGAGCTGAAATTAATAAATAATTAAAAAGTTTTTAAAAAAACATTACGTACATAAAAATAAATAAAAATCAGTATAGACAAGATAAAATAAAAACTAAAATAAAAACAAAGATAAAAATAAAAATAAAAATAAAAATGAAACTAAATAAAATGAATGAATAAAATAAATAATAAATTGAAAGACAGTAGAGAAAGAAATAAAGAAATAAAGAAATTGTCGGCAAGAGGAATGTCCGAAGTAGTTTGTCTAAACAAGCAGAGGGAAAAAAAATACAAAAGTAGCCATCCACTCGACGGTCCTCTCGACCACTGGAGGCCTCGTCTATTTGTTTGTTTGTCACGGCCAACTCCCCCCCACCCCTTTACGCCCCCCCCCCCCCCGATGAGTACCACCACCAGCAGAAGCAACTCGACATTCGCTTTTTTTTTTGTAAAACTCATGGACGTCCGTCAAACAATTTCAAGACTTATCCAGCCACACGACACGTCAGGTCACGTGTGTGACTTGAGGGGACAACTTGCTCCCGGGTCACTTCAGAAATAATAATAATAATAATAATAATAATAATAATAATAATATGGTATTAAGAACTGTCGCCAGGCACCATGAACACTTCATTGAAGCTATCTGGTGGACAACCCGTCCATTGACGCTTAAGTAAGTTCTATGGGAAATAACAACAACAACAACAATAACAATAATAATAATAATAATAATAATAATAATAAGAAGAAGAAGAAGAAGAAGAAGAAGAAGAAGAAAATAGGCCTCAAGATATGAGCTGGAAAACAAAAGAAGAATATTGAATGTATTAGAAAAGCAACGTGACGTAAAAAGAAGATGGACTGACGATGCTGTGTAAGAAAGAAAGAAAGAATGAAAGAAAGAAGAGAGAAAGAGAAAGAGAAAGAAGAAAGAAAGAAAGAAAGAGAAAGAGAAAGAAGAAAAAATTATATATTTAAAGACAAAAGTGCTAGAATAATGAAAAGAAAGAAAGAAAGAAAGAAATAATATATTCAAAGATAAAAGTGATATAAAAGAAAGAAAGAAAAAAAAAGAAAAAAAGAAAGAATGAATGAATGAATGGAATTAATGATCAAAGAAAATATCGAAAGACGTAAATTTTAGAATGATAGACGCTAAGAAAGAAAAGAAAAAAAGAATATATTGAAAGATGAAAGTGCTAGAAAGAAAGAAAGAAAGAAAGAATGAATGGTAGTAAGGGAGAAAGAATATATCGACAACATTTTTAGAATGATAAACACTAAGAAAGACAGAAAGAAACAAAGAAACAAAGAAAGAAAGACATATATAAAGGATATATAAAGATAGAAGGGTTAGAATGATAGAAGATAAGAAAGAAAGAAAGAAAGAAAGAAAGAAAGAACGTGAGTAAGGAAGAGAGAATATATTAAACGAAACAGGAAGGAGGATAAGGAAACTAAGGAAGGATTAACTGAAAGCAGAAATTAATAATATAATAAAGGAAAAAAATGGTAATAAGTGAATCTAAAAGAGAAAGAAAGATAGAACGAACAAAACAATGATAAAAGCATGAGAATGAAACTGAAAATAAATAAATAAAGAAAGAAAGAAAGAATAAAGCAAGAATAGGCAAGAACTGAAGGAAGGAAGGAAAAATGAATATATTAAATGATATAGATTTGAGAATGAGAGAAAGCTAAGGAAGCAATAATCAAACATACAAAGAAAGAAAGAAAGATAAAAAGAAAGACGGAAAGAATTAAAGAAATAATTAAAGAAAAAAGAAAGAAGGGAAGAAGAAAGAAAGAAAGAATTAAAGAAAAGAAAGAAGGAAAGAATTAAAGAAAGAAAGAAAGAAAAAGGAAAGAATTAAAGAAAGAATGAAAGAAAAAGAAAAAGAAAGAATTAAAGAATTAAAGAAAGAAAGAAAGAAAGAAGAAAGAAGAAAGAAAGAAAAAAAGGATAGCAAGAACTGAAAGAAGAAAGAAAATATGAATATATTAAATGATATAGATTTGAGAATGAGAGAAAGCTAAGGAAGCAATAATCAAACATACAAAGAAAGAAAGAAAGATAAAAGAAAGACGGAAAGAATTAAAGAAATAATTAAAGAAAAAGAAAGAAGGGAAGAAAGAAAGAAAGAAAGAATTAAAGAAAAAGAAGAAGGAAAGAATAAAGAAAGAAAGAAGAAAGAAGGAAAGATTAAGAAAGAATGAAAGAAAAAAGAAAGAAAGAATTAAAGAATTAAAGAAAGAAAGAAAGAAAGAAAGAAAAAAAAAGGATAGGCAAGAACTGAAAGAAGAAAGAAAATATGAATATATTAAATGATATAGATTTGAGAATGAGAGAAAGCTAAGGACGCAATAATCAAACATACAAAGAAAGAAAGAAAGAAAAAAAGAAAGACGGAAAGAATTAAAGAAAGAATTAAAGAAAGAAAGAAAGAAGGAAAGAATTAAAGAAAGAACGAAAGAAAGAAAGAAGGAAAGAATTAAAGAAAGAATGAAAGAAAAAAAGAAAGAAAAAATTAAAGAATTAAAGAAGGAAAGAAAGAAAGAAAGGATAGGCAAGAACTGAAGGAAGGAAGGAAAGATGAATATATTAAATGATATAGATTTGAGAATGAGAGAAAGCTAAGGAAGTAATAATTCAACATACAAAGAAAGAAAGAAAGAAAGAAAGAAATAATATAAATATTGATAGATATAGGTGTCGGTTGGTTGGTGGGTTGGTTGGTTGGATTTCCGGCATGTCAATCCTTGTCTTATTTTATACCGAAAACGTTTGTTTTATTCATTCTTGCTGGGTATTCATTTTCTTAAAATTCATTTTAAACACATTTTCTAACTCATATTTTTATCTATTTATCCCGTAGGTGGGACCCTAACAGGTACTACCACATCGGCTCAGAGTGAATCTGGATATAATGGCAATGACTGGGCACTCCCCACTCCCTAGAGCTCAAGAATTGGAATATAGTGGAATATATAAGTTACTAAATCATTGACGAGGATGACAAGATCTACTTAAATAATTATTAGTACTTTATTTTTTTATAGAAACCATGGTCACATTAAGTAGGTGCTATGAACCATCTAGAAATCTGATCTCTCTGATGACATAAAACGAGATTACTTCGAAATTGTAGACGTGTCAGTGCTACTGTTCACATCAATTGGACATTAAAAAATAAAAATAAATGCGAACTACAAGACGATACTGCATGAGGTTCTAAACAAATTCGGGAAGCAGCAACAGAAAATAGCTCTTAGGGTTTTTGCCTCTAATCACAAAAAATAAAACATCTAAGTAAGACGAATAAACATGCTGGATACTTTTGGAGAAGTAAGGACGTTCTCCTGTTGACACCGACACATGGACACTCCCGAGTAGGCCGCCCAATAAAGAAGTACATTGATAATCTCTGCCTGAATACTGGATGTCGTGGGTAGGACTTGCCAGAAGCGATAACTAATAGGGACGAGTGGCGAGAAATGGTTATCTGTGTTATCAGCCCGACATTATTATGAGGATGAGGATGAGGAATGAAGAATAATAGTTAGAAATCAAGTCTGATCATTCGCAAGTAAATACACTTAAACTATTCAACCGACAGGGAAGTGGGTCGAGAGAGAATCATGGGAATGTGTGCTGTCGTGCTTTACCTCATCAAGTCATCCTTTTTAATTTTATCCTCCTTATCGTTTTCCCCATATATCTCCCTTCTTCTTCTTCTTCTTCTTCTTCTTCTTCTTATTATTATTATTATTATTATTATTATTATTATTATTATTATTATTATTATTATTATTATTATTATTATTTACTCCTTTTGAGTTTTCACATCAGCATTAGCTAATGGTCTTTCACTGGAGTCTGAGTGACAGCAAGTCTCCTCAGGTCTCCAGGACTCTTCTACGTATTCTGGCAGATTGCAGCAGTGCAGTGTTCTGAATGGTTTCAATCCTTCCTCTGATTTCCAGACTTTCCAAACCCTTTTCTAATCCTTTTGGGACTGTTCCAAGTGCACCAACTACAATTGGTATCACTTTGACCTTCATATTCCATAGCCTTTTCAGTTATCTGGTAAGGTCCAGATATTTGTCCATTTTTTCATTTTCCTTTAGCTTCACCCTGTGATCTGCTGGCACTGCAAAATCCGCCAATTTCTTTCTTTTTTGTTTATCAACACTAGGTCTGGTCTTCTTGCTGGGATAAGGTGATCCGTTTTTATTTCAAAGTCCCAGAGAATTTTATGCGTTTCGTTCTCAAGAACAGATTCTGGTTTATGCATATACCATTTTGTTGTATGGTCAAAATTAAATTGTTTGCATCATTCCCAGTGGATCACCTTCCCAACCCAGTCGTGTCTAGTTTTGTACTCCCGTTGTGCTAGTTTGCTACTTTCACAGAATACATGGTTTACAGTCTCATCTCTATTATTACAAAGTCTACATTTACTATTTTATCGGGTCTTATCAATTTTCGCTTTGATATAGTTTGTCCTTATGGCATTATTTTGTGCAGCAATTATTAATTATTATTATTATTATTATTATTATTACTCCTTTTGAGTTTTCACATCAGCATTAGCTGATGGTCTTTCACTGGAGTCTGAGGGAAAGCAAGTCTCCTCAGGTCTCCAGGACTCTTCTGAGTATTCTGGCAGATTACAACAGTGCAGTGTTCTGAATGGTTCAATCCTTCCTCTGATTTCCAGACTTTCCAAACCCTTTTCCACTCCTTTTGGGACCGTTCCAAGTGCACCAACTACAATTGGTATAACTTTCACTTTCATATTCCATAACTTTTTCAGTTCTCTGGCAAGGTCCAGGTATTTGTCCATTTTTTCATTTTCCTTTAGCTTTACACTGTGATCTTCTGGCACTGCAAAATCCACCAGTTGATAAGTTCTTTCATTGTTGTTTATCAACATTAGGTCTGGTCTTCTTGCTGCGATAAGGTGATCCGTTTTTATTTCAAAGTCCCAGAGAATTTCATGCGTTTTGTTCCCAAGAACAGATTCTGGTTTATGCATATACCATTTTTTTGTATAGTCAAAATTAAATTTTTTGCATAATTCCCAGTGGATCACCTTCCCAACCTAGTCGTGTCTCGTTTTGTATTCTCGTTGTGCTAGTTTGCTACATTTGCAGAGTATATTTACAGTCTCATCTCTATTATTACCGCAAAGTCTACATTTACTATTTTATTGGGTCTTATCAATTTTCGCTTTGATATAGTTTGTCCTTATGGCATTATTCTGTGCAGCAATTATTAATGATTCTGTTTCTCTTTTGAGGTTTCCTTTTCTTAACCATGTCCAAGTCTTTTGATGTGCAACCTCTTCGATTTGTCGTTTGAAGTGTCCATATAATTGTTTTTCTTCTCATTTTTATTTTCTAGTCTTTGTTGTTTTTCTGTTTGTCCATCTGCCGCCATAAGTAATTTGTCTTTGCTCTTTCTTGTGTAATCCTCAAGTTGTTGGATTGTGATTTCTACACAGTCTTCTATGTTGGCAAGACCCCTTCCCCTTCCTTTCCTGACACATATAATCTATCTCTATCGTCTCTAGGGTGAAGATTTCTTTCTTTCTTCTTCTTCTTCTTCTTCTTCTTCTTCTTCTTCTTCTTCTTCTTCTCACTATTATTATCATTATCATTATTATTATATTATATCTCTTTCTTCTTCTTCTTCTTCTTCTTCTTCTTCTTCTTCTTCTTCTTCTTCTTCTTCTTCTTCTCCTCCTCCCTCCTTCTTTCTTCGTATTGTTATTATTATTATTATATCTATTTCTTCTTCTCCTTCTCTTCTTCTTTTTCTTTTTCTTTTTTCTTCTTCTTGTTGCTATTATTGATATATTTCTTGCTTTTTTTCTTCGACTTCTTCTTTCGCCTTCTTCTTCTTCTTCTTTTCCTTCTTCTTCTTCTTCTTCTTCTTTTGCCTTTCTTCTTTTGCCTTTCTTCTCTTCTTCATCTTCTTCTTCTTGCTATTTTTGATATATTTCTTTCTTTTTCTTCTTTTTCTTTCGCCTTCTTCTTCTTCTTCTTCATGCTATTATTGATACATTTCTTTCTTTTTCTTCTTCTCTTTCTTTCTTTTTCTTCTTCTTCTTCTTTTACCTTATTCTTTTTCTTCTTTCGACTTCTTCTTCTCTTCTTCTTCTTCTTCTTCTTCTTCTTCTTCTTGTCGTTGTGATATACCTGAGGGTTATGCGATGACGATCCACTTTTAAGATGCCCACCAACCATCCTTCCATCTTTCACTAATCATATTGTCACGTACAAATTTGGAAAAGGCGGCCTAATCACACACACACACACTCTCTTCTCTCTCTCTCTCTCTCTCTCTCTCTCTCTCTCTCTCTCATCTCTCTCTCTCTCACGTCTCATGTATATATGATCCCAGAAGAATCAAATATTTCGCCAAAATTCCCACTCATGTGTACATACATTAATCATACATTTGATATTTCGATGTTTTTTTAACCATTATATTTATAATATATCTATACATATATGTAGGGCAGTTGTGTGAATCTGTAGTCCGGAGAAAACTTCGAAAAATAAAACAATGACGACAAAGTAAATATACATACACATTAAATATCATCAGGGATTTAGTTTGTTGAGCAAAAATAATAGAGATTTGATTCATATTTGGTAAGATATTTTCAAAAATTCAAATTTAAAAAGTAACAGAAGGGAAAATCATTTGCATGTTATTTTGTTTATCTTCTTTTTTGTTTTTTTTTCGCTTTGAAATATAATATTGATTGATTAAATTATTTGCATCATTTAGCTGTAATTAATCAATATCTTGATTAATTCAGTGGATTTAACCCTGAATATCTTTATGGTGAAACTCGAGTAGGTTATTTCTGTGCATATATATATATATATATATATATAGGGTCATCCACAAACACGTGTTTCGACTTATCAAGTCTCCTCAGTGTGGCTAGACATTTTGTAAGCTACTTACAGCCGGAATTGAAATCCGATCGGTTGGGTGTCAGTCCGGCATAACCATTAGGCTGTCTTCACTTACAGAATGGGAAGGGGATTTTAACTGTTTTAAATACACACATCGCTTTGCGTGTAAAGGCCGTCACAAAGTGCTCCATTCCTTATATATATATATATATATATATATATACGCACATCTAATATATATATATATATATATATATATATATATATGTCATCCACAGATACGTGTTTCGATTTATCAAGTCTCTTTCGTGTGGCTAGACATTTGTAAGCTACCTACAGCTGAGATTAAAATTCGATCGGTTCAGTGTCAGTCAGACACCTTAACCGCCAGGCTGTCATCCCCTACAGAATGCGACGTGGATTTTAACTGTTTTAATACACACATCGCTTTGTATGTAAAGGCCACCATAGAGTGCTCCATCCCTTTTATAGGAGAGCGTTGCGTGTGTGGGTTTGGGTGTGTATGTATGTGTGTGCGTGTATGTCATTTAAGCAGGTTTTACTAAAGACCACGAAATAAGTTTTCTTCATAATTTCCAAGTGTAGACGTTCAAGTCTTCTTGTTGCTTTCTATACATCAGGATCCAGATAGTAGAGAAACCAAACAAACAATCACTACAATTAATAATCCCACTGAGGATGACCAATGAAATGGTTGAAAGGGGTCGGTTAAAATTAAACGATTTTGAACTACATTAATACATTAAGTTGCCTATATGTGTAACGGTTATCGCCGTTGGGAATGGACTGCGACCAGATTTCCAATCCTGGATTAGGCTGTTTGCATTTCTTATAGCGCTAACACCACAGAGAAAGTTATATATCAAACTTATCTCCCGATAGTAATGGGTAAATACTAGGGCAGACTGGAAGGGCAGCCAGTCTAGGAAAAGGAACACTGATTTCAAACCTGTTAAACTCTGCTTAAGAAATTGACATTGCATCAAATTCCGTGACCAATCCTATTCAAGCTGATCTATTTAACCCTTAGAATAAGACAGGTACTATCAATCAGAGTGGACCTGGGAGTAATAACAATATACAAGTGGCTCTATACTACCCTCAGCTCGAGAACTTGCGCCTCGCCACAGGATACAGTTTAATGCCATGAGCTGTGAGGGGTTGGGCGTATTCAAGGCTTCGTCGACGGGGGACATTTTATTGTTATAACTGGTCTGAGTTTTCTTTCTATTTTTAATATTGTTCGGTTTCTTCTTCTTCTTCTTCTTCTTCTTCTTTCTTCTTCTTCTTCTTCTTCTTCTTCTTCTTCTTCTTTATTGTCTTCTTCTTCTTCTTACTTATTGTTTTGTTGTTGTTCTTTTTCTTCTTCTTTTCTTCTTCTTCTTCTTCTTCTTCTTCTTCTTCTTCTTCTTCTTCTTCTTCTTCTTCTTCTTCTTCTTCTTCTTAATACTTTTTGTCTTCTTCTTCTTCTTCTTCTTCTTCTTCTTCTTCTTCTTCTTCTTAATACTTTTTCTTCTTCTTCTTCTTCTTCTTCTTCTTCTTCTTCTTCTTTCCCATTTATTAATTTATATTTCTTTCTTCCAATTATATCTCTTTTCCGCCTAAATCTACATCTCCTTATTCTCCTTCTGCTATCCTCCTCTTCCTCACCATTATTCTTTTCCTTCCTTCCTCCCCCTCCTCCTCCGCCTTCTTCTTCTTTTTCTTCTTCTTCTTCTCTCTTCTTCTCATCCCCCCTTCTTTTTCTTGCCTAACCATATCATCTTGGCCTCTTAAACTCAAAACAATTGTCCCGTACGCAAGCGTGACTCTTTCAATAGAAAAAAATATCAAGTAAGAAAAAAGAAAAAAAGAAAAAAAAAAAAAGAAAAAAGAAAAAGAAAAAGAAAAAAGAAAAAGAAAAAGAAAAAAAAAAAAAAAGAAAAAAGAAAAAGAAAAAAAGAAAAAAGAAAAAAAAAGAAAAGATTTGTCGCGTCGTGCTAAAGCCACCAATAGGTTTCCCACAGGCACGTCGTTGGACAAACCTTCTTCGCTCGTCGCTGTGAATGAGAAAAAGGAACAACACCGGAAGATATGACAGAACGATGAACGACACACAAATTTCTTCGATTATTTGCCCAACGGAGTCCCACTGATTTCAAATTCACTCAAATGAAAATTAAATTAATAAGCTTTTATTCAGCCATTTTGTTTTATTTAAATTTTAATTTTATTTAATTTTAATTTAATTTTTTTAATTGTCATTTTTGTGTGTTTTATTGTATTTTAGTTTAGGAGATTTTCATTGGACATTATCCTGTTTTGGGCACTAGCAAATGATAAAAGTTCTAGATCAGGTACAATTTTAGGATTGTATCAATATTCCGATACGGTGAGCCTCTTTAACATAATTTCTCTGTTCAATAGACAAAAAAAAGTGACAGCAGGAATTGGTTTGATTTTATAAACGTAAATTCTAAATAAAATACTCAGAAGTAATGACGAACTCATAAGTGACGTTCTCTTATGAATACCTACACATGTTATATACTTAATTAAGGTGCATGGTGTGGTGGTGACCGTCATAGGACATGGACACGGCGAAACGAATTCCAATCCTAGACGAGCCTGGTTGCATTTGCTGTAGTACTACTAACCTTTGTAAGGGTTTGAATGAAACTATTCTACGTCCACCTATGGGTAAATAGTAGGACAGTCTGGGCTCTTTAACCTTGGTTAGGCAACCACTCTAGGAGAAGGAAAACGCTGAATTCAAACCTAATAAACTCTGCTAAATAATTTGACCTTGGGTCACATCCTACTCGCGCAGAAGGGTTGATATTTCGACACTGTGAATCATTTTAGAAAATATTTGTCTGTTAGAGATAGATAGATAGATAGATAGATAGATAGAGAGAGAGAGAGAGAGAGAGAGAGAGAGCGAGAGAGAGGGAGAGAGGGGGAGGGGAGAGAGAGAGAGAGAGAGAATTTACTTAGTTTTTATGAGTACAATCAAAGTCAAAATACCGACAAGAAGTTAGGACGAACTCATAAGTGACGTTCTCCCGTGGACATCTAGATATGGATACACCATTGTAGACGGATCAACATAGATAATACGGATACTGAATGTGGTGCGAAGGAGTTACCAGGAGATATGGGCGATAGGGACAGTGGAGAGAAAGAGAGAGAGAGAGAGAGGGGGGGCATGGGAATCCGTGCTGTCAGAACGACTTGATAATGATAATTATTTTGGGAGCCAGCGTCTTGTGTGTATGGCATTCAGTCTTTTCTCAATGGCTGGTAAAAATTCATAGGTAATGGTGGCGAAAGAAAGAAAGAAAGAGAAAACGCAAAAGAAAGAAAGGAAGGAAGACAGAAAGAAAGAAAGAGAAAACGCAAAAGAAAGAAAGAAAGAAGAGAAAGAAAGAAAGGAAGTAAGATAGAAAGAAAGAAAGAAAAAAAATGCAAAAGAAAGAAAGGAAGAAATAAAGAAAGAAAAAAGAAACGCAAAAAGAAAGAAGGAAGAAATAAATAAGAAAGAGAAAACGCAAAAGACAGAAAGAAAGAAAGAAAGAGAAAACGCAAAAGAAAGAAAGGAAGAAATAAAGAAAGAAAGAAAGAGAAAACTCAAAAGAAAGAAAGAAAGAAAGATAGAGAAAACTCAAAAGAAAGAAAGGAAGAAAGACAGAAAGAAAGAAAGAAAGAAAGAAAGAGAAAACTCCAAAGAAATAAAGGAAGAAAGAAAGAAAAAAACTCAAAAGAAATAAAGGAAGAAAGAGAAAACATAAAAGAAAGAAAGAAAGAAAGAAAGAAAACTCAAAAGAAAGAAAGGAAGAAAGATAAAACAAAAAGAAAGAAAGAAAGAAAGAAAGAAAGAAAGAAAAAGAAAACTCAAAAGAAATAAAGAAAGAAAGAAAGAGAAACCAAAAGAAATAAGAAGAAGAAAGAGAAAAACCCAAAGAAATAAAGAAGGAAGACAAAAAGGAAAGAAAGAAAGAGAAAACATAAAAGAAAGGAAAGAAAGAAAGAAAGAGAAACCAAAAGAAAGAAAGAATGAAAGAAAGAAAGAGAAAACGCAAAAGAAATAAATAAAGAAAGAAAGAGAAAACCCAAAAGAAATAAAGGAAGGAAGACAAAAAGGAAAGAAAGAAAGAGAAACATAAAAGAAAGAAAGAAGAAAGAAAGAAGAGAAAACCCAAAGAAAGAAAGAAAGAAAGAAAAAAGAAAACCCAAAAGAAAGAAAGAAAGAAAGAAAGAAAGAGAAAGAAAGAAAGAAAGAAAGAAAGAAAGAAAGAAAGAAAAGAAAAACGTAAAAGGAAAGAAAGGAAGACAAAAGAA
>CM042166.1:52543576-52581076 GCA_023376005.1 Doryteuthis pealeii | reverse complement strand
ACACATACTCAGACAACAAACAATTATATTCTCACTCTCTTTTTCTCTCTCTCTCTCTCTCTATTGCTATTTTGTCTTCTCTTAATCTCTCTGACACACACTCTTTCTCTCTCTCTCTCTCTCTCTCTCTCTCTCTCTGTGTCTGTCACATACAATCTCTCTCTCTCTCTCTCTCTCTGTAACTCTCTCTCTCTCTCGCACACACACACATACACACACATAGACTCACACAACACAAACACGGTTCTCTCTCTCTCTCTCTCGCTCTCTCTCTCTCTCTCTCTCTCTCTCTCTCTCATACACATACACAACACACAAACTCCTTCACTCTCTTTCTCTCTCTTTCTCTCTCTGTCTCTTTCTCTTTCTCTCTCTCTCTCTCTCTCTCTCTCTCTCTCTTATACACATAATCATACATACGCACAGAACATACAAACACGATCTCTCTCTCTCTCTCTCTCTCTCTCTCCCTATCTATCTATCTATCTATCTATCTATCTCACTTACACTCAACACACAAATTCCTTGACACTTTATTTCTCTCTGTCTCTGTCTCTGTCTCTCTCTCTCTCCTGTCTCTGTCTCCGTCTCTCTCTCTCTCTCTCTGTCTCTGTCTCTCTATCTCTGTCTCTCTCTGTCTCTCTCTCTGTCTCTCTCTCTCTCCCTTGCAGTGTATACAATAATTTTTCTTTCGATTTGTTTTATTACATTATTCAATTTTTGTTATTTTTTCTTCTCTCTCCTCTCTCTCTCTCTCTCTCTCTCCTCTCTCTCCTCTCTCTCTCTCTCTCTCTCTCTCTCTCTCCTCTTTTCACACACACACATACACAGACACACACCACTCACAGAAACTCCCTCACTTTCTCTATATATCTCTCTCTCTCTCTCACTCTCTTTCACAAACACACACACACACACACACACCACCCACAGACACTCCTCACTCTCTCACTCACTCACTTTTCTCTCTCTCTCTCTCTCTCCTCTCTCTCTCTCTCTCTCTCTCTCTCTCTCTCTCTCTCTCTCTCATAGTGTCGCCTCGGGGTTTATCAGTTCCCCGCTCTGCATCGTAGACCCGCTTCGTATTCTTTGCCTCATTATAACAGAAGAATAGGTCCCCCACCACCACCTCTTGTATTTTGTCCGACCAAGCCCTCCATTCTACCTACGAATATCACCCACCTTCCATCTACACCTTTCGTAACTTTCAGCCCCAGCCCCCCGACCCGCTCAACGCCGCCCGGGCTACCGGTCCTTTAGCTCTTTCCTCTGCCTCTTGTGAACGGACGGAAATCATTGGACGCTGCCTTCTTGGTGTTGGCGTTATTCATACACATATTTATTTATCGAATTGCGAGTTTATTTTATTAAATTTTTTATATATTTTTTTTTAAAGCTTTTAAATTCTGGTTACGCCTTGGAGTGTCACGTAAAAAACAGAATTGTGTATGCACATGCAAAAACATACAGATATGCAAATACACACACATACATACACGCACTTTTGTACATATATATATATATATATATATATATATATATACGTATAATATTGATATTATAGTTTACTATATCTATTAGTAAATCGTGCTCAATATCGTTGATAGAGCATGTATCATGTATAAGAGTAACTGATAGTTTCTCGCCTATGAGATGTTCACAATCGCATTGGAAGTCAGTAGTCAAGAGCCGTTGATTTCATATCAATGGCCCACAGAGGTAATTTACTAATTGAGTAACATGAGTAGCACAGAAAAAACAGAACCCAAATTATTTATTTATTTTCCCATTAAACTAACCATAAACCCCAATCCTAACCCCAACCCTAACCCTAGCCCTAAACCCTAATCATAACCCTTGTTGGACTTAAACTTAAAAAAAAAAATTAAGTTTTATTACAAAATGTGTGGGTTCTGTTTTTTCTGGGTCACCCTGTAATATTATGTTACTCATCTAGGGGGGGTAGGGTTTACGGTTCGGATTAGGGTTAGGATTTGGGTTTAGGATTAGTTTAATGGGAAAATAAATAATTTGGGATTTGTTTATTTCTGAGTCGCCCTGTAATATTATGTTACTCAATTAGGAGTTTAGGATTCGGGGTTAGGATTTAGGGTTAAGGTTGGGGTTTAGGTTTAGTTTAATGGGAAAATAAATAATTTGGGTTCTGTTTTTTCTGGGTCATCCTGTAACATCATGTTACTCAACTAGGAAATAACCCATACAGATATGTAGATACACACAGATATACATACACGCACTTTTGTACATACATACATATATATATATATATATATATTATATAATATATAATATATATATTGATATTTTAGTTTACTATATCTATTAGTAAATCGTACTCAATATCGTTGATAGAGCATGTATCATGTATAAAGCGTAGCTGATAATTCCTCGTCTATGAGATGTTCACAATCGCATAGGAAGTCAGTAGTCAAGAGCCGTTGATTTCCTGTCCCTGACATTCAAACAATATATATATATATATATATATATATATATATATATATATACGTATACTGGGCATCACCTGGAGGGACAGGATCACTAACACAGCAGTTCTAGAGAGAGCTCAACTCCCCAGTTTGTGCTCTCTACTGAAACAATGTCGTCTCCGATGGTTGGGTCTTGTACATCGGATGGATGATGGACGAATCCCGAAAGACATCCTCTATGGAGAGCTTACGTCTGGTAAAAGATAGATTGGTCGCTCCCAGCTGCGATTAAAGGATGTCTGCAAGAATGATATCAGGTGCTTTGGCATTGCCCCTTCCAGCTGGGAAAATTTGGCTCAGGACCGCCCTCATGTCAGAAGTCACCCTGACACTAAGCTAAGAGGTCAAAGCTAGAATAAAACAGCGGCAACAAAGCATCGGCACATGAACATCTTCAGGGAATGCCTTCAAATGCGAAATCTGTGGTCGAGAATGTTTTTTCAAACATCGGATTTCAGTCACAGGAGGCGCTGTAACTTCAGGGGCACATAAAAACTTTATCATAGTCTTCCGACACTAAATGCCAATGAATGATGATGATGATAGGATATGATATGATATGATATGATATATATATATATATATATATATATATATATATATATATATATATATATATATATATATAGAGAGAGAGAGAGAGAGAGAGAGAGAGAGAGAGATAGTTTGCCATTTGAATAAATAAAGAGTGCTTAATATTATTCATATAGCACATATATCTAAGGGTAACGTAAATACAAAGTAAACACAAAGTCAACAGCGGTTTTGGGTTATATCAATGTTAGCCTAACACACACACACACACACACACACACATATATATATATATATATATATATATGTGTGTGTGTGTGTGTGTGTGTGTGTGGGTGTGTGTGTTTGTTTTGTTGGTTGGTTTTGAAGGCTGTCACAATGCAAGTGTAAAGAAAAAAGAAGGTAACTAGGATATTGTTTGTTAACCTGACACTTTATTCTTAATATTTCGGGATGAAAAATCCCATCAGAAGAAGAATATTCGAACTGAAGTGGTCCTAGTTGCTAGATTTGTTCTGTCTCGGGTCTTCCAAATTCTGTGTGTGTGTGTGTTTGTGTGTGTAAGTGTGTGTGTGTGTGCGTGCTTGTGCGTGTAAGTGTGTGTGTGTGTGCGTGCGTGCTTATGTCTGTATGTCTAATCATTTCATTTATTTTATTTTAATTATTATTCCAGATTTGATTTGCCTCTAAGTAAGGTTTTTTTTTGTTTGTTTATTAACAGGATCATCTGATCTCTTTTTTATTAGTGGGACAGAAATAGTAAGTAAATCTTGCGCATTATTTGAAATGAACTTACTTGTTATTAAGAACACATTTTATGATATTTTCGTGTTAAAACGTTTTTGATTCGAACAAATTCGTATTTTCAGTGAAGATTTACGGTGAAATCAAAATCGTCAACCAAAATATAATCCTATCTCAAACTGAAAGAAACAAGGGGAGGTTACTCTCATTTATGTAACTAATGTCCAGATTACCATTATTTGTATCATGAATACTTACTTGAAGCTAAAATTGTTTTTTTTTTAATGATTACTATTAACTTATTGAAACCATATATATATTTTCCATCCTCTCCGCACGAGCAGGATATGATACAAGGTCAATTTCATAAGCGGAGTTTAACAGGTTTGAATACAGATTTTTTTTCATTTTCCTAGAAGGTTTGCCTAACCAAGATTAAAGAGTCCAGTCTGTCCTACTATTTATCCATAGCTGGAAATATATATATATATATTATATATATATATATATATAATATATAGAGAGAGAGAGAGAGAGAGAGAGAGAGAGAGAGAGTGAGAGTAGGATTCATACCTTTGGCAAGGGTATTAGCGTTAAGTGAAATGCAATTACCACATCCAGGGTTTGAACTCGGGGCGATGAGTCAATTTCCTATGATATTTACCATTACAACACGCTTATTGAAACCATATAGTTTTTATTAAATAGAAATAATTAAAACCTTATAATCCTTAGTATTAGATAGAAATACTTGAAACTATACGACTGTGTGCAAATTATTTATATTAGATAGGAATACTTAAAATCAAATAACGGTATGAGAAAAATTTCTTACAAAATGACAGCACAAAAGATTTAAGTATAAATGTACAATAAATGCAATTCCTTAACCTTTAGAATAAAATATTCCCAGACAGGATGACATGCCGTTAAAATCAATCAATCGATCGGGAAGATCATATCAGATTATAAAGTTTATTCTAGAGACAGGATAGGCCCACTCTGACCCGGAGTGGTAGTACCTGTTACGGTATCGTATATGGTCAGATTTGCTTGGATATTATTAGATAAAAAATTTAAAAAAAAAAAAACGCTCTCCGGTCGATGTAAAAGTATTTTTTTGAAAAATATTGCCTGAGGTCGGCGGGAGTTAGACATTCAGTATCAATAAACTGAATTTTATTCAGTTCAATTCTGTCGAAAAATAAATTCTTTAAAAATTATTTTCGATAAATAAAATTTATTTAAAAAAATGTTTGTAGTTATGCTCTCAATTCATTTTCTTAGAAATTTATTAAAACTAAAAGTAAGCATTTTATAAATGTTATGTATTGGAAATACATTAACGAAAAGGTTGAGTGGTTGTAATAATAGTTTATTACAAATACAAATAACAAAAAAACGGCTTCCGGCCGGCAAGGTAAAAATGTCTCTGCGCGTAAAAGAAGGATTGGTAAGATTACTTATCTTGAAAAAGTTGTAGTATGTGTGTTTGCAATCTGAGAATACGAAACAGCGTTCGTGGTTGGAGATCAACTCGCATCATGCTGAGCTAATCTTATGTTGTTCCTTTATACGTATCTCATTTGTATACGTGTGGGTTACTTCCCTTTACAACAATAAGTGTCTATACGGGATTATTTTAGAAAAAAACCCAAAAAACCAAACATGAATTCCGAATTCTGCTAAAAAATGTCATAATATTATTCTTTTTCAAACTTTACTTTCTTTTTTAATTGAATTGCCAAGGAAAAACATTTCAAAGAAATCTTATGATACAATTATTCAGACTCTTATCTTTAAAGATAAAAATCGTTTTACGTCAGTTTTTTTCTTCAGATCTCATAGAATAAAATAGGTGTGTGTGTGGGGGGGGGGTCTCCGTAAAAAAAAAATTTCCTCGTATATATTTTAGGAAAAAATTGTTTAAATATAATTTCATCAACAGGTGAATAATTACCGAAAATTTCGTGATATTTTGGCTCTTAATTGATTTTTCATAGAGTCTGTTAAAAAGCCGGTAGTCGTAGCTTGTTTTTGACTACGTTAAATTTCAATTGATTTAATGGTACAAAAATGTGAATATTGGTTTCATTCATAATTGTCATTATTTCCGTAAGCTGAAAAAAAATTAAAAATCATCAGGAATTTTTTTAATGTTCCTTCTTTTGAATGGTTCAAAAATTTTGACGATAATATTAACCTTAAAGGAAGTTTCATTGTGTTAAATATAAGGGGGTAAATTTGACAGGGCAGATTGGACATAACTACCGTACATGCAATTTTTGCACTAAAATATAAACAACACGTTTCATTTTTTAGAGATGTAATACATTTCACGTTTATTAAATTAATTGAATAACTTCATTTAATTTTTAAAGAACAAAATTCAAATTCATATAAATCAAAATGAAAGAAGATATTTTGATAATAAAAGGAACTAAAATTACACCGTATTTTTTCCATTAAAAATACTAGCATCAAAAACATCCTCCGGGCGGTATAAAATTATTTTTTGAAAGGTATTGCCTGAGCGGGTGGAATTTGAAAATTCAATGTCAGAGGGTTTGTATCATAAGTAAGTAAAATCATCAAATTTATTAAAGGAGTATTAAAAAAATAAAACAATTTTAAATGGAAACTTAGTTCTGTCCCCCTCAAATAAAATGTTGCTTACATTTATTAATTATTAATCAAATAATTATTTTGCATATTATGCACATAAATTTTACACAAAATCGTAGGTATTTTTTTTTATTATTTGTATACTTTTTAGTTAACTTCTTGTTACTGAAATTTTATTTTTTAAATTGCTTACTCAAATGTTAAATGTATACAACACAGGAAGTATTGTGATGTAAGCTGTGACATTGTTATTGTTACAGACAGAAATACATTCAATCTCCATTATTAATAGAAGAAATGTAAACGAAACCACTTCCGGTTGAGTCGTACCAATTGTTTGTTTTTTTTTTTTTTTGTTTTTTCTACTCTCAAACCAAGCGACTTTATATTTCAATATTAAATTTTTAATATTTTAATTTTAGTGTAAAAAATATTTAGGTTTAAAAAATTTTTAGTACATTTCTTTATTCCTTTATTGTATGTTCAGTGTATTGCTACAAAAAAATCTTGCTATGCTCGGCCTCTATGTCTGTCTTCCTCTGTCTGTCTGTCTCTCTCTGTATCTATCTATCTCTCTCTCTCTATATATATATATATATATATATATATATATATATATATATATATATATATATTAATAATAAAGTCATCCACAGACACGTGTTTCGGCATATCATGCCTCTTCAGTGTGGCTAGACACAACTTACATATATATATATATATATATATATATTATAGAATAATCAAGCTAAGTTCCAATTACCGTCGAATTGGTAAGACACAGCAACAAACCTGTCTTGCTTCAACCCTACTGCAGAATGACAGGGTATTTATGAAACTCCTCAACATCATTGAAACCAAGCTGCCAATCAGAACTCAAGGAATGGAATCACCCAAATAGATGAATGGACCATTCTTGATTTCCATAAATACCAACTGACTTGGACACTGCTTCAGTTGTGCTTAGCTAGTTGCTGTTGTTCAAACCAACAGTAGACAGACTGACTTCAATATATATACGACTCTTTGTCAATCCCCCCTCTGTCTCTTTCTCTTTATATATATATATATATATATATATATATTATATATATATATATATATATATTTCATGTTTGCCTTTTAATTGGAGAAGTAAGAATAAACTTATGATCTATGTTATTCTATAGACTACTATACATGGACACACTTCCATTGACCGATAAGTGGATAGTTAGATGCTGTACATTAATCAGCTCTGTGTTGATTCTGGATGCTGCACGCCGACACTTGCCAGGAGCGATAGAAATGGTTGGCGAGATAGATAGATAGATAGATAGATGGATACAGACAGACAGACAGACAGAGACAGAGACAGTGACTGAGAGATAGAAAGAGTGATAGGTATCCGTGCTGTCAGTGCAAGATTATGATGATGATGATGATGGTGATGATGGTATTTTTTATTTAGAATTTGTTTGGTTGTACATAATTATGAATGATACTGTACCGACAGAAACTAATCGAACCGTAGAGTATATATATACATACATACATATATATATATATATATATATATATATATATATATATAAGCTCCACCATGTTCACATATATTTACACACCCAAATATCCACCAACAAAAACATATCCTTTGTCCCTGTGCTTGTCTGTCTGTCAGTCTGTTTGTCTGTCTCTCTATATTTGTGTGTATGTGTATGTGAGTGCTTGTACTTTTGTATGCGAGTACCTGTGTGTTGTGAATGTATATATATATATATATATATATATATATATATATATATATTAAACTTTATATATATTAACTTTATATATATATATATATATAAAGTTAAAAAATTATTCCCCCCAGCACATTCACACCTATTCATTCAGACGCATACACCTACACGCGCTATTGATCTTATATATACGAGTGCATATTCATGTACGATTTGTTACTTGGATATATATATATATATATTATATATATATATATATAATTTATATATATAAATCATGTATATATATATCATATGCATATATATATATAATATTCTTGTATATATATAAATTCATGTATATATATATATATATATATAATTATATATATATATATACAGAGCCTGATTATGACTTGCAGAGAACCTTTGAGGCTATCACTCGGAACCTTATAGACATTCATCTCTTTGTACAGCCACCCATAGGTTAATCCTTACCCCTTGGGAGATTAAGACATGACAAGAATTTTACCGACGAACAAGTCTTAATTAATAAAGAAATAAAAGAATTTACATAAAAGTCTTGTTTAGAAATCGCTTCTCGGTGAAAATGAAAAAAAAAAAAAAAAAAAAGAAAAAAAGAAAGAAAAATATACCTTGCCACAATAAATTGACGACCCATCGTTTTTCGAACTGGTTAACCCCCTTAAAAAGACCTGCAGCTCCTAAAATGGGTGTGAAGAAAAAGCAGAAGATCATTAAATTTCATTGCTTGGATAAAGAAACCACATACGAGGGTCTATTACAATGTCAATGCTGCTTTCAGATTATAACGAACACCCCGCATGTCAGATCAAACAATAGAAATTTTGTTTATTACGTTTCGGGTACTTTTTTTACTTTCTCTTTTTTTCTTTTTAGTCGACAGCCGGAGTTCTGGGCCATATTTTACAGAGACGATATCATCATGTTGACTGCCTTTTCGTAATTTTTTTCTTCTTCTAATGAATACCAGACTAGATCTTATGATTTTTAGTTTAAATTTAAGATTTTCTTTGTACTCACTGATTGACTGGTTTGTTGGATTTTATGACGTGTCGACCCTTGTTGGGTTATTTTATGCCGAAGACGTTTTGTTTTATTCATTCTTGATGGGCATTCAATTTTTTTGGATTTTACGGCATGTCAATCATTGTCGGGTTATTTTATGCCGAATACGTTTTGTTTTATTCATTCTTGATGGGCATTCAATTTTTTTGGATTTTACGGCATGTCAATCATTGTTGGGTTATTTTATGCCGAAGACGTTTTGTTTTATTCATTCTTGATGGGAATTCAATCTTTTTGGATTTTACGGCATGTCAATCATTGTTGGGTTATTTTATGCCGAAGACGTTTTGTTTTATTCATTCTTGATGGGCATTCAATTTTTTAAAACTCAATCTTTTAAATTTCTAAACTGATTTTGTTCTATTTAAGCCATAGTTGGAACCTTATCTGGTACTACCACTCCAGCTATGCGTAAATAGTAACTTAGTGGCGCCCATCTCCTTTCTTAGTAACATGTGACTGTTTATACTGGGTTACAGGCAGCCAGTATCGAGCCTGAAAAATTCTGGGTCAGAGATGATGTAGGAGTAAGGAATATTCCAAACTTTCCAGAACGCTAGAAATTGAACTTAACCAATAGATTTGGGTTAACATCATACCCAGGACGCTGCCCTTGTTGGGGTCGTGGAATTCTACGGTTTAATATACACATGAAGGTGCATTGTGTCATGGTTATCATTTGTGAAAATTTATTAAGGGAATGGTGATCCTCTTTCACCGGACACCAGCAGCAGCCAGTGGGGATCTAAATAAAATTAAATAAAATTAAAAACTAAATAAATAAATACAAAGTTCTGAGCGTCTGGACTCTGGCGTTTAGAGTTAACGGTCTGATCATAAAAGTCTCCATCTATACTTCGAAAAAGTTGTGTTTTTTTATTTCTCTTCATCTCATCATTTCATATTCCCTATAAGCCCTTAGTGTCACATGATGCCCACTATAAAAGAGGGGTCTTCGAAGAATTCAGCCTCCTTTTGTCTCTAGCATTGGCTAGCTACACTTGTTCCGTATCGTTAAAAGTCCCCAGACGGCGACGAATTGGAACCCACACCGCGTTAGAAGCTGGGGCGAAAAACGCACACCTAAAACCCATTCTGCAGGGCTCAACAGGTTACGAGGAACAGAACTCGAGGATTTCAGCTAAGTTCCGCAGGCTTTTTTTAAAATCTGAAACCAACCGTTTAACTAGATTCAATTCTCCTTAAACTATCTTTTACCAACCAAACACATTGAACTCTTCGTATTCCCTTTGGATTCTTTAAAACTCGTTTGGTTGTTTCATTGTATGCGTATTTTTCCCCTTGTTTGATATTTGTTTTATGTTTTACATGTAAAGTAAACATTTTGTTCTATAAAAAGTCGTTTGTCTCTTTTCTTCAAAAGCAGCACCCATCTCCTCTCTGCGTTCGAAGTACGGTTTATTCTCATACAAAACGTAGGGTTTAAACAGTGCCTTTCCGGTGACAAAAATCCGCACACATTATACGAAATAGACACGGTGTTCCGAGTTCAAATCCAGGAAGAAGCTCTTTGCACTTAGCATAGAGCTATTATAGGTATACCCAAAATGAGGCTAAACTGCGTTTTTGACAAAATTACTTTACCCCCCCCCCTACATTAAATAATTTACCAAAAAATCAGGGAATTATCGGATTTTAATGGAATTTTCAGTGTTTATTTATCAATGAATGATCTTCATAATGCATTATTTATTTTATTTCAAAACTTCCTGATTTTTTTCAGCTCACTTAATTTTATGTTGGGGGCGTATTATTTTTTCGAGTTAGTTTTATAGTTTTCCAATTACAGTATAAATAAAGAGATAAAAGACCGAAGTTATGAATAGGAAAACAAACATTTTTACGGTGGCTTTTCTATGAGAAAATAAGTACCGAATATCGAAAAATAAAATGTAAAAAGATAATGAATAAATAATTTTTTGGAGATTTCTTTTTTACTCATTTCGATAATTATTTAATTGGCTATTATCTTATAAAAGAAAAAATTATACATCGATATTTTTTTTAAATATAACATTTTAAACTTAACATCAGGCTTTTTATATCTTAAATGAATTTATATATTAATTTTTCATAGCAAATATACTAAATTAAAGTTTTGAAATGAAAATAACTGATGCATTATAAAATTAATGCACGTCTGTCGCATCAAGACTACTGCACGGCTGCAATCGGCTAGAATACTCAGAAGAGTCATGGAGACCTGGGGAGACTTGTTGTCACTCAGACTCAGACTGAAAAACTACTACTACTACTACTACTACTACTAATAATAATAAATAATAATAATAATAATAGTTCCAGCAGATCACAGGGTGAAGCTAAAGGAAAATTTAAAAAATGGACAAATATCTGGACCTTGCCAGAGAACTGAAAAAGTTATGGAATATGAAAGTCAAAGTGATACCAAGTGTAGTTGGTGCACTTAGAACGGTCCTAAAAGGATTGGAAAAGGGTTTGGAAAGTCTGGAAATCAGAGTAAGGATTGAAACCATTCAGAACACTGCACTGCTGCAATCTGCCAGAATACTCAGGAGAGTCCTGGAGACATGAGGAGACTTGTTGTCACTCAGACTCCAGTGAAAGACCATCAGCTTATGCTGATGTGAAAACTCAAAAAGAAGAAATGATAATAATAATGTAGTTTGTACCAATGGAACGGTCCCTATGGGTCGGGAAAAGAGATTTGAGGAATTGGAAATCAGGGGAAGAATCGAGACCATCCTAAGAACAGAATAGTTAAGATCGACTAGAATACTAATGAGAGACTTGGAAACCTGAGGACGCTTGCTGTGACTTAGACCCCGGTAAAGATCATCAGCTACCGCTCGTGTGAAAAACTCGCAATGAATCGTATAATGAAAATACCCATTTATTCACAGACAGTTATATAGTTTCAAACATTCTTATCAAATACTAATTATTTTCAAGTAGATATATTTGAACTAGGGATGTGAATATACCAAGTACTACTAATACTCTGGATAGAAGTGGACCTGGAAGTAATGCCGAGGAATTAGTACTCTACCCTCCCCTGAGCTCCAGAATTTCAGCTTTCGCCTCGGAATGTGGTTTAGCGTCATACCCGCCCCCATTTATGGATATTTTACCCGTCTGCATAGGATGCAGCCTGCATAATCTAAGTTCCGCCGACAGGGCGAATTTGACGTAGGACAATTAAAACGGTGTGAATGCAAATGATGTCATTAAATCTTTTCTCCCGCAATTTTCACTTTTACTTTCACTTTCGCAATATCTGGCACTCCCGCGGTTTTCCGGAGATTTAGGCGCGAAAAAGGCGTTCACGTATAGATAATATATTTACCGGTTCCGCAGGCATGAAAGCCATCATTATTGTACTCGGTCTCTTTCCACCATGCTGTTTCGTCTCTTCTTCTCTTTCTTCCTTTTTGGGGCGCACGCGAACGCTCTGTCCTGTCCCTCTGTTTCTCTCCCTATTTCCTGATGTCTCTTGGCTTCATTGTTAACTGCTTGATCTCTGTGTCATTATAAAATCGATGGGTCGCCAGCATTCTTAGTGCATGGTTACGAGCTGTTTAAAATCTTCATATCCGCAAAGTTTTGGTTGTTGCATCTTGTAGTACTAATCAACCCCTGGCTTATTTTCATTTAAAACTTCGTATATATATATATATATATATATATATATATATATATATATATATATGCGTGTGTGTGTATGTGTGTGTGTGTGGTATTTGTGGAAAAAGTGACTTACCGGTGAAAATGGTCAGTGTTTAGTTGATTCAAGTTTCACAATGATAAGACAGCGATATATATATATATATATATATATATATATATATATAATATATTATATATTTATTTATGGGTACTACTATGTGAACATAGCGTAAGTAGTTAATCCAATAGGGCTCAATATATTGTGAATATAGAGCATTAAGTAGAAGAAGTTATTTCCCGACCGCGGTTTCGGTGTTATTCCAACACCTTCATCAGGGGGATTGAGTTGATTTTTTTTCGGTTACTTTATATAGCTAAACTGATATCTTTTTAATTCTTCCTGAAATTAATCTTAGTAGGCTGCTAGTTTGTAGTTGGGGTTAAACTCCTTCTATTTTGACCTACGTGGGTAGTAGCGCGCTGTAACATAATACTTTTATTACCCCTTACCACTATCTTCAACTTACTCTATTGACCTTTGTGGGGTCAGTTAGTCTGGAGTATGGCTAAGTTTTTAAAAATTTATTTATTTATTTCTTCTAGTAGTTTTTCTTTGTTACTGCTTTATCATAATTTTACTGTATTATGCCCTTATTGATCAATTTTATCTTATTGGTATTCTAATGCATTGCGTAATCTATGCATACATTTTCCTAGGAACTCATCCTTTTTATTAAGTCATTTTTATTTGGGAATCTAATTATTTCTAACTTTTCCTGTAGACACAAGAAGCATGGGTCCGTCAGACCACGGCAAGCACTCGTTTTTTTTATTAAATCCCATTTGATAATCGGTGTTATGTTTTGATGTTTTAAGTCCCAAATGTAGCTGGCTAACGTTGTTGCATTTTTTCGTTTAATATTAGAGAATGTGTGTTTGTGGTTTGTGAATCTAGTTTTAAATTCAGATTTCGTGCATCCTACATAATATCTGGTAGTGTCCGGTTTCTGGGTAGATGTTACTGATGCTAGGTAAATTACTCTTTTGGTCAGACACTTTCCTCTTACCGGACACATGCTTGGATCTCGGCAGTTGCAGCTTTTTTGTTTGCTTACTTCCTTATTTTTATTGTTATTTACCTGGTTGTTAATTATCCTGTTGTTATGTTTTTTTTAATTATCCTGTCTATTCTAAATAGCATACAATGGTTGAGTATATAAACTGATAATTCTCATTTCTTTGAATTACGAGTGTTAATTGACACATAAGGTCTCCAATCCTATAAAACTCGTTTTATACCAGAATTTATATGAAAACAGGTATTTAATTAAACGTACGGGTTTTGAATGGTAAATTCTATAAAACTCGTTTTATACCAGTATTTATATGGAAATGGGTATCTAAATGACATACAGATTTTGAGTAGTAATTAAGGTCTCCACTATTATAAAACACGTTTTCGATCGGAATTTATATGAAAACGGGTATTTGAATAACGTACGGGTTTTGATTGTGAAATAAAGTCTCCAATCTTATGAAACACGTTTTAGACCAGAATGTATATAGAAAAGGGTATCCAAATGCCGTACGGGTTTTCAGTGGTAAATAAAGTTTCCAGTCTTATAAAACACGTTTTAGACCAGAATGTATATAGAAAAGAGTATCCAAATATCGTACGGGTTTTCAGTTGTAAATAAGATCACCAATCTTTTAAAACACGTTTTAGCCTGGAATAAATAAATAGTGACAAACTGGACCGTACCAGAGAGCTGTAAAATGTTGTGGATTATGAAGCTGGTAATACTACCAATCATAGTTGGTGCCCTTGGAACGGACCCCAAGACTCCTAGGAAAAAAGAATGATTTGTGGTGATCAGAGAAGTAATCAAGTCTCTGCTTGCCATAACACTGTTAGAATTAGCAGGGATATTTTGAAAAGTCATGGAGTCCTGGAGATATGAGGATACTTGCTACTACATAGATTCCAGTGAAACAACAATTTAGAGCTGGCGTGGGGGGTGAATCTTGGAATGAGTATTCAGTGATGTTGATATCTTTTAGATTAAGTGTGTCCTGGGACGCACATATTTGCTTTGAATGACTCACCGGAAAATTTGAAGGGTCCCAAGTAAAGTTTCTTAATGAATTGTATGTTTTTTTAATTTGTGATATGGGGAAACAACTAAAGCCGTCTAAGTCATACCTTGTAACCTATCCTGTGTAATTTGTTTCTAAGAAACTCTCAAAATGTATTTACAGTAAGCTTGAAATGGCGAGGGAAGAAAAAAGAAAAACACTGGGACGGATAGATATAATTTAACTGCGTCCTTTTAGATGTTTATGCGTCAGTGACGCATGACGCGTACCTAACAGCATCTCTGAGTATTAATAATAATAATAATAATAATAATAATAATAATAATAATAAAAATAATAATAATAATAAAACACTTTGGTACATGAGAGTGACGCTTATACTAATTCTAATTAATGCCCTTGGAACAAGTTCCATGGGTTTGGGAAAAAAGACTAGAGGTATCGGAAAAATCGAGTCCATCCAGACAACAGAATTGTTAGATCGACAGAAGAATCCTGAAGACTCGATGGGACTTTCTGTCACTCAAATTTCAGTGAAAAACATGGAATGGGTTAAATAATAATAATAATAATAATAATGATAATAATAATAATAATAATAATAATAATAATAATAATAATGACACAACTGGGTTGGGAAGGTGATCAACTGGGAATTATGCAAAAAATTTAATTTTTACCATACAAAAAAATGGTATATGCATAAACCAGAATCTATTCTTGAGAACGAAACGCATAAAATTTTCTGGGACTTTGAAATAAAAACGCACCACTTTATCCCAGCAAGAAGACCAGACCTAGTGTTGATTAACAAAAAAGAAAGAACTTGTCAACTGGTGGATTTTGCAGTTCCAGCAGATCACAGGGTGAAGCTAAAGGAAAATGAAAAAATGGACAAATATCTGGACCTTGCCAGAGAACTGAAAAAGTTATGGAATATGAAAGTCAAAGTGATACCAGTTGTAGTTGGTACAAAACTCAAAATAATAATAATGACCTTGCTAGAGAACTGAAAAAACTGTGGAACATGAGGATGAAGGTCGTACCACTTGTAATTGGGACCCTTGGAACAATCCCCAAAGGATTGGAAAGGAGTCTGGATGAATTGAAAATCAGAGGAAGAATCGAGACCATCCAGACTACAGCATTATTGAGATCAGTTGGAATACTCCTGGGAGACCTGGAGACCTGAGAATACTTGCTGTCACTCAACCTCCAATGAACCACCGGCTTCTGAAGGTGTGAAAAACTCGAATTGAGTGAAATAATGATAATAATAATAATGAAGGAAAACGAAAAAATGGACAAATCCCTGGACCTTGCAAGAGAACTGAAAAAACTATGGAATATGAAAGTCAAAGTGATACCAATTGTAGTTGTTGCACTTGGAACGGCCCCAAAAAGATTGGAAAAAAGTTTGGAAAATCTGGAAATCAGAGGGAGAATTGAAACCATCCAGAATGCTACACTGCTGCAATCTGCCAGAATACTCAGAAGAGTACTGGAGACCAGAGGAGTCTTGTTGTCACTCAGACTCAGACGCGAAGATGTCATGACGCGCGACGTAACTCGAAGAAATGCATTCAACAAAAGACGAGAAAAAGTATTAATGGACTGATTTTATGAGAACAAAGGGAACAAAGTGGGAATGATAACTAAATAATCAAATATCGAATCGCGGCTCGTCTTTCAAAAATATAACGCTGAACAAATAGAGTTACAAACATTTTATGAAGATTTTTCTAACTCCTGTCATCTACAAAACATCCATCAATTTCTTCACCGCATAATCTATCCTGATGAAGGTTTAAATAAACCGAAACGTTTAAGCGTCGATAAATAAATTCATCTTATTTTCGGAACACTTCGTTTTTCAAATTTCTTAATATATATATATATATATATATATATATATATATTATATATGGGGGGGGGGAGTAAATACACAAGAGATGTGTTTATGATATGGCTTTTTTTTAGCCGACAATTTTTGGGAGAATATGTGCTTAATTGAAGTCGTACCTAATTTTGAAAGTTAATTAATTAATAAATTAATTAATTAATTAATTAGGCGGGCATACCTATTTAAATGTAAGGCTAAACAAATCGAGAAAAATCAATCTCTGTATGTACATTTCGGCCTATTAGGCCTCAGCAGCAGAGCTATAGATAGGAAGACCGCCTTGTGCGTGATTCGAAACCCGACTGTCAAGCTGACAGGCGAGCACCATAACCCCATACACCAACCGGACTTTCTTAGATTTTTCGTTTTGTTTAGAAGTAGGTTTCTATTCCTCTTATAGTGACTTCTTCTACACGACAGTATGAGAAGTAAATACACAAGTGATGTGTTTATGGCTCTTTTTTTACGACTTCAATTAAGCACATATTCTCCTCCTCCCCAATATATATATGTATATATATATTAACCGTCAGGTTTTTCGTTTGTAATTTGCTTCGTAGTAGTGGGAGAGTAAAGAGTTAAATTCATGACAGGACAAAGACATCATAAAGGATATTATCAAACAGCAAATCAAAAGAGCAAAAAAATAAATAATCATTTTTATTGATGATCCTTATTGATAATTGCTAATGAGGTTTTTTCACAGAAACTAACAAGACAACAACTTTTTATTAAATCAATAACTTAATATTGGCGTTATAAAAATCTAGTACACTGACGCTCATTCCTCAGCTACAGTCCCCAAATACCACGAAAAATGAAATAATTCGTATATTTTGTTTCAACATAGAATGGTAATAAATACCACGTGCAATACCCTGTCCTCATCAGCCACTAACTAGGTGTGATAACACAGTTTCGGCGACTAAAAGGGAGACTGCCACCGGACAGGGTTTTTGTTTTTTTATTATAAAATAAAACAAATCTATAGATAAGTAAATAATGTCCGTTCATCTTAGCAGTTTCAAGTTGAATGTATAACGCGTTTACTTTCGCCCGTTGATGGCATTGGGCGCTTGTATGGGCCGGGTTAGCTCAGTCAGTACAGCGTTCGGCTAGAAACCACAAGGTTCCTAGTTCGATAACGCCCCTCACCAACTCACCGTATGAGTAGCACATAAATCTGTGCGGTAAAGGAGCTGATGGTAGGTGTGGCGCTCCACCTCAGACGCAAAAACATTCTCCTTTGTCTAGCGCTAGTGAAAAGGGGATAGACTCCCTCGCTAATTGACTAATACCCACTTTAGGCCACCCCGACGACTTTACTTACTTATCAACCGTTAATTATAAAAATTTGCTACCCAATCATTTCTTAGCTACAGCCCCAAATACCACGAAAATTGAAACAATCTATTTTATAAAAGTCTGTTTTGTTTTCGATGTATGTATGTATTTACAAACCCTAGGTATCCTATCATAATGTAATGGTTAAGCAACCTTATCTCGAAGATCAACTACTACTGAAAAACGAGTTCGATCCTCACAGAATACCTCATAAAGCAAAAATATCCCTACGTTAAAAAGAACTTGTGTTAATCCGGTCTGAATATGAAAATATTTTTTCACCAAACCCTCCCTCCGTTCGAGTATGATGTGACACAAGATCAATTTTTAAGCGAGGTTTGAATCTAGTTATTCCTCCTCCTAGATAAGTTGCCGTACCAAGGTGAAATAGCCCAACACAAGATCAATTTTTAAGCGAGGTTTGAATCTAGTTTTTCCTCCTCCTAAATAGGTTGCCGTACCAAGGTGAAATAGCCCAACACAAGATCAATTTTTAAGCGAGGTTTGAATCTAGTTATTCCTCCTCCTAGATAAGTTGCCGTACCAAGGTGAAATAGCCCACCACAAGGTCTATTTCTTAAGCGGAGTTTAACAGATTAGAATTCAGAGTTTTCATTCTCCTAGATTGGTTGCCATAACAAGGTTAAAGACCTCAGTCCGCTCAACTATTTTTCGATAGCTGGAAGGAGAGTTGGATACATACCTTTCCCAATGATGTTAGCACAATGTAAATACAAACAGTTTTGTCCAGGATTTGAACTCGAATTATAGGGTTCATTTCCAATGACATTAGCCATTACACAACGTGCCTCCAAAACTAATTAGTAGAGCGTGGTAAGAATATGAGAGGAAGAGGAAGAACAGGAATAAAAAAACGGGTGGCGATAAGAAAGAGAAATAGGGGGGATACAGGGAGAAAAGAAGTGATAAGAATAAAGAAATGTAGAAGGAGGAAGGAGAAGGAAGAGGGATAGAGATGCGAAAACATGAAAATATAATTGGTAATATTTCTCTGAATTTTTTGAGATGAGGCTTGATAATTAGTATTATTGTCTTCATCTTCATTGTTATCTGAACAACGTTTCGGACGATATGCCCTCCGGCCTTCTTCAGGTATTTCTTATCGGACTCGAGAATCTACTCGGACTCGAGAACCATCTCGGACTCGGAAACCTTCTTTTCGAACTCGGGAACTTTCTTCTAATCGGGAGCCATCACGAAACTATGATTAGCGGAATGAGAACAGGATACTCCCGTGGACTGAATAAAGGGTTAGGTTCAAAGTAACCATTACACCACACCACATGACTCTACAACTGATTGAATATATATATATATATATATATATATATATATACAACCTCTTCGCTCGAGCAGGATGTGATACCAGGTCAATATCTTAAGCGGAGTTTAAAAATTTAGAATTGAGTTTTCCTTCTCCTAGACTGGTTTAAGAGCCCAGTGTGCCCTACTATTTCCCCATAGCCCGAGGGAGAATAGTTGGATTCATACCTTTCCCAACTGTATTAGTTCTATGTGAAATGCAACGAGCCTCGTTCAGGAGTTGAACACATCCCTAGTGCCCATTTCCTACAGTGGTAACCGTTACACGTTACGCCTCCCCAACCGATTGAATATATATTGATATCAGTTAATGAGAAAAGTGCAAATGTAATTATTTTCACTGAAACTAATTAGGCGACTTTGATTAGATCGATAATTCAACATTGTCGTAAAATTGAAAATCTTCAATCGATTATCAACATTTTTATTTTGGCGTATTGTTCAATAGCAAAATTGATGGTAATTAATTATTTTGCAATAAGGAGGTATAGACTTATAATAGGACTTGGCGAAAGACAAGAGAATCTACACGGTGCTGTGAAAAGAACAAATGCACGTGTTATATACCCTACTTGTTGGGTATATACACAAGTGTTATTTTGTGTCAGAGAGAGAGAGAGAGAGAGAGAGAGAGAAAGAGAGAGAGAGAGAGGGGGGGAGATAGACAGGGTATCAGAGAGATGAGATGCATATTTGCATTACTTACTTCTTTCTTCTTCTCTGGCCATCGTGTGATCATCCAGTCGCCATGTTGAATTCTATCTTCTGAGTCGACTTATGGGTGATGTCTGGGTTCATGTTGTTGGTTCATGCTTCTAGCTAAGCATTCATTGACTAGCAACGCCAATTTACTCCTTAAACTTTTATTCCGAATCTTAACAGAAAATACACTCACACTACATAAAGAAAAAAACAAATATATATATTATATATATATATATATATATATATATATATATATATATATATATATAAGATTGTCCAAAACCTATTGCCTTCATGGCAATATATGTACTAGAATTTATCTATATGTTGCTGTACAAAGAACATGTGTGCGTGTGTAGGATACAAGAATTATCTAGTCCGAAAATTATCTAGCCCTTTGATATTACTAGAAAACGGTATCCTGGGAATGGCGTTAAACTGCATCTAGTGGTGACGTTCTGATTCTGGAAAGTGTGGAATAAACCTTCGTAGCTATTAGAGGATTTTAGAATCCAAAATTCTTTTTACATACATACACGCAAACTGCCCTTTTTATAAGTATAGATTACTCGATTGATTTTAATCTGTCAATTCATCAAGGGTTACCTTATGCCGAGAGGTTTGGGAATCATGTTCATGTTTGTGTAGTTGGGTTTTTTTTCAAGTTTTTTTTATATGGTATTGGTATTATTATTATTATTTACTCCTTTTGAGTTTTCACATCAGCGTTAGCTGATGGTCTTTCACTGGAGTCTGAGTGACAGCAAGTCTCCTTAGGTCTCCAGGACTCTTCTGAGTA
The DNA here is from genome assembly GCA_023376005.1 of Doryteuthis pealeii. Classification (NCBI taxonomy): domain Eukaryota; kingdom Metazoa; phylum Mollusca; class Cephalopoda; order Myopsida; family Loliginidae; genus Doryteuthis; species Doryteuthis pealeii. The sequence continues at coordinate 52,559,995 of CM042166.1, read as the reverse complement.
TTCCGGCAGATTACAACAGTGCAGTGTTCTTGATGGCATCCTTCCTCTGATTTCTAGACTTTCCAAACCCTTTTCCAATCCTTTTGGGACTGTTCCAAGTGCACCGACTACAATTGGTATCACTTTAACTTTCATATTCCATAACCATTTCAGTTCTCTGGCAAGGTCCAGGTATTTGTCCATTTTTTCATTTTCCTTTAGCTTCACCCTGTGATCTGATGGAACTGCGAAATCCACCAGTTGACAAGTTCTTTCTTTTTTGTTAATCAACACTAGGTCTGGTCTTCTTGCTGGGATAAGGTGATCCGTTTTTATTTCAAAGTCCCAGAGAATTTTATGCGTTTCGTTCTCAAGAACAGAATCTGGTTTATGCATATACCATTTTGTTGTATGGTCAAAATTACATTTTTTGCATAATTCCCAGTGGATCACCTTCCCAACCCAGTCGTGTCTAGTATTGTACTCCCGTTGTGCTAGTTTGCTACATTCACATAGTACATGGTTTACGGTCTCATCTCTAATACCGCAAAGTCTACATTTACTATTTTGTTGGGTCTTATCAATTTCGCTTTGATATAGTTTGTACTTATGGCATTATTCTGTGCAGCAATTATTAGTGATTCAGTTTCTTTTTTAAGGTTTCCTTTTCTTAACCACGTCTATTATTATTATTATTATTATTATTATTATTATTATTCCTTGCAAGTTTTTAACAAAATATTTCCCTGTTAGTTTTAGAATACCTGGTCAGTTTAACGGGCATCAGGTTGGATTTGGTTTCTTTATTTAATGGCATATCAACCACTATGGGCTACTTCATACCAAAACCATTCTTCCAGAAGAACAGTAGGGGTACTATTAAACCTATTATTGGGGAATGAGGACGGGTGGTCGGGATGCCACATATGAGTGGACAGAGAAAACGTTTGCCTAGTCTCGTGACCAATGTCACAAAACCGTCAGACGACTCCGACCCTGCCGTTTGAGGCAATGGTTCTGGAGCCGCTACCGATGTGGGACTCCCCAGGACGCAACTCACCTGAATATTCCCATTCAGTACCAATTTCCTTGCCGAATTCTAATGCCTTCTCGCTTGAGGATAGTGTCAAGTCGTCGAATTTCCGTGGCAAAGGGGGGCAACTGAGCAGAAATATTTTGCTGCAGGCCAATGTGCATCTAGGCAGTACTTAATACACCAGAAAAAAAGATAGAAAAATAAAAAGGGGGGGTAGTGGAGAAAAATGGAGGCTCGGGGAAAAGAAATTTATTCATCCGCTTCGATGATTTTTCGGCTGCCAGGGCATCCTTAAAAAAAAACCCGAATAGGCGGATTTCTTTTCGTCATTCGTGAAACTTTTTTCTTTTTGATTTTTTTTTCTATATTTTCTTTACTCGTTTTTTTTTTTTTAAAGCTCTTTTTTAAAATTCATTCCTTTACTTTTCGGAGACTATGGTGGTCTGGTCACATTTTCGTTGCAAAAAAAAAAGTCGTCGGGGTGGCCTAAAGTCGGTATCAGCCAATCAGCGAAGGGGTCTATCCACTAGGGCTAGACCATATATATATATATATATATATATATATATATATATATATATGCGAATGAACAAGATGAAATGAAAACACCACACAATGCTGTTAACGAGAAAACAATTTATAACATAATCATTTCGATTTTACAAAAATCTTCTTCAGAGCCCGTTTAATCCGTGGTGTTTGTGATCGGAGATAAAAGTCAAATGAGTTCAAAAAACAAAAAAACCTTGATTCTGCAAAAAAGAAAAGCGAAAGTTGTTACATTATTTTTCAATGTGGGCCTTCCCGCCGTCAACGGGGTAAACGGGTTATGTGTGTGTGTGTGCGTGTGTATGTGTGTGTGTGGTGTGTGTGTGTGTGTGTGTGTGTGTTGAAAAGAGAAATAAAGGAAAGAAAGAATAGAATGGATAAAATAGGATATTTTAATCAATTTTACTTACACGTGTTTCGGTCAGGAGTTTATCCATGTGTACATTATTCAATCTATTATTATTAAAAAAAAACAAAAACAAATGAAATGAAATAATAATAATAGAAAAAATGTAGAAATGTTCCGCACACAATCAAGTATCGACCTTCCTCAGAGTAAATCCGTATTTTTTTTATTATATATTTTATTTTATCTATTCAGCACTTTCTTTCCTTTATTTCTCTTTTCAACATATCGTCGGATTCACTTCCATTTTCATTTTACATATATATGATTACTTATGATTGACAAGTTGATTTGGCGAGTTTCATGTGTGGCGTGTCCGGTTGGCCTAGGGGTAGAGTCTCTGACTTTGAGTCCTGGGTTCGCCGGTTCGATCTCTGTCGGGGGAGATCGTAGGTATACACGGCTGATGAGACCAAAATTAGGACGAAACAGCTGTACAGTGTTCCTCACGTCGCACATGGTATTCGCCGAATTTGCTCGTCATGATTAATTAAATTATATAAATAAGAAAAAATTATCTCCATAAAAAATAAAATTATATATATATATATTATATATATATATATATATATATATATATATATATATATATATTATAAACTAGTTAATTAAATACGTGACATTTAGATATATGATGCTTAGTTAGTTACATTGTTTAATGGCACATCAACTCTTGTGGTTATTCCAATGTCAAATCTGAGACTATTGGTTAATATAAAATTATACAAGTTTTTGATTATAAATCCGAACGGAAATCATACACTTCTGCTATATAAACTCAACTTCATGGACATTATACGGCAACATGTATATATATATATATATATATGTGTGTGTGTGTGTGTGTGTGTGTGTGTCTAGTTATTTACTTAGCTTATTTTAGATGTATCACACGGCCAGAAGTGAGAATCGAACTCACTATCATTCGTCTACAAATGTAGCTTGCTATGCATTACAAGTGAATTGCACACACACACACACACACACACCACATATATATATATATATATATATATATATATATATATATATATAAATATATATATATATATATATATTATATATATATATATATATATATATATAAGGGTGTGAAAAAAATATTGCATCTGTTTTTTGGGGTTTTTTTTAGCTTGCGAACCATTACAACGTGATGGGACGCCCACGCACAAACAAAATCAAAGAGAAAGAAAGAAAGAACGAAAGAAAGAAAGAAAGAAAGAACGAAAGAAAGAAAGAAAGAAAGAAAGAATTATCAATAGAAAAGAACGAACGATTGAATAAAAGGAGAAAAAAAGACGTAGAGAACAAACTAAACCGCACAAGCAAAAGCAAAGAGAAGGAAAGAAAGAAAGAACGAAAGAAAGAAAGAAGAAAGAAAGAAAAAAAAGAAAGAAAGAAAGAAATATCAATAGAAAAGAACGAAAGATTGAATAAAAGGAAAAAAAAGACGTAGAGAACAAACTAAACCACACAAGCAAAAGCAAAGAAAGAAAGAAAGAAAGAACGAAAGAAAGAAAGAAAGAAAGAAAAAGAGAAAGAAAGAAAGAAAGAAAGAAATATCAATAGAAAAGAACGAACGATTGAATAAAAGGTAAAAAAAGACGTAGAGTAGAAACTAAACCACACAACAATTAAAAAAAGAACACGAAAAAGAGAGAGAGAGAGAGAGAGAGAGAGAGAGAGAGAGGAGAGAGAGAGAGTGAGAGTGAGAGGTGAGAGAGAGAGAGAGAGGGGGGGACCATTCATTTTGCAGACATGTGAGCGTCTTTACGCAAATTAGCATATCATGATATTGTATTAGATAATTTCGGTATAGCTCTTTTAAAAAGGCCATTTATTTCATTTTATCTATAGCCGCTGCATAGGGCTCACTAGTTTGCGTGTGAAAAGAGACCCACGCCTGTGTCCCATTACACAGAAAGAGATATGTAAACATATATATCTTAGAAAAAAAAATGTCGATTTGTGCGCGTGTCACGATGGGAAAAAAAGAACCCATATAAAAAAAAATTAAAAAATGGTGACAATAAATCTGAACATGTATGACATCTGTCCGTTTTTTTTATCGATTAAACGAACAAAACCTATAAACACACAAAAACAAACAGAATAAGAAAGAAAAAAAAAACGATTGTAAAAACTCCAGTAAAAAAGATTGACTTTATTACCACAGGTTAAAAATGTAGGAAAACTTAAATATATATATTATATATTATTATTTATATTTTGCTTGAAGGCAATTACAATGCGTATATCATATAAAATTCGATAATTATAGAACATAATCATGACAAGCGAACTCGGCAAACAATTGTGCGATGCGTAGAACATCGTACAGCCTGTTTCAACTATATTAAGTTTCATCAGCGATGTATACTAACGATTTACCTCCGACAGAAATCAAAAACGGGAGTCCAGCTGGCAGAGTCAGAGACTTTACCGCTCGGCTACCAATACGCACCGCACAATCCATGCAAAATTAACCTGTCAATAATAGTGACATATATATATATATATTAATGTCAATGATAATGATAATGATATATATATATACATATATATATGTGTGTGTGTGTGTGTGTGTGTATTTGTGTATGTGTGTGTGTGTAAGGTAAGGTCGTCGGGGTGGCCTAAAGTCGGTATCAACTAATCAGCGAGGGAGTCTATCCCCCTTTTCACTAGCGCTTGACCAAGGAGAATTTTTTCGCGTCTGAGGTGGAGCGCTACACTTACAATCAGCTCCTAACTTTACCGCACAGATGTCTGTGCTACTCATACGCTGAGTTGACGAGGACCATTATCGAACAAGAAACCTTGTGGTTTCTTGCCGAACGCTCTACCGACTGAGCTAACCCGACAGGTAACAGCCAACTCAGTTTCTCATTAATTTTGCAGTTTACTCTTGCTTCGCACTAAATCCAAAATGTATATATTAGACACAGACGCGCGCGCATGTGCGCACACGTACACACAAAAACAAAAACAAGCAACCAAACAAATAAAAAAACATTAAAAAAAACATTTTTTTAAATAACACTTGCGCCGAATCTGACACAAAGTGCGTTGTATAATCAGTCGAGGCATCAAGAAAGAAAGAGAGAGAGAGAGAGACAGACAGACAGACAGACAGAGACAGAGAGACAGCGACAGAGAAAGAAAGAGGGGGTAGGGAGATACTATGCTAACAATATATATAATATATATATATATATATATATATATATATATACGAGGTCATGCAATAAAATCTGAATTATTTTTAAGGAATTGGCAATAGAAAGGGAATGTTTCATTTACAGGGGAATCACTGGTTTTCCACTCCATGGACTGCCTTTTCAACCAATTCCAAACAATTCTGTGTGTGTTTGTGTGTGTGTGTAAATCAGTGACTGAGACAAAGATAGATAGATAGATAGATAGATATAGAGAGCGACTTGACTTTGCCCCGTCTTCTTTATATTCTACAATGACCACGCCGTCTAGAGGCTATTGGCAGATACGACGGGTAATTACCTTTCGTGTTCCCTATTACCAAAATAAGATATAATACCTAAAACTGCTATAATATCTATTATACAAGTTATAAATTAATTAAAAGCAAATTAATGGATTTTTTTACTGTTTACTTTAATAACACGAAATATATACTAAATTATTCCTTACTTTTAGGACAGAGTTATATTTGAAAACAATTCCATTTCAATTGGTTCGAATTAGACGTAATTTGCAATTAAGTAAAAACTGAGCCGTCTCCTACTCCATATTCTGCCTGTCACTTTCCCCAATGTATATTCCTCCTCGTTATATGTTAGTTTCTCAGAGAGAGAGAGAGAGAGAGAGAGAGAGAGAGAGAGAGAGAGAGAGAGAGAGAGAGAGAGAGGGAGATTGGAAAGTTTGAAAAGGACTTGTGTGTTAAGTTCCATAAGCAGCCACCCCGGCCAACATACTGGTTCTTAATATATTTAAATTAGGTCGAGCGTTGCCTTTCTTAGAAATCTTACAAAATGATTTTAATGTTCTTTTTTAATTCTTAGGCCGTATTTACTTAAAAAAAATAATTCGCTTTGGAAACTCACTTCTCCCTAATCCCAATTATATACCCACAGGTCAATGGGTGATCCAACAGGTCACGTTTTGTCTAGTATATAATAATTTTCAGGTGTACCTTTTCCTGAAATTTTAGGTACTCTTCCAATATGTGATCTACCGAAAGTTTGTGATCTACTATTTATCTACAATTCATGGCATGTGATCTACTAGGAAAAAAGGAAGACAGGGTTAGGGTTAGGGTTTAGGGTTAATTTAATTTGTAGTTAATGGGTAGATCCCATATTGGATTAGAAACCATTCGGTAGATCACATATTGGAAGAGCACCAAATTTTATTTCTTATTCATGGTAACTGGCTGTTAATGAAAAAAAAAGAAAAGAAAATTTGTCCATGACTGTATGACTCGTGAGGATCGAACTCTGAACACTTGAGTATACGAAGAAATATGGAGGTTACATATATATGTTTACCGACCCCTCCACACGAGCAGGATGTGACACAAGGTCAATTTCTTAAGCGGAGTTTAACAGGTTTGAATTCAGTGTTTTCCTTCTCCTAGACCGATTGCCTAACCCAGGTTAAAGAGCCCAGTCTGCCCTACAATTTACCCATATCTGGAGGGAGAGTAGAATTCATACCTTTTCCAAGGGTATTAGCGCTAAGTAAAAACGCAATTACCACGTCCAGGATTTGAACTCGGGGCGACGAGTCCATTTCCTATGACTTTAACCATTACACCACGCGCTTCCTATGGAGGTTACATATAGACTTATTGTATTATTTGTACTTTGCAACAAAGGAATTCTTCCAACCTGCAATTGAGAATGATTGAAGAGAGAATCTTTCTGAAGACTTGAAGATGTCTTTGACATTTTCAGCCTCTGAGATGCCGTGTTGGGAATTACCATCACTAAGAATCTATGGCGGTAACCTTAGACTTCAAACGGACACACTGACGCGACTCGAAAGGAAGAGTCGAAAATGGCGGCAAATGCGTTGCCTCTTCAAGAAGGAATGCGGGCGCAACAAAACTAGTATTAAATTCTGTTGTTTCGCTGTTGGTTGATTTAGAAAAGGCGTTATTTTGGATTAACCCTTTGAAACCATAGTTCTGCTACTTCATGCCCCCCCCCACACACACACACACTAAACACCGGGCATGTCCTAAGTATAACACTAAACTGAATCCAATAATGAGTGTGTAGTTCTTGAGCCGAGGCGTTGTGGTATATCACTTTGTTAACATCACAAATTGTCGAACATTGTCGGATATATAATTGAGAGAGGGCTTCGGGTGACAGAAAGAACGTGAGAGAAAGAGAGAGAGAGAGAGAGAGAGAGAGAGAGAGAGAGAGAGAGAGAGAGAGAGAGAGAGAGAGGGGGGAGGAGGATGGGGAGAGATACAGAGTTGACTTACTTGTTGCTTCATTTTTGCTTTACTGCTTCGGCCATGTTTTGCTATGGTCGTATAGGGATTTGGCCCCTATATTTTACGGCATGTGGAATCGAATAAATTAAAATAATTAAGTTATCTAAAAACAACTAATTTCACAATTACGTTAGTTAAGTTTAGAATTATGTAAACAAAAGAAAATCGAATAAATATTAGTTTAGAAATATTTTAGCAACAATAGAAACAATAGTTTAAATTCCATTGAAAATATGTACGCCATCGGAATGTTACAAAATCATCCGATATTTACGTCATTAGAAAACAGCTGTTATTTAAAAATTCCAATATTAAATTTAACTTAATGATCAAGTAGACAATTACAAAAGAGAATTATAAAAAATACCCTTTTAGCTGAAAAACATCAGTGGGGAGCTTATTCTCTTCCCGACTCGACAGAGTTGGAGCTGATGCTCCTAACTCGACAGTGGGAACGGACGCTCTTCCAAACTCGACACAACGGGGAGAAGACGCTGTCCGAAAACATAAAATACGACTCAACATGTCCGTCTTTTTTTTCGTTTCATATTTTCTCTCTCTCCTACTCAATACGACAGAAGTTTCAATCACAGAAATTGTTTTATCAAAACTGCTACAATTTGACATATCCAATCACACAAATATAAACAATACATGAGCACTCTGTACGTAGTTGTGTTTGTAAAAACACAACTACGTACAGATACATACAGTCTGCAACACCGCTGAAAGAACAATTGGATATACCAATTGTAAATTAATGTATACAAAGTTTGTTTCTTTTATCAATTTTGTCTTCTTCTTTTGTTTTCTATAGAAACTCCATTTCTGTAGTCATATACATTTAAATTGTGGGGATCAAAACTCAGATCTTCTTTAACTTCATAAACACCAAACAACAACGGTCCCTGCAGTCGTCATCTTGTCTTGTCTCTTCTAACGGTCTGTAACTAAGGGCTTCTTCTGGGCTAACTCTTTAGTCATGCAAATTAATCAACTCACAAGACTTTTATGTTCTTGATCAAGATTTATTTCTGCCCAAATTGTATTCGCCGCGCGGGAGAATCAACCTCGCACGTCTACCCTGCGACCATGTCTGGATGAAACTGAAATCTAAATCTAGTCACGTGTTTGTCGTGACGTGTTTGTCGTGACGTGTTCTCTTGGGGTCAGAGAGCTTTAACCGTTACTGGTATTTTCCCACTGTCTGATTTGAAAGCCAATGGCCCCTTATTCTATAGGGTTTGTCAATAATTTATGCTACCACATAAATTATGTAACGCAATTCCAATAATACTGAATAGCTGGTTCTATCCTCGCTGGATGCTCCATACTTGTAAACTTATGCCACATCCTACTCGTGGCGAACGGGTCGGGAAATATCTACGCTGATAAAGTTTAATGCCGTCCCATCGTTTCGTAATGGCTAGTAAGCTGGCCTCGCAGATCCATTACTACAGTATAACGAGTCTCGCAGTTCTATTAATAACGAATAACGTGTTCGATCTTCGCTGGATGCTCTATACTTGTAACCTTGTGTCACATCCTACTCGTGGTGAACGGGTCGGGAAAATATCTACGCTGATTATGTATAATGTCGTCCCATCGTTTTGTAATGGCTAGTAAGCTAGTCCTGCAGATACATTACTACTGAATAAGATAAATAATAAAAAGTTCGATCTTTACTGGATGCCTCATAGTTATAACCTTGTGTCACATCCTACTCGTGGCGAATGTGTTGGTTAAATATCTGCACTGATTGAGTATATATATTTACCAACCCCTCCGCACGAGCAGGATGCGACACAAGGTCAATTTCTTAAGCGGAGTTCAGCAGGTTTGAATTCAGACCGGTTGTCTAACCAAGATTAAAGAGCCCAGTCTGCCCTACTATTTACCCATAGCTGGAGGGAGAGTAGGATTCATACCTTTCCCAAGGATATTAGCGCTATATGAAATGCAATTACCACGTCCAGGATTTGAACTCGGGGCGACCAGTCCATTTCCCATGACTTTAACCATTACACCACGCGCACTGATTGAGTATAAGGGCGTTGAGTAATGGTTAGCAAGTTAGTCTCGCCGATCCATTACAACTGAGTAGCGAGTTCGAACTTCGCTGGATGCCTCATACTTGTGACTGAGTTTAAAAATTTTGAATCCAGAGTTTTCCTTCTCCTAGACTAGTTGTCATACAAAGATTAAAGGACCCAGTCTGCCCTACTACTTATGAAACCATATAACTGTGTAAACAAATGATTATAGGCAAATAAATACGTACAATTAAAAACGAAATGGGATATTGAATGGGATATTGAAAATAATGATAACAATAATAGAAAACGACAATATTTTTATAATATACATGTGTTTTTAGTATTATCTGCGTTATTCGGACTATTCTCCCCATTTTCATTGTTATTTGTACAACGTTTCGGCCGATATACCCTCCGGCCTTCTTCAGGTATTTCTTGTCGGACTCGGGAACCTTCTCGGACTCGGGAACCTTCTTTTCGCACTCGGGAACTTTCTTGTCGTATTCGGGAGCCACCACGGAATTTTGAACCGACAAGAAATACCTGAAGAAGGCCGGAGGGTATATCGGCCGAAACGTTGTACAAATAACAATGAAAATGGGGACAATAGTCCGAATAATGCAGATAATACTAATCTTCAAGCCTCATCTCAAACATTCAGAGAAACATATGTTTTTTCTTGTCAAAAAACACCAAAGGATTTACTCTGACGAAGGCCGTTATTCCTTGAATACCCAAAAATAAATTGTAATTTTCGATTATTGTTATTTTATTTTGTATTTAAAATAATAATAATAGATAGAGTACATCTGTAGATGGATAAACACCCGGCCGAAACAGTGTCAGTAAAATAAAATAAAACAAAATCCATTTTATACATTCCGTATTTTCTTTCCTTTATTTTTCATTTCAACATACCGTCGGATTCGTTTCCATTTTCACAAAACACTCTCTCTCTCTCTCTCTCTCTCTCTCTCTCTCTCTCTCTCTCACACACACACACACACACACACACACACACACACACATATATATATATATATATATATCATGATAATGGTACACGGTAGTAACCTACTCGAGTTTCACCATAAGAATCTTCAGGTTTATTAACGTGTACCATTATCATAATAAATTTGCTCTACCAACGTATTGAGCACTTTGTATTTGTTATATCACTGCCTTATCATTGTGAATCTTGTATCAACTAACCATTGTGACCTGTTTCACCGGTAAGTCACCTTTTCCACAAATACCATATATATATATATATATATATATATATAGCTTAATGTTATCTAGTGTTCCAGTGTAACATTATATACTTATACTTGAAAATGCAATCGTTGCCGAAATAAATTTGTTTCTTATAATTTAAGGGGTTAGCTTAGTCGGTAGAGCGTTCGGCTAGAAGCCACAAGGTTCCTAGTTCGATACCGGTCCCCGCCAACTCAGCGTATGAGTAGCACAGGTATATGTGCGGTAAAGTAAGGAGCTGATGGTAGGTGTGGCGCTCCACCTCATATGCTAAAACAATCTCCTTGGTCTAGCGCTATTGAAAAGGGGATAGACTCCCTCACTGACTGGCTGATACCGACTTTAGGCCGCCCCGTCGACTTTATATATATATATATATATATATATATTTCATGGTTGTCTTTGTGTTTTTTCATTGTTCCAATATATATATATATATATATGTGTGTGTGTGTGTATGTATGTGTGTGTATGTGTGTGTGTGTGTATGTATGTGTGTGTGTATGTGTGTGTGTGTGTGTTTAGAGAGAGAAAGATGCCTAGAAGAAGAAGAAGAAGAAGAAGAAGAAGAAGAAACGAGGAGGAAAGAGGAAGTTTTTGCTCTATCGAAAAGTCCGCAACTCCGGGCGGGTTGGATATGAACGTGCTCGAACCAAATCCATTCATTGAATCATGGACGTTTGCACTGCTCCTTTGGCCGATCAAGAAATCACAAACATAAGAAACACCAAACCATTCATAAAAAGAAAGTAAAACAAACAAAAAAAGAAAAAAGAAAAGAAAAAAAAAGAAAGAAAAAAGAAAAAGTAAATTTCTTTTCCTTCTTTTCTTCAAGTCAGTGGATTAGACCTTTAAGACTCACGCATGCGCACGATAATGTCCGGTCCTGGTTGCGTCTCTTTGTTTAAGCTGATTAGACATCTTCGATTTGTTCTTAGTCCTTTCCAATACCTTAGATCACTTTCTTATACCACAGCTGGGAATCAACACCTGTATGGGAATCAACGGCCTTTGGGTATCTGGTCAGTTTTCTTTCCCTTATATATATATATATATATATATATATATATATATATATATTATCCATTCTTTATTCTCGCTTTTGTTTTGATTTATTGTAAAATCTACGTCTGTGGTTAAACATTTCGCTATTTATATAAACATAGCGAACACCGGGTGTATTACGGGTACAGTTTGTAATACGTGGAAGGAAGCAAGCGCGGATTTCTAATGATACATTTCTTAAGCAGCCAATGTTTGAAGAATTGAATAAATATTGAAAGGATAAACTTAAGTATTGTTGTTTTATAGATCAGTTGCACTCATATTTGCATTGTAAAGTCGTCGTCGTCATCGCCGGGGCGGCCTAATGTCGGTATCAGCTAGAGAGTGAGGGTGTCTATCTAGACTAAGGAGATTATTTTACCATCTGAGGTGGAGTGCCACACCTACCATCAGCTCCTCACTTTACCGCACAGATCCCTGTGTTACTCATACGCTGAGTTGGTGAGGGTCGGTATCGAACCAAGAACCTTGTGATTCCTAACTGAACACTCTACCGACTGAGCTAAACCGTCCGTTTAATTTGTAATGTGGGAGTTAAGTAAAATCGTTGGGGTGGCCTAAAGTCGGTTTCAACCTGAAAGTGAGGGAGTCTATCCTCTTTTCACTAGCGCTAGACAAAGAAGTGTGTTTTTTGGCTTCTGGGGCAGAGCGCCACACCTAGCATCAGCTCCTCAATTTACTGCACAGATCACTGTGCTACTCATATGCTTAGTTGGCAAGGACCGGTATTGAACCCGGAGCCTTGTGGTTCCTAGTCCGACACTCTATCGATTGAGCTAAACTGGACCTCACAAAGGGTCAATCAATCCTGTCGATGGGGCTTAGAATAATCTCACTGTATTCCCTGCAGAAGGGTAAGACCCCTTGCCTCCACAAAATGGGTGTGCTAGGCAGTATCTAATGGTGAGGTTCCAGTTCCATGGCGAGCCATAAGAAGTGTAGGATACCTCTTCATTGCCATTACTCTCAGGTCCACTGTGACCCCTTTAAGGGTCCAATCTATGGGACATATATATCTATTTAAAAATAGAGGTGCGTGGTGTAATGGTCAGAGTCGTTGGAAATGGACTCGTCAATCCGGGTTCAAATCCTGGACAAAGTTGTTTGCATTTCATATGGCACTAATACTCTTGGGAAAGGTATGAGTCCATATATTTCCCCTCCAACTATGGTTTAATAGTAGGGCAGATTGGGCTCTTTAATCTTGGCTAGGTAACTAGTCTAGGAGACAGAATACTCCGAATTCAAACCTGTTAAACTCCACTTAAGAAATTGACCTTGTGTCACATCCTGCTCGTGCGGCGGGGTTGTTATATATATATATATATATATATATATATATATATATTCTGTGATACTATATGTACTCATGCAACACTCCGCATGAGTAGGATGTGACCTAAGGTCAATTTCTTGAGCGGAGTTTATCAGGTTTGAATTTCCTTCGCCTAGACAGGATATCATACCAAGGTTAAAGGGCCCAATCTGCCCTATTATTTATCCATAGCTGGAGAGAGATAGTTAGATTCTTATCTTTACCAATGGTATTAGCATTATTTGAAAATGCAAATGCTCTTATTATGTGATACTGGAATAGGTGATAATATCCATTTTTATTGTATAATGTTCCATGAGATATGATAAACATTCTTTAACTTTTTAAAAGAACATTTTAGGATTGTACTTATTTTTTGTTTTCTTGCCTTATTTAGTGTGAAAAAGGCAAGAAGCAGGCAATATCGCACAGACTATCACAGATACCGACTACGCTGATGACCTTGCACTTTTGCAGATACACCGACACAGGCCGAGTCATTACTGCATAGCCTGGAGAAGGTAGCAAAGAATATTGGCCTATATGTGAACTCCGATAAAACTGAGTTTATACGTTTCAAAAGGAAAGGACACATATCTACACTCAATGGAAAGCCTCTTAAGCCAGTAGAACAATGCCTAGATAGTAATATCTCATCCACAGAAACCGATGTAAATACACGAATAGCAAAAGCGTGGTCGGCCACAACAATTATCAGTAATATGGAAATCCGATCTCAGTGACAAGTTAAAGCGACAATTTTCCAGGCTGGGGCTATATCAGTGCTGCTGTATGGCTGCACCACCTAAACCTAACGAGGCGCCTTGAGAATAAGCTAGATGGGAGCTACACAAGAATGCTGCGTTCGGTTTGAACAAATCGTGGAACAGCACCCCAAAGAAGCAGCTATATGGCCACCTGCCCCCCATCTCTCAAACCATTCGAGTGAGATGGACAAGGCATGGGGCACTGCTGGAGAAGCAAGGACAAGCTCATAAGCGATGTTCTCCTGTGGAAGCCAACACACGGACATGCTAGTGTTGGCCGCCCACCAAGGAACTACATTGACCAACTATGCAAAGATGATGGATGCTGCGCAGAGGACCTCCCAGGGGCAATGAATGATAGGGAAGGTTGGCGAGAGACTGTCATGGATATCCGTGCTAATTGCGCGACATGATGATGATGATGACTTATTTATTGGGGATAATGGAATATTTATCACTATCCTTTTTGAGTGTATAATGTTCGTCGTAGAGTAGCTAATAATAGGGACGAGCAGTTGTTGCGTTTAACTTGGATTCCTCAAGGCAAAAAGGGAACTGGATATGCGTCACCCCGATAGTTTATCGTTTATTACTTACTGTCCGCACTGTTCCTCATTGTCGTAGATTAACACTCCGTGTGAGTTGTTATAAGAAAACAACAACAACAACAACAAGGCTAAATACTAACATGAATGATTGACAAATAATGCAGTCATCTAGACACATATAATGGGCAGTTGTGTGTATGTATATGAGGTATACTAAGAAACGGAAGCACAGTTTCTATCATTTTTTTTGTTATGAAACAGAAGCACCGTTTCAACCATCTTTTTCAGTTGTAAATAAAAGGCGGAAGTGATCACTTCCCGTGGTTAACGTCAGCTGGACTACCCGTGTTATTATTTCGCTAAGCGCGTTACAACAGTATATATGTCCGGATGAAACTACGAAATTAAAACAATTAACGACAAAGTAAATATATATACACATTAAATATCACTGGTTCTTGCTTTTTGAGCAAAAATTAAGATTTGATTTATATTCGAAGATATTTAAAAATCAAAATGTACATTAGAATAGCATTGAAAGTCACTTAATGATGACCAGGATTTGTAAACCTATAAAGTAAAGAAATCAATAAATCAGGGTTTGTTTTTGCCTGCCCCCTCTACCCAATCGATGATGGGTAGTCGCTTCTAGTCATATTCTAAGGCTCACCGATAAGTCTTACAACTCTGCAAATAATGCAATCATCTATACATATATAACGGGCAGTTGTGTGTATGTATGTCCGGATGAAACTACAAAAATAACAATTAACGACAAAGTAAATATATTACATTAAATATCAATGGTTCTTGCTTTTTGTGCAAAAATTAAGATTTGATTTATAATCGAAGATATTTAAAAAAATTTTGCCTGTCCGTTACCAGTCGATGCTGGTTAGCCGTTCTAGACGTATTCAAGACTCATCGATAAGGTAAAAGAAATAGGACGAGCAGTTGTTGCGTTTAACTAGGATTCCTCGAGGAAAAAGGGAACTGTATCTGCGTCTTCCCGATAGTTTATCGTTTATTACTTCCTGTCCGCGCTGTTCCTCATTGTCATAGACTAACCTCCGTGTGAGTTGTTATAAGAAACAACAACAACAACAAAACAACAACAAGGCTAAAATTAATATGAATGATTGACAATGCTTCAATATAAAAACTCGCTGATTGGCTGATACCGACTTTTGGCAATCCCGAAGACTTTACTTATAAAAGGAGGTTGGAAGCGATTACTGTAAAGGTTATCGTATAGGAAAATGGACTGACGATCCAAGTTCAATCCTGGACGAGGCTTTGCTTTTTCACTTTCGCGCTAATAACCGACAAAAGACATGAACCTTTATTTTTACCTTTGTAAGTAAAGTCGTCGGGGGCAGCCTAATGTAATGTCTAAAGTCTAATGTCGGCTAAACAAAGGAGATTATTTTAGCATCTGCGATGGAGCACCACACCTACATCAGCTCCTTACTTTACGCTTCTAGTGTATTCAAGACTCGTAAAAGAATAGAATAGGGAGAAGCTGTTGCGTTTAACTAGGATTCCTCGAGGCAAAAAGGGAACCGGGTCTGAATCTCCGATAGTTTATCGTTTATTACTTCTGTCCGCTGTTTCATTGTCGTAGATAACACTCGTGTGAGTTGTTATAAAGAACAACAAAACAACAACAAGCTAAAATTAAACATGAATGATTGACTGCTTCCATATAAATCAAACAACTAAAAAAAAGAAAGAAAAAAGAAAAAAGAAAAAAAGAAGTGGTATTTAATTTCATGGAAAGATTATAGTAGAGCAGTTACATCATTAAGATATTCACGTTATTAATCACGTGAGCGAACCGCACGAATAATGTAATTTCATGGGTTGGAGTGGGGTCGTATAAGTGACAGTTATGCATACCTTCCTCCAAAACGGTAGAGATTGTTGTATCTTGGGACGAGGCATACAAGTCCTTTGTCATCGAGCTTGACAAAGTCGTC
>CM042166.1:52502857-52537857 GCA_023376005.1 Doryteuthis pealeii | reverse complement strand
TAGTTAAGTTTGGAATTATGTAAACAAAAGAAAATCGAATAAATATTAGTTTAGAAATATTTTAGCAACAATAGAAACAATAGTTTAAATTCCATTGAAAATATGTACGCCATCGGAATGTTACAAAATCATCCGATATGATTAGAAAAACAGCTGTTATTTGAAAATTCCAATATTAAATTTAACTTAATGATCAAGTAGACAATTACAAAAGAGAATTATAAAAAATACCCCTTTAACTGAAAAACATCAGTGGGGAGCTTATTCTCTTCCCGACTCGACAGAGTTGGAGTTGATGCTCCTAACTCGACAATGAGAACGGACGCTCTTCCCAACTCGACACAACGGGAAGAAGACGCTGTTCGAAAACATAAAATACGACTCAACAGGTCCGTCAATTTTTTCGTTTCATATTTCTCTCTCTCCTACTCAATACGACAGAAGTTTTAATCACAGACATTGTTTTATCAAAACTGCTACAATTTGACATATCCAATCACACAAATATAAACAATACATGAGCACTTTACAAACACAACTACGTACAGACACATACAGTCTGCAACACCGCTGAAAGAACAATTGAATATACCAATTGTAAATTAATGTATATAAAGTTTGTTTCTTTTATCAATTTTGTCTTCTTTTGTTTTCTATGGAAACTACATTTCCGTAGTCTTATACATTTAAATTGTGGGGATCAAAACTCGGATCTTCTTTACCTTCATAAACACCAAACAACAACGGTCCCTGCAGTCGTCATCTTGTCTTGTCTCTTCTAACGGTCTGTAACTAAGGGATTTTTCTGTGCTAACTCTTTAGTCATGCAAATTAATCAACTCACAAGACTTTTATGTTCTTGATCAAGATTTATTGCTGCCCAAATTGTAATCGCCGCGCGGGAGAATCAACCTCGCACGTCTACCCTGCGTCCATGTCTGAATGAAACTGAAATCTAAATCTAGTCCCGTGTTTGTCGTCACGTGTTTGTCGTCACGGGTTCTCTTGGGGTCAGAAAGCTTTAACCGTTACTGGTATTTTCCCACTGTCTGATTTGAAAGCCAATGGCCCCTTATTTTACAGGGTTTGTCAATAATTTATGCTGCCACATAAATTATGTAACAAAATTCCAATAATACTGAATAGCAGGTTCTATCCTCGCTGAATGCTCCATACTTGTAAACTTATGCCACATCCTACCCGTGGCGAACGGGTCGGGAAATATCTACGCTGATAAAGTATAATGCCGTCCCATCGTTTAGTAATAGCTAGTAAGCTGGTCTCGTAGATCCATTACTACAGTATAACGAGTCTCGCAGTTCCATTAATAACGAATAACGTGTTCGATCTTCGCTGAATGCTCTATACTTGTAACCTTGTGTCACATCCTACCCGTGGCGAACGGGTCGGGAAAATATCTACGCTGATTATGTATAATGTCGTCCCATCGTTTTGTAATGGCTAGTAAGCTAGTCCTGCAGATACATTACTACTGAATAAGGAGTTCGATCTTTACTGGATGCCTCATAGTTATAACCTTGTGTCACATCCTACTCGTGACGAATGTGTTGGTTAAATATCTGCACTGATTGAGTGTAAGGGCGTTGAGTAATGGTTTGCAAGTTAGTCTCGCCAATCCATTACAACTGAGTAGCGAGTTTGACATTCGCTGGATGCCTCATACTTGTGACGTTGAGTTTAAAAGTTTTGAATCCAGAGTTTTCCTTCTCCTAGACTAGTTGTCATACAAAGATTAAAGGACCCAGTCTGCCCTACTACTTATGAAACCATATAACTGTGTAAACAAATGATTATAGGCAAATAAATAAGTACAATTAAAAACGATATAGGATATTGAATGGGATATTGAAAATAATGATAACAATAATAGAAAATGACACTTTTTTAAATAATATACATGTGTTTTTAGTATTATCTGCGTTATTCGGACTATTGTCCCCATTTTCATTGTTATTTGTACAACGTTTCGGCCGATATACCCTCCGGCCTTCTTCAGGTATTTCTTGTTGGACTCGGGAACCTTCTTTTCGAACTCGGGAACTTTCTTGTCGTATTCGGGAGCCACCACGGAACTTTGAACCGACAAGAAATATCTGAAGAAGGCCGGGGGGTATATCGGCCGAAACGTTGTACAAATAACAATTAAGATGGGGACAATAGTCCGAATAATGCAGATTATACTAATCTTCAAGCCTCATCTCAAACATTCAGAGAAACATGTGTTTTTTCTTGTCAAAAACACCAAAGGATTTACTCTGACGAAGGCCGTTATTCCTTGTATACCCAAAAATAAATTGTAGTTTTCTATTATTGTTATTTTATTTTGTATTTAAAATAATAATAATAGATAGAGTACATCTGTAGATGGATAAACACCCGGCCGAAACACGTGTCAGTAAAATAAAATAAAACAAAATCCATTTTATACATTCCGTATTTTCTTTCCTTTATTTTTCATTTCAACATACCGTCGGATTCGTTTCCATTTTCAACTTACACACACACACACACACACACACACACAACACACACATATATATATATATATATATATATATATATCATGATAATGGTACACGGTAATAACCTACTCGAGTTTCACCATAAGGATCTTCAGGTTTATTACCGTGTACCATTATCATAATAAATTTGCTCTACCAACGTATTGAGCACTTTGTATTTGTTATATCACTGCCTTATCATTGTGAATCTTGTATCAACTAACCATTGTGACCTGTTTCACCGGTAAGTCACCCTTTCCACAAATACCATATATATATATATATATATATATATATAGCTTAATGTTATCTAGTGTTCCCGTGTAACATTATAACTTATACTTGAAAATGCAATCGTTGCCGAAATAAATTAGTTTCTTATAATTTAAGGTTTATATATATATATATATATATATATATATATATATATATATATATATATATATATATATCATGGTTGTCTTTTTTTTTTCAGAAATAAAGGAGAAGGTTATTTTCCTTTGCCTATATATTTTTTATTGTTCCAATATTGATATATATATATATATATATATATATATATATATATATATATATATATATATATGTGTGTGTGTGTGTGTGTGTGTGTGTGTTTAGAGCGAGAAAGATGCCTAGAAGAAGAAGAAGAAGAAGAAGAAGAAGAAGAAGAAGAAGAAGAAGAAGAAGAAGAAGAAGAAGAAGAAGAAACGAGGAGGAAAGAGGAAGTTTTTGCTCTATCGAAAAGTCCGCAACTCCGGGCGGGTTGGATATGAACGTGCTCGAACCAAATCCATTCATTGAATCATGGACGTTTGCACTGCTCCTTTGGCCGATCAAGAAATCACAAACATAAGAAACACCAAACCATTCATAAAAAGAAAGTAAAACAAACAAAAAAAAGCAAAAAAAGAAAAGAAAAAAGAAAAAAGAAAAAGTAAATTTCTTTTCCTTCTTTTCTTCAAGTCAGTGGATTAGACCTTTAAGACTCACGCATGCGCACGATAATGTCCGGTCCTGGTTGCGTCTCTTTGTTTAAGCTGATTAGACATCTTCGATTTGTTCTTAGTCCTTTCCAATACCTTAGATCACTTTCTTATACCACAGCTGGGAATCAACACCTGTATGGGAATCAACGGCCTTTAGGTATCTGGTCAGTTTTCTTTCCCTATATATATATATATATATATATATATATATATATATATATATATATATATATTATCCATTCTTTATTCTTGCTTTTGTTTTGATTTATTGTAAAATCTACGTCTGTGGTTAAACATTTCGCTATTTATATAAACATAGCGAACACCGGGTGTATTACGGGTACAGTTTGTAATACGTGGAAGGAAGCAAGCGCGGATTTCTAATGATACATTTCTTAAGCAGCCAATGTTTGAAGAATTGAATAAATATTGAAAGGATAAACTTAAGTATTGTTGTTTTATAGATCAGTTGCACTCATATTTGCATTGTAAAGTCGTCGTCGTCGTCGCCGGGGCGGCCTAATGTCGGTAGCAGCCAGACAGCGAGGGTGTCTATCCCCTTTTCAATAGCGCTAGACCAAGGAGATTATTTTACCATCTGAGGTGGAGCGCCACATCTACCATCAGCTCCTCAGTTTACCGCACAGATCCCTGTGCTACTCATACGCTGAGTTGGCGAGGGCCGGTATCGAACCAAGAACCTTGTGATTCCTAACCGAACACTTTACCGACTGAGCTAAACCGGCCCTTTAATTTGCATAATGGCAGTTAAGTAAAGTCGGTTTTAACCTGAAAGCAAGGGAGTCTATCCTCTTTTCACTAGCGCTAGACAAAGGAGTGTGTTTTTTTGGCTTCTAGGACAGAGCGCCACACCTAGCATCAGCTCCTCACTTTACTGCACAGATCCCTGTGCTACTCATATGCTTAGTTGGCAAGGGCCGGTATTGAACCCGGAGCCTTGTGGTTCCTAGTCCGACACTCTACCGATTGAGCTAAACTGGACCTCACAAAGGATTAATCAATTCTGTCGATGGGGCTTAGAATAGTCTCACTGTATTCCATGCAGAAGCGTAAGACCCCTTTCTTCCACAAAATGGGTGTCCTAAGCAGTATCTAATGGTGAGCTTCCAGTTCCATGGCGAGCCATAAGAAGTGTGGGATACCTCTTCATTGCCATTACTCTCAGGTCCACTGTGACCCCTTTAAGGGTCCCATCTATGGGACACATATATCTATTTAAAAATAGAGGTGCGTGGTGTAATGGTCAGAGTCGTTGGAAATGGACTCGTCGATCCGGGTTCAAATCCTGGACAAAGTTGTTTGCATTTCATATGCCACTAATACCCTTGGGAAAGGTATGAATCCATATATTTCCCCTCTAACTATGGTTTAATAGTAGGGCAGATTGGGCTCTTTAATCTTGGCTAGGTAACTAGTCTAGGAGATAGAATACTCCGAATTCAAACCTGTTAAACTCCACTTAAGAAATTGACCTTGTGTCACATCCTGCTCGTGCGGCGGGGTTGTTATATATATATATATATATATATATATATATATATATATATATATATTCTGTGATACTATATGTACTCAAGCAACCACTCCGCATGAGTAGGATGTGACCTAAGGTCAATTTCTTGAGCGGAGTTTATCAGGTTTGAATTTTCCTTCGCCTAGACAGGATATCATACCAAGGTTAAAGGGCCCAATCTGCCCTATTATTTATCCATAGCTGGAGAGAGATTAGTTAGATTCTTATCTTTACCAATGGTATTAGCATTATTTGAAATGTAAATGCCTCCTTATTCTGTGATACTGGAATAGGTGGTAATATCCATTTTTATTGTATAATGTTCCATGAGATATGATAAACATTCTTTAACTTTTTAAATGAACATTTTAGGATTGTACTTATTTTTGTTTTCTTGCCTTATTTAGTGTGAAAAAGGCAAGAAGCAGGCAATATCCCGCACAGACTATCACAGATACCGACTACGCTGATGACCTTGCACTTCTTGCAGATACACCGACACAGGCCGAGTCATTACTGCATAGCCTGGAGAAGGCAGCAAAGAATATTGGCCTGTATGTGAACTCCGATAAAACTGAGTTTATACGTTTCAAAAGAAAGGACACATATCTACACTCAATGGAAAGCCTCTTAAGCCAGTAGAACAATGCCTAGATAGTAATATCTCATCCACAGAAACCGATGTAAATACACGAATAGGAAAAGCGTGGTCGGCCACAAACAAATTATCAGTAATATGGAAATCCGATCTCAGTGACAAGTTAAAGCGTCAATTCTTCCAGGCTGGGGCTATATCAGTGCTGCTGTATGGCTGCACCACCTAAACCCTAACGAGGTGCCTTGAGAATAAGCTAGATGGGAGCTACACAAGAATGCTGCGTTCGGTCTTGAACAAATCGTGGAAACAGCACCCCACGAAGAAGCAGCTATATGGCCACCTGCCCCCCATCTCTCAAACCATTCGAGTGAGATGGACAAGGCATGGCGGGCACTGCTGGAGAAGCAAGGACAAGCTCATAAGCGACGTTCTCCTGTGGAAGCCAACACACGGACATGCTAGTGTGGGCCGCCCACCAAGAAACTACATTGACCAACTATGCAAAGATGATGGATGCTGCGCAGAGGACCTCCTTAGGATAATGAATGATAGGGAAGGTTGGCGAGAGATTGTCATGGATATCCGTGCTAATTGCGCGACATGATGATGATGACTTATTTATGGGGGATAATGTAATATTTATCACTTTTTGAGTGTATAATGTTCGTCGTAGAGTAGCTAATAATAGGGACGAGCAGTTCTTGCGTTTAACTTGGATTCCTCAAGGCAAAAAGGGAACTGGGTATGCGTCACCCCGATAGTTTATCGTTTATTACTTCCTGTCCGCACTGTTCCTCATTGTCGTAGATTAACACTCCGTGTGAGTTGTTATAAGAAAACAACAACAACAACAACAACAAAGCTAAAAACTAACATGAATGATTGACAAATAATGCAGTCATCTAGACACTTATAATGGGCAGTTGTGTGTATGTATATGTGGTATACTAAGAAACGGAAGCACAGTTTCTATCATTGTTTTTGTTATGAAACAGAAGCATCGTTTCAGCCATCTTTTTCAGTTGTAAATAAAAGGCGGAAGTGATCACTTCTCGTGGTTAACATCAGCTGAACTACCCGTGTTATTATTTCGCTAAGCGCGTTACAACTGTATATATGTCCGGATGAAACTACGAAATTAAAACAATTAACGACAAAGTAAATATATATACACATTAAATATCACAGGTTCTTGCTTTTTGTGCAAAAATTAAGATTTGATTTATATTCGAAGATATTTAAAAATCAAAATATACATAGAAATAGCATTGAAATTCACTTAATGATGTTCATGATTTGTAAACCTATAGAGTAAAGAAATCAATAAATCAGCGTTTGTTTTTGCCTGCCACCTCTACCCAATCGATGATGGGTAGTCGCTTCTAGTCATATTCTAAGGCTCACCGATAAGTCTTACAACTCTGCAAATTATGCAGTCATCTATACATATACAACGGTCAGTTGTGTGTATGTATGTCCGGATGAAACTACAAAAATAAAACATTAACGACAAACTAAATATATATACACATTAAATATCACCGATTCTTGCTTTTTGTGCAAAAATTAAGATTTGATTTATAATCGAAGATATTTAAAAATCTTTGCCTGTCCCGTCTACCCAGTCGATGCTGGTTAGCCGCTTCTAGTCGTATTCCAAGACTCATCGATAAGGCGTAAAAGAAATAGGGACGAGCAGCTGTTGCGTTTAACTAGGATTCCTCGAGGCAAAAAGGGAACTGTGTCTGCGTCTTCCCGATAGTTTATCGTTTATTACTTCCTGTCCGCGCTGTTCCTCATTGTCATAGACTAACACTCCGTGTGAGTTGTTATAAGAAAACAACAACAACAACAACAACAACAAGGCTAAAAATTAATATGAATGATTGACAATGCTTCGCATATAAATCAAACTCGCTGATTGGCTGATACCGACTTCTGGCAATCACGAAGACTTTACTTATATAAAAGGAAGATTAGAAGCGATTACTGTAACGGTTATCGTATAGGAAAAGGGACTCGACTCCAAGTTCAAATCCTGGACGAGGCTGTTTGCTTTTTCACTTTCGCGCTAATACCCCGACAAAAGACATGAACCTTTATCTTCTACCTTTATGTAAGTAAAGTCGTCGGGGCAGCCTAATGTCCAATGTCTAAAGTCTAATGTCGGCTAAACCAAGGAGATTATTTTAGCATCTGCGATGGAGCACCACACCTACCATCAGCTCCTTACTTTACGCTTCTAGTCGTATTCCAAGTCTCACCGTAAAAGAAATAGGGACGAGCAGCTGTTGCGTTTAACTAAGATTCCTCGAGGCAAAAAGGGAACTGTGTCTGAGTCTTCCCGATAGTTTATCGTTTATTACTTCCTGTCCGCGCTGTTCCTCATTGTCGTAGACTAACACTCCGTGTGAGTTGTTATAAGAAAACAACAACAACAACAACAACAAGGCTAAAAATTAACATGAATGATTGACAATGCTTCACATATAAATCAAACAAAACTAAAAAAAAAAAAGAAAAAAAGAAAAAGAAAAAAAGACGTGTCTTTAATTTCATGGAAGATTATTAGTAAGACAGATTTACAACCTCATTAAGATATTTCACGTTATTATCACGTGAGCCGAAACGCACCGAAATATGTATTTCTGGGTGTGGAGTGGGGTCCCCCGTATCAAGTAGACAGTTCCATGCATACCCGCTCTCCCTTCCTCCAACGTGCTAGCAGCATTGTTGATATTTCGACGCAGGCCATACAAGTCCTTTGTCATCGAGCTTGACAAAGTCGTCCGTCTTGGGCCCAGGCGTGCCCCCAACAAACACCGATGTCATATCCCTTTATTGCAAGCTCGTTTCGTCCTTCTTGGCGCACCAGGGGGCACACACTCTGTCACACGGCTTGTCACTTGCCTGTCTCTCACCAGCTGGTTGCAAAGGCTCACATTTGACTCGGCTTCCGCCGCTCCCATACACCAACAGCCTGTTTTGAAACCCCGGAGATTTGGGGGGAAAAAAGGCAATATGTAGAAGGACGATAGTGTGGAGGGTGTAATATGGCGTTATGAATATGAATCAAAAAAGAAAAAAAAAAAAAGAAAAAAAGAAAATTCTGTATTTGCATCTTTATAGTTGAGTATATAAAAGGAGTAGGGATCTGTGCGGTAAAGTCAAGAGCTGATGGTAGATGTGGCGCTCCACATCAGACGCTACACAATAATCTCCTTGGTCTAGTGCTAGTGAAAGGGGGATAGAATCCCTCGCTGATTGGCTGATACCGACTTTTGGCAATCCCGAAGACTTTACTTATATAAAAGGAAGGTTAGAAGCGATTACCGTAACGGTTATCATATAGGAAAATGGACTCGACGATCCAAGTTCAAATCCTGGACGAAGCTGTTTGCTTTTTCACTTTCGCGCTAATACCCCGACAAAAGATACGAACCTTTATCTTCTACCTTTAAGTAAGTAAAGTCGTCGTGGCGGCCTAATGTCGGTATCAGTCAGACAGCGAGGGAGTCTCCCCCCTTTTCAATAGCGCTAGACCAAGAAGATTATTTTAGCGTCTGCGATGGAGCACAACACTACCACCAGCTCCTTACTTTACCACACAGATTCCTGTGCTCCTCATATGCTAAGATGGCAAGGGCCGGTATCGAACATGGAACCATGTGGTTCCTAGCCGAACGCTCTACCGACTGAGCTATACAGGCCCTACCTATAACTATGTGTAAGTAGTAAGAAATATTTGGCTTTTTAGGCCAAATGAAGCAACCGGTCAAGGAGAAGGAAAATAAAACGCTCTGTCGGCGGGTGTTAGAATAGGTTGACTGTATCCCCTGTAGTTGGTTAAGAATCATTCTAAAAAAGGGATGTCTGTCGTATGACAATAAAATGCATCCGATGGTGAGGCTCCAGTTAAAAAAAATTCAATAACCAACTAAAATATCTTCGGCATAAAATAACCCAACAGGAATTGATATGCCTTAAAATCCAACCAACTAACAAGTGTTAATTGCACTATATGAGTCTGATTATCTGAATTAGGTGATCTGATTGAATCTGAAACGTTCATAATGCTAAAAGAACAAACTCTTAAGTAACAACCACACAACATAGTTATTGGCTAAGTTTAGTTTAGATGTGGCACAAGGCCAGAAATATGGGGCACCCAATGAAAATCGAACCCTCTAACAATGGTCTGCGAATCGAGCTTGCTAGCCATTACACCTAGTGAGGTGCCCCCCACCCACAACATATATTAATACAAACCTGCAATTGACACGGTTACCTAACCTCTAAGCAAAAAAAGTTCTTAAAAAATCTTTCCTAATATTTTAGAATATTTCTGTATGCTGTGTATTGTTTGAAAATCTATGAATTTCAATCTAATTAAAAAGTATTTCTCTGAATGTTTGAGATGAGGCTTGAAGATTAGTATTATCTGCGTTATTCGGACTATTGTCCCCATCTTCAGTGTTATTTGTGCAACGTTTCGGCCGATATATCCTCAGGTATTTCTTGTCGACTCGGGAACCTTCTTTTCGAACTCGGGTACTTTCTTGTCGTATTCGGGAGCCATCACGGAACTTTGAACCTAACCCTTTATTTAGTCCACGGGGATATCCTGTTCTCATTCCGCTAACCATAGGAGTTGTGTTAATTAATTATTTTTCTAACTGCTTTCACTCAGGATTGAACTCGGGTTTCAGAGATAACTGTCACTTAGAACTGTCTTAACCTAACTGCCTTATCCACTCGGCCATGTGTCCAATTGGACAATTGAGTGTGAATTTTGGGAACTTATAAATAACGCAGATAATACTAATTTAAAAGGTAAGTTAAAAAAAAAGGAATACCATGAATTATAATCCTTAAAAAAGAGATTTGCAGTTGAGAAAAATAATTAAACTTAACTTAATGGCATTATTAAAATTTTCCAAAAGTGGAAATCTTCTTTAAAATGTTTACCAATATTTTCAAGTATCTACACTTGACAGCCAATGTTTATTTATGTCTAAGCATCAAATATTTGTTAAATTTACTGGGGTAAAAATTAATAAAGCTACGCGTGTTGATAGATCGTCAAAAGCAATCAGTTAATAGTCTCTTTTTAAACATATTCATATTTATTAAAGTAAGCATTTATTTATCAAAATAAGTATCTTATTATAATGGAGATTCTGTGTTTTTGTGTCTGTAACTGGAACTATATTACTCAAGTCACAATTCCCTTTCCGCCATGTCGGTGGGGCGTTAGAATGCACTGACTGCACCTCTGTAGAGGGGTTAGACTACCCCAATGGGGCCACCCGTTGGCCGTGGGTGGCGACCCGTGATGCTTAAGGATAGAGCCTAGGTGGATGAGCAGTTCATGACATGTAATACTCCACTTTGGCCCATTCTTGGGCTAGAAGGGCGGTCGGAGAGGCCCCCTCCGATCAATCGGCTGGTCACGTCAAGCCCTAGCACCTATATGATTTTCCCAACCCTATTGCCCTTATGGCAAGCCCCAACCCCTTTTCATCATATGGGTGCTAGAAGGCGGTGACTGAGTGTCTACATGTCCTGGGAATGACGTTAAACTCTATCTGATGGTGAGGTTCCAGTTTTGGAGGTTTGGGGAATGTGGAGCACCCCTTCATCACCATTGCTCCCTGGTCCACTCTGACCCGAAGTGGTAGTACCTGTTAGGGTCCCATCTATGGGTTAAATAGAAAAATGTATTTATAAAAAAATTCTATTATCCATTAAGAATTGATTTATTTCAAAACTTTATCGGCATTAAATGACCCACTGAGGTTGATATGCCATAAAACAAAACAAAACAAAAACAAAAAACAATTCCCTTATTTATTTACGTCACATTCTCTATGATTTTATTTTTATTTAAATCTCAATTATTAATAAATTTGTTTTACATTATTAATACTGTTGACCATGTCTACATACTAATAAAATGCAATTGTATTTATATATACAAAAAAAATGGTGATTTACAAAGTGAACGTAGTCGCAGAAGAAAGCCATTTCTACAAGTAATTCGGTTGTGAGCATGCAGAGGGCCCAAATTTGCTTTTTATTTTTATTTTTTATTATTATTTATATTCCCTGTCACAGATTACCCCTTTCTCGGCTTCCCCTCGCATGCAACCGTACGTGACTGAGAAGCCCAGCCCTCGTGGGCTGAATTTGGACTCATTGTTAAGTTAAACTTTTAAACAATAACATAGTTTTAATTAACGTATTCTGTTGCATTGTTCTCTGCTTACCCCTTCATACATATGTGGGATTCCATGTCAAATCATCCAGGTCATGTTACCCATCCACTTCAATTTTTCTGAAATGTTGTCCAAGTGTGGATTATGCTAAAGTAATGTTACATAATCTATGCGGTTGCATAAGATTATTGTCAATCCCCTGTATTTCTAAAGGGATTGCCCTTTTCATATCACGGGTGGGACTTTCCATGGAATAGTACAGAAAGCCCGCGAAATACGTGAAGTCACGTGGGACCTGGTTGAGTCCTCAGTTTCAGTTTGGACGTCGGGCAGAGATGTACTGCCTTAACTCACTGCATACGCGCGCTATGTTAGTCAGATGTTTAGTTACATGAAATGTATAGTTAAGTAAATAAAAGCTTAAGAAAATAACACGGTTTTGTGATTAATGAATGTCTTGGTAACAAGACTGATCTAGAAGAAGAAATGAGTTGAGTGCGACCGACAACCAAGACGAAGTCCAGACGCTAGGAGACGCCAGAAGAAGAATAGAAGTAAGTAAAGAAAGAGGTATGCAACAGTAAGACAATCCCCAAAATTTTGAGATTTATCATCTATGACTTAAAATTGGTTGACATTAAGACTTTTTTTCATTGTCATTTTGGAGTCCCTGGGCAAAAATGTTTTATAAACCGATTTTCAGTAATAGGGATGCTCTAGAACCCATTTTACAGACTAAAATAGAATAAAAAATGTCGCCATTTTTCGTGATCCCCACCAAATTTGGAGAGCTAAAAGTCGACATAACTCGGCCGATTTTCGAAATTGGAAACTCAAATTTTGGGGATTGTCTAACGTTAACGTATTTCACACCAGAAAAAATGGGGTTGGAGGAGAATTTTACTTTTTTCTGGATGATTTGACATGGAATTACCCATATTCGTCTTCTTAAATTTTAACTTCAATCAGTATCCGCTCCTTCGTATTGGGGTTTCTTCTCTCTCATATCGGACGGGGTTTCTCTCCTTCGCGCGCTCTCTCTCTCTCTCCCTCTCTCTCTCCTCTCTCTCTCTCTCTCTCTCTTTATTTCTTTTTCTCCCTATTTCTTCTCCTCATTCTCTCTCTCTCCCTTTCTCTTTCTTTTTCTTTCAGTTTCTTCCCTTCTATCTCTCCTTCTCTCGCTCTTTCAATCCCACTCTTTTCCCTTTTGTTCTTGTTCATTACTCGTGGAAACACGGAGATCTATTTTCGTGCACATATTTCTATTTGTTTCCCAATTTTCGATCATGCGTTATACGGCACGTGCGCGGGGAAGCATCATAGAGACAAAATACATTCCCTCCCCACACATACACACACAAGGATCCTCTGATATCTTAGTACCCGAGTCACCGAATTCTCAGTTTCCCCAATCCTGTCCTTAGCCGGGGTCGCTCAATTACTGAGGGGATTTTTAAAAGCAAAATAATTATTTATTTTTCTAAATTTTTTTCCATAAATGTAAACTCTGCAGTGTTTGGAATTGGTCTATAGCAAAAATCTATTATTAATGGAGATTCGCTACCGGTTTTTGTCTGTAACAAAAATTACGTCACTGCTTACGTCACATTACCCAAAATCGTCATAACAGAATAAATACACTCAAAATTTGAACATGCAACATTAGACAGTCCTCATTGTTTTTTAAAACAAGTTTTAATAAATACATGACTGGTATTATATATCTATATATAGTTTGTTTTATTTTAATACATTTTTTAAAGTTTACATTTCAAATTGCTTTATTTTTTAATCCTTTAATGAATTTGATGATTTTACTTACTTAGGGTACAAACTCGCTGACATTGAAATTTTTACTCCCACTCCTCAGGCAATATGTTTCAAAAATCTATTTTTACATCGCCCAGAGGGTGTTTTTTTTTAAATTTGTACTAGTTATTTTAATATAGGAAAAATATTTGAGGTTATTCAAAATGGTGACACATTAAATTATTATCATTTAATGCCAAATACATACTTGGAGAAGAACAGTAGTGATACTATTCAAACCATAGTTGGAGAATAAGAGGATTCAAAACGTTTGCCAAGGTTATTAGTCTGAAAGTGACGTAATAGACACGACTGGGGTTCGAACTCACCTACTACGATATCGTAATTCATTACATTCGCCACAACGTCATTTTTTTAAAAGTGTCATTCAAAAGACAACAACATAGGCTTATTTTTATTAGTTGTCCAACAGTGTGCATATCTACTTTATACGATTAAACAAAACGATAAAGCTTTGGTTTGACCGATGCAAATTAAGAGACCCGTTTAGCAGTATACTTACTTCGTGACAAATTGCAAGGGTTAAATCCTACTTAACGAACATAAATTCCACCATCGTATGTCAACCCGCCGAAAGAAAACAAAATACTAAAAATCAGGGAATTAACCAAATTTAATGAAATTTTCAGTGTTGATACATTAAAGAATAAAAGATATAATGCACTAGTTATTTTATTTAAAAACTTTTACATTTGTTCAGGTCAGTTAAGTTTGAACTACGTATGTTTGTGAATCTGTGTTACACCTCAAGGATACGTGGTTCTAAGTTAACTGACCTGAAAAAATGTAAGAGTTTTCAAATAAAATAACTGGTGCATTATATTGTTTATTCATTAATATATCAACACTGAAAATTTCATTAAATTCGGTTAATTCCCTGTTTTTTTTTGTTTTTTTTTCTTTCGGCGGGGTGACATATGATGGTGGTATTTATGCCCGTTAAGTAGGATATAACCTTGCAAAGAATCTACTTATGTTGAACTTTAATAGAAAAATTTCTGGCCAGAATTTAACAGCATCCAAGACCATCAATTCTGTCTCTTGTTATCTTTTATCTATGGGACATGACAGGGGACAATCTGTCTCTGTTGGTAATAGACAAGCATCAGCAATGATTCGTTGACGTGACTTTTCGCGACAAATCTTAGAGCACAGCATTTCCCATGAAGTTTGTGAAAGGGAGAACATTCTCGTCGATTCTCGTAACATTTTCTGGTCCACTTTTCTTGGAGAAATATTCCTCGTTCAGTTCTAAATGTCAGTTTTTGTTAACTCATTCCTTTGTGTTGATGTTTTTTTTTTTTTTCCTTTTTCGGTTACATGTCTTCGTCGAGATGCCTTAGACCACGTGTTTAAATTTACGTTTGAAGGATATTTATTTCTGTGTAAATTCACCCCCATATGCTTTACAAACGCGTGCACATACATACACAGATACACACACAGACCCCCATACACACACACATACATACAACACACACACACACACACACATATATATATATATATATATATATATATATACATATATATTATATAGAGATAGATAGATAGATAGATGGATAGAGAGAGATAGATAGATAGAGAGAGAGAGATAGAGAGAGAATTACACGTACACGCACATATGCACACGCATACATACATATACACACACATGCACACACATATATATTTATATAGAGATAGATAGATAGATGGATAGAGAAAGAGAGATAGATAGATAGATAGAGAGAGAGAGAGAGAGAGAGAGAGAATTACACGTACACGCACATATGCACACGCATACATACATATACACAAACATGCACACACACACACATATATATATATGTGCGTGTGTGTGTGTGCATCTTTGTTTATATGTAAATATATGTATATGCAGGATTGAAAACTTTTCAACTCTTCCTAATATATATATATATATATATATATATATATATATTATAAAAAAGAAGGTCCGCAAAATGGATTATGTTTTTAGAAAAAAGTTTTTATCATTTTTATCTTACATTTACGACACGTGTTTCAGATCTTCTGATATCTTCTTCAGGCTTTGATCAGTAATATGAAAATGAATTTGTACATGCATGTACATATATATATATACATAAGTATTTAACTCCTCTCTTCCTGTTGATGGTAGAGTATATTGTAATTTTATTTTTAACATTTGTGTTTTTAACAGGTGTTTTTGTTTTTTGGGTGGCTGGGTAATAAACTTATAAATTTAGATTCTCCGTCATTTTATGACTCTTTTATTAGGATTGCTCTGATATAGT
Source organism: Doryteuthis pealeii (assembly GCA_023376005.1). Taxonomy (NCBI): domain Eukaryota; kingdom Metazoa; phylum Mollusca; class Cephalopoda; order Myopsida; family Loliginidae; genus Doryteuthis; species Doryteuthis pealeii. Next base: position 52,521,890 of record CM042166.1, on the reverse strand, counting down.
TCATCAAATGTCCATTTGATATGTCAGGTGTGTGTGTTTGTAATTTGTTTTTTTGTTCTAAAGAATTTCTGTGCTTTTCTACTTAATTTTCTACTTTGTGTGTGTGTGTGTGTGTGTGTGTGTGTGTTTATGTATATGTGTCTATGTTTTCATCTTGCAACACCCTCTGGTTAAAAATGAGACCGTACAATTGTCCAAGATTAAATGCAAAAATCTAATCCGGATAATCTCGAGTCGCTTATCCATCGAATTATTATTTCTTATGAGTGTCGTCACTTCAGCTAAATAATGGACCATTTAGTTTGTACTATAAAGAAAAAAAGGGAAGAAAAGGGACATGTTACACAGGAAAATATAATAAAGAAAGAAAGAAGGAGAGTAAGGGGCAAGATAGAGCAAGAGGGTGAACACGTGGAAGCGATAACGCTAATCTGGTTCGATCAAACATAATGAAAAGAAGGAAAGAAAGACAAAAAGAGAGGGAGAGTGTGTGTGTGTGTGAGAGAGAGAGAGAAAGAGAGAGACAGAGAGAGAGAGAAAGAGAGAGAGAGAGAGGGGGGGAGTAAATCAAGATTACTATGCGTTTTACATATATTGAACTATTTACAATAGCTCTTAAGTAAACATATCAAATGTTGTACAGATTAAATCATCATAAAAGCAAGTTAAGTAAAGTTGTTGAGTTGGCCTAAAGTCGGTATCAGCCATACAGCGAGGGAGTCTATCCTCTTTTCCCAAGTGTTGGCGTTTTTTAGATATAAGGCGTGTGGTAGATGGCCACTTCTAAATATAGACTCGCCGACTACCATGTGACCAGCCTTGTCGTCCAATCACTGGCAGTCCTCTGCTGCTGCTGTTGTATTTATACTGGCTGATTCTAATCTTAACTCACTGCCACTTGGATCTTCTTGGACGTCTGACCTAAAGGATACTATACCACAGGACTTATTGACTTACCAAAGGATACTATACCACAGGACTTATTGACTTACTTATTTTACTTTAAGTTCTTTTACAACTGGCCAAGGATGGCGGCCAGATACTTAACACCAAGCGTTAGATTGTTTTTGCATCTGAGGTGGAGCGCCACACCTACCATCAGCTCCTTACTTCACCGCACCCTGTGCTACTCATACGCTAAAGTTGGCTAGGGTCGGTATCGAACCTGGAACCTTGTGGTTACTAGTCGGACGCTCTACCGACTGGGCTAAACTTGCCCTACTGTGGTATATCCACTGGTCCTGCTAGTATGAATTTAATCATTAAATGTTGAGTACTTCTTTTTTATCATCACTACGTAAACAAGGAAGAGTATCTAGCTACGGCTCTATCTACTCTTGCTCCGGGCACCGTCTTCTAAAATCCACGTTACTACCGATACAAAAAACCGATTCCTTGTCAAACGGGCTTTTAACTAAGTGAAATCGACACGTAAAGGCAACTGAATGGTAGAGATGTGTTTTTTTCTGCGAAAGCCTGTCAGCCATATTCGGTCAGTGAGAACCAAAAATTGACGCGGGAAGAAAGATCTAACTTGATAGGCGACCAAATAAAAATAAGCACCCCCGCCCCTGAAAAAAAGATGAAGAAAAAAAAAAAAAGAAAAGAAACGTAAAGGTCGAAGGAAAAAGGGACTACGTTGAATCGTTTACACAAGACAGCATCCTGATTTTCTGTCAGCAGAAGTATCATTGGAGTAATTGAGAGCTTTTTAAGTTAATCGCGTTGAACGATGGACAAAAAAAGGAAAGAAGAAAGAAAGAAGAAAGAAAGAAAGAAAGAAAGAAAGAACTCTCCAAGTGTGGTTACTTTCTGTAACGTCGGTGTCTCCGAATGGACTCTTCTTGGTCACAAGTCTTCTTCATAGTAGCGCTAATATATTAATGAAAAAAAAAAACAAAACAAAAAGAATACAACATATGTGGAAAATGAAAGCTTAATAATATTGAGATTGATTTGGTCATCTGAAGCATATGGCAAACTTTGTCTGCGACTTGATTCATATTATTAATTGTGTGTGGTTGTTGTATGTTGGTTGGGAAGCAAATTAATTTCTAGTTATCAAATTATTTTGCCTTTCTGGGTTTTTTTTCTTCATCTCTCTTTGTTTTTAATTGTATTTATTACTTTTTTCATTCTTTCATTCATTTTCTTTTTTTGGTGATTTATTTTCAATGATTCTACACTTTCTTTCTTTCTCTCTTTCTTTCTTTCTTTCTTTCATTTTCATTCACCCGTTACTTTTCTCTTCAAACATTTCTTTCTTTCTTTCTTTTTCTTTCTTTTTTATTCACTCGTTACTTTTCTCTTCACACACTTTCTTTCTTCTTTCTTTTTATTCACTCGTTACTTTCTCTTCACACATTTCTTTCTTTCTTTCTTTTTTCTTTCTTTCTTTCTTTCTTTCTTTCTTTCTTTCTTCTCTTCTTTTTTATTCACTCATTACTTTTCTCTTCACATACTTTCTTTCTTTCTTTCTTTTTTATTTACCCGTTACTTTTCTCTTCACACACTTTCTTTCTTTCTTTCTTTCTTTCTTTTTTATTCCTCGTTACTTTTCTCTTCACACACTTTTCTTTCTTTTTTTTTCTTTCTTTCTTTCTTTTTTCTTTTCTTTCTTTCTTTCTTTTATTTCTTTCTCTTCACACACTTTCTTCTTTCTTCTTTCTTTTTTTTCACCGTTACTTTCTCTTCACATACTTTCTTTCTTTCTTTCTTTTTTTATTCATCCGTTACTTTTCTCTTCACACACTTTCTTTTCTTCTTTCTTTTTTATTCACCGTTACTTTTCTCTTCACACACTTTCTTTCTTTCTTTCTTTTTTATTCACTCGTTACTTCACATACTTTCTTTCTTTCTGTTTTTCTTTCATTCTTTCTTTCATTCACATTTACCTTTTGTCTTTCCTTAAGTATTTCTTTCTTTCTGATTATCTTTCTTTGTTTACATTAACTTTACGTTCTTTATTTCCTTCATTTTTATTTCTTTTCTCATGATTTTCTTCAACTTTGTTTCTTGCTTTCTTTTTTCCTTCGTTTTTTTCTTTTCTACATCTTTTCTTTCTTTCAACTTGTTCTTTTTTCTTCCTTCATCTTCTCTTTCTATCTTTCTTTCATTCTTTCTTTCCTTCAAATTTGTTTGTTTCTTTCTTTTGTGATAATGTCATATAACTTCTTTTTTTTAATTATTTTCTTTTTTTCCCTCTCAATTACATTTCACATAATTTTTATTCCTTCCTTTCTTCATTCGTTCCTTCCTTTCTTCTTTCTTTCTTTCTTTTCTTTCCTTCTTTTTTAAAAATGTATTTCATCTTTAGTATCATATATTTTGGTTCCACTTTTTCATAGCTTTCTTTCTTTCTTTCTTTCTTTCCTGTTTCTTTATTTTCTTCTTTCTTTCTTTCTTTCTTTCTTTCTTTCTTTCTTTCTTATTTCTTTCTTTTTTTTTCTTTCTTTCTTCCTTTCCTTCTTTCTTTCTTCTTTCTTTCTTTCCATGCCATTTAAGTTTTTCTTTTTGCTTCTTCTCCACCAATTTCTTTTTTTATTCATCTAAATTCTTTCTTTTTTCATTTATTCTTGTTTTAGCCATTCATGTTCCTATTTTCTTTAAATAACAATATGTTCAATTATTCCAGCCATTGTTCTTCCCGCTGTCTTTCCTTTAACACTTATTCATTCTTTCTCATTCATTTTCTTTTCTTTTTCCTTTTACACATTAATTTTTCTTTCTTCTTTTTCTTGTTTTCTTCCTTCTTTCATTCTTTTCGTTCTTCTTCGTCTCTTTCTTTGTTAATCTCAACACTCGCCATTGTTTCTTTCGTTCCTTTAAAAATCTATTTGTTTCCTATAAAATGTCTTGTAATGTCCTCTTGAATAATAATTTTAAGTGATTTCACGTACATCGTGAGATAAACAATAGCAATTGTCATTTGAACGAGGCGATCGGGATTAACTCTCAAACCAATGACATCGTGTTTGTTCCACACTAGGTGCTTGAGAAAACCTGAATATTTACCAGGGTCCGTTTTCAGTTAATGTGGAAGGGTCATGTTCGATGCAAGTTCTACATGAACCCGAATATATAAATGAATATATGGTTTCTATTAATAGGGATCTTGTGTTAAATACTGACATATGCACCTATCTATCTATATCTCTCCTCTCTCTTTCTCTCTCTCTCTCTCTCTCTCTCTCTCTCTCTCTATATAATATATATATATATATATATATATACTAGGGACTCTCTCGTTGATTTTCGACGTATGAGGGTTCACACACACAATGAACACCCACACAGTGATTTGTTTATAGTGGTGAAGCTTGTGTTGGACCATCCACACTTTTTGGCACAGTCGATAGGAAAGAATTGGTGCATCGAGTTATCCCTCTCCTAGACTGGTTACCTACCCAAGGCTGAAGAGCCCAGTCTGCCCTAGTATTTAACCCATAGCTATATATATATATATATATATATATATATATATAAACACAGATATATACATATATATTCATATAGAAAGATTGAGAGATAGATAGATGCATATGTCAGTATATATATATATATATATATATAATATATATATATATATATATATATATATATATGTTGAAAATCGTAAAGGTGATACACTGACTGCTACCTAGCGTCTTATGTCTACCCTAACTTAGGGCATATATATAATATATATATATATATATATATATATAATTATATATATATATATATATATATATATATATATGAGTATGAAAAAAGATGGAATGAAAACATAACACAATGCTGTTAAAGAGAAAACAATTTATAACATAATTTAACAGCATTGTGTGGTGTTTTCATTCCATTTTCTTCATACTCATACTGTCGGATTCGTTTCCTTTCTTTTAACTTTATATATATATATATATATATATATATATATATATATATATATATATATATATAAGTACTCCACAGACACCGTGTTTCGACGTTTCCCGTCTTATCAGTGTGGCTTGACACACCAACTACTTCTGACCATGGGCAAAACCCGACGGACTTTTCTTCATCCCGGTGTTTTAACTGATAAATACATACATCTGTATATTAATATATATGTACAATGACCTGTATGAGGATTTTGTAGTATACATGAAACCTGAGTAACAGTAATATAGTCCTATAATCTTGAATTTAATGTTTTAAACTTGCTTTGCACATTTAACATTGAGCACTGTTTTATAGCACTCTTTTATGCTAGCATTTTTCTTATTTTCTATCCTTCATGGAAGCGCGTGGTGTAATGGTTAAAGTCATAGGATATGGACCTGTCGCCCCAAGTTCAAATCCTGGATGTGGTAATTGTATTTCACTTAGCGCTAATACCCTTGGGAAAGGTATGAATTCTACTCTCCCTCCAGCTATGGGTAAATAGTAGGGCAGACTGGGCTCTTTAACCTTGGTTAGGCAACCGGTCTAGGAGAAGGAAAACTCTGAATTTAAACCTGTTAAACCCGCTTAAGAAATTGACCATGTGTCGCATCCTGCTCGTGCGGAGGGGTTGGTAAATATATATATATATATATACATAGTCATCCACAGACAACGTGTTTCGACATTTCACGTCTCTTCAGTGTGGATAGACACAGCAACTACCTCTGACAAGGAGCGAAACTCGACTGACTATTCCCCAGCCCGATTCGTTAACCTCTCGGCCATTTGACAACTGGTGGTGTTTAAACTATTAAATACATAGATTTGTTTATATATATTTACGATCACCAGAGAGATCCAGTCTGTAAACAACAGACGATCATTGCTTTATGCTGGCAGTGAAAGTTAATTCAAGTCGCACCTAGAGAGCTCTACGGAATTTGGGAGCATATAATATATATTGGGAGTCCACAACAACAGACGATCATTGCTTTATGCTGGCAGTGAAAGTTAATTTAAGTCGTATCAAGAGAGCTCTACTGAATTTGGGGGCATATGATATATATTGGGAGTCCACTAAGTTCAATGCACTTTAAAGTTTTCTTAAATTTAGAGTGCACATGAGCTTTATTGACATCCTGTATATATTTGCTTATTAAAAAAGTAAGATTGATTTCGGCATTTAATAATCCCAAAAGAATTGAACTGTCATAAAATCAATTGATCATTTTTAATGAAGAAAATGTTCTCAGAGAGAAAATGCAAAATGAGTAACAAAATCCGAATAAATAATCATAATCAATTCGAAAATCAGGATATTTTTTTCACATCGTTGTAGGCAATATAACAAGTAACGAGAAAAATATCGATTACCTCCCTTTACTTCATTGTGATAAATGATGAATTTGACATGTGCATTATGCTGATCGTAATTAATAAATCTTAATATCAACAACAACAACTATATTCAATATAACAAATCAGTAATTTAAAAAAAAATCATAACATATGTTCAATAACTTTTTTTTTAAAGTTTATTGGATTTAAACACCCCACTGTGACGATTTTATGGGCCATCCTTTAGGATTCAAGCAAGATCGCTTGTCCAGCGGAAATTCTTGGTAAAGAATCCTTTGGTTGTTCCTTGGTGCTCCTCCGTACTGCAAGTCCTTCGTCAATGATTGCAAATGGACGTCTCTCAGTATCAGTGATTAAGTAGTCAACCAGCGACGCATTACGGCTGTTGATTGGCTGTGGATTAAACCACGTGACCCCGCATAGTCTATACATTTAAGTGGTGTATTGTAGCACACCATATATCGCCAAAATATTCCAACACTCCCCCTATTTTGGTATAAGGTGGGCTGGTCCAGTAAGAAATATTAAAGTTACATTTATTTATTTCTTCCCTTTTTTATTAGCATTACTAATATTATCATTATTGTCATTTTATTATTGTCATTTTATTATTATTTTACTTCTTTTGAGTTTTCACATCAGCATTAGCTGATGGTCTTTCACTGGAGTCTGAGTGACAGCAAGTCTCCTCAGGTCTCCAGGACTCTTCTGAGTATTCTAGCAGATTGCAGCAGTGCAGTGTTCTGAATGGTGTCAATCCTTCCTTTGATATCCAAACTTTCCAAACCCTTTTCCAATCATTTAGGGACTGTTCCAAGTGAACCAACTACAATTGGTATCACTTTCACTTTCATGTTCCATAACTTTTTCAGTTCTCTGGCAAGGTCCAGATATTTGTCCATTTTTTCATTTTCCTTTATCTTCATCCTGTGATCTGCTGGCACTGCAAATTCCACCAGTTGACAAGTTCTTTCTTTTTTGTTTATCAACACTAGGTCTGGTCTTCTTGCTGGGATAAGGTGATCCGTTTTTATCTCAAAGTCCCAGATAATTTTATGCGTTTCGTTCTCGAGAACAGATTCTGGTTTATGCATATACCATTTTATTGTGTGGTCAAAATTTAATTTTTTGCATAATTCCCAGTGGATCACCTTCCCAACCCAGTCGTGTCTAGTTTTGTATTCTCGTTGTGCTAGTTTGCTACATTCGCAGAGTATATGGTTTACAGTCTCATCTCTATTACCACAAAGTCTACATTTACTATTTTGTTGGGTATTATTATTATTATTATTATTATTATTATTATTATTACCCCTCTCTTTTTTCCTTTTTAAAAAATTTTTTAAAACATTTTTTTTTCTGTTTTGGTATTATTACCAGAAAAATTAGAAAAATACAATACAGAAATACAGTTAACGCTCTGGTCAGGTACTTTTTGACAATATTCCAAACTAATTAATTAATAAAATGTATTTAAAACATAATGCCCATATTTTAAAGTTTTACAATTCATATTTTAAGATTATAAAAACAAATATCTATTTAATAACAAGTTTATTTTATTTGGCTTGTGTAAGGATTAATCCAGAGATGTTAGAATACTTCATGTCCAATTAATAAGGAGGAACTTTCATCGTATATATATATATATGTACATACACGCACATACATGTAAATATAAATACACGCATATATATATATATATATATATATATATATATATATATATATACACGCATATACACTCATATATATATGCTTACATACATGCACACACGTATATGCATACATACACACACATACACACACACACACACACACATATATATATATATATATATATATATATATATATATATATATATATATACATAAACACACACAAATATATATACACAAACATATACGTATATATATATATATATATATATATATATATAATATATATATATATATATATATATACACACATATGTGACAAAAGGTCTTTTTTAAAGCGGAGTTTAATAGGTTTGAATTCATAGTTTTCCTTCTCCGAGGTTGGTTGCCATAACAGATTAAAAAAAGCCCAGCCTGCCTTACTATTTATGTTGCATATCGTGCAACAGAAGAGGAAGCTTCCGGCAAAAAGACAAAGAGAAAGATAAAAGTATATATTCTAAAAAAGGGAGAACGGTGGAGAGGTCTTCCGGTCAAGAAGCAGGGAGAAGATAAAGAAAGAAATAAAAGAAAAAAGGAAAACGGGAGACTCCTCTTCCGGTGAAAAGGCGGAGAGAAAAATAAAGAAATATATATGTCCGTTATCGGATCAAAACATAAAAATACGTGTGCATATTTATTGTATATAAAGGTTAGCGGATGAAGGGTTATTCAGTCCCCAGCGAGCAGCCGAGAAGGTAACCTCGTCGCCTTCCGCCGTCACCAGCCACCTTCTGAAGTTAATTGTGAACACTGTGCTCTTCACCAACTTACCCGGACATTTTTATTGTGAACACTCGTCGCCCCTCACCACCCACACACCGAAGAAAATAAAGACGGGTCATATTTTTATGTACACTTGTCTGTGGTTTTATTGAAGTCCAGTAGTCGGCTATATAACATTTATCCATAGCGGGATGGAGGACGGTTTGCTTCATACCGTTCCCAAGGGTATTAGCGCTATATGAAATGGAAACAGACTCGTTCAGTTTTTGAACATGTGTCACCATTCCTTACGGCGATAATCATTAAACTACAAACGCTCGTAGGTTCAGATGTTGTTGTTCTGATTTCCAATTTAAAATTCAGTTCAGCAAAAATTGCAGAGATAAAGTAATCTCAAGAATTACAAACCCAAATATATCTAGGCTAAATTATATTTGATATAAAAGATTGATTTCTAAAAAAAAAAAACAGCTTATTAGCGCTATGTGAACTGTAGCTTCGTCTCGGACTTGAACTCGGGTTTGGCAAGTCCATTTCCTACGACTCTAACCATTACACCACGCGCCTCCAACCAGAAGTAAACTTACACATAATTTCGCATTGGGTGACACTCAAGAAATTTCCAAACTGAAAAACACCAAACCGTGATGGTATACGTCTTTCAAGAAACTGGGTTGAGTACATCATGCTATTTCATTTCCTTTGTCAGATTGAATGTTAATATGTTTGCGTTGTGAATCTTAAGTGGAAACTCAGTCAAATAACTCTTAAAAGCGTTCTTGCTCACGCATAAAAGCGCATCTATCTATCTATCTATCTATCTATTTCAGTCTGTTGATATCTATCTATCTATCTATCTATTTCAGTCTGTTGATATCTATCTATCTCTCTATCTATCTCTATATCTATCTCTCTATTTCAGTCTGTTGATATCTATCTATCTATCTATCTATCAATCTATCTCTTTCAGTCTGTTGATATCTATCTATCTATCTATCTATCTATCTATTTCAGTCTGTTGATCTCTATCTATCTATCTATCTATTTCAGTTTGTTGATATCTATCTATCTATCTATCTATCTATCTATCTATCTATTTCAGTCTGTTGATATCTATCTATCTATCTATCTATCTATCATTCTATCTAACTATCTATTTCAGTCTGTTCATATCTATCTATCTATCTATCAATCTATCTATCTATTTATCTATCCTATATATCTATCTATTTCAGTCTGTTGATATCTAAGTATCTATCTGTCTATCTATCGATAAATTTATCTATCTATCTATCTATTTCCCTCTGTTGATATCTATCTATCTATCGATACATATATCTATCTATCTATTTCAGTCTATTGATATGTATCTATCTACTTATCTATCGATGGCAGACTGATTATCTGAATCTAAATTTGTCAGCGTATATATATGTATGTTAATCTAATTATATCACGATGTTCATATCTATGTGTTTCAGTTGATTCGTACCTATCAAGATTATTATATCATAGAAGTTTAAAATCCCGATCAAATTAAATTGTCCAGGCTCATCAGTCTGACTCTATCTATCTATCTATCTATGTATTTCAGTCTGTTGAAAATCATCTATCTACCTATTTATATATGTGAGCCTGTATATCTGAATCTAAATGGGTCAGAGTATATATATCTACCGGTCTGTTAATCTATCTATATCACGATGTTTATATCTATTTGTTTCACTTGATTCGTACCTTTAAATCTATCACATATGACAAAGTTTAAAATCCCGATCATATTAAATTGTCCAGTCACATCAGTCAGAATATATCTATCTATCTATCTATCTATCTATCTATCTATATCTCTCTCCATCTATCTATTTCAGTCTGTTGATATCTATCTATCTATCTATCTATCTATCTATCTATCGATAAATCTATGTATCTATCTATCCATCTATTTATCTATTCCAGTCTGTTGATATCTATCTATCTATCTATCTATCTATCTATCTATCGACAAATCTATCTATCTATCCATCTATATATCTATTCCAGTCTGTTGATATCTATCTATCTATCGATATATCTATCTATTTCAGTCTGTTGATATCTATGTATCAATCTATCTATCAATCTATCTATCTATCGATCTATCGATCTATTCCAGTATCTTGATATCTATCTATCTACCTATCTATATATGTGAGACTGTTTCTCTGAATCTAAATGTGTCAGCGTATATATCTATTTCATTTGATTCGTACCTATCAATCTATCACATAGGACAAAGTTTAAAATCCCGATCATATTAGATTGTATAGTCACAACAGTCTGATTATCTATCTATCTATCTATCTATCTATCTATCTATCAATCTATCTATCAGAAAGGACAACGATTCAAACACCGATCATATTAAACAACCCAGTCAAATCAGTCAAACTATCTATTTATCTATCTATAAGGGAAGAATTTCACTTGTCTTATTAAAAAGAAAGAAAAGAAAAGAAAAGAAAAAAAAATTTTCTCTATTCTATTTTACTCAGTTTCATGTGATAAGCTATCTGAGGAGACGAGGCTCATATTGAATTTTGGTTGGAATAAATATATAATAGCCAAATAACGGTGTGTAATTTTTTCCTTTCTTTATATATATATATATATATATATATATATATATATAATATATATGAGTAAAGAAATAATAAAAGACTTAGAGATTTAGCTTTATAGTCTATTTCAGGGAGCTTAGACAAATAGTCTAAATCTTCCGAATCATCAGATTCGCATCTGATGAGTCGGTAGATTTAGTCTATTTGTCTAAGATCCCTGAAATAGACTATAATGCTAAATCTCTAAGACTTTTGTTATGTCTTTACTCATATATTTGCTCTGTGACTCTAACATTAAGAGCACACATTGAGCTCTCAAACTGCGACTTGGTTTTGTTTAAATAAAACTCTTGTGTCGTAAGGAAGATTTCTTCTCTGGACTTTTGGATTATATATACATATATATATATATATATTTATATATATCAGTTTATATACATCTGTATTCATATATCTCACTCTCTCTCTGTATATATATATATATATATATATATTATATATATATATATATATATATATATGTGTGTGTGTATATATATATACATATTATATGTGTCTCTCTGTCAGTTTGTGTATTTGTCTAAGTATATTCATATTCCTCTATCTATCTATCTATCTATCTATCTGTCTATCTATCTGTATTCATTATTTTGTTCATAACAATGTATCACATCATGTTAACATCTATCTATCTATTTATTTATCAATCTATCCATCTACGTTATCGATCTCAAAAGAACAAAGCTACACACCAATGAAACATGTTCAACTTATTTATCGTCCATATTTTCAAATAATCTAAAAAAAATTTTCGACGTTGAAGAAACCCATTAAATTCTTAATATGTCGAAATTAGAAGAAAAATTTTTTTAAATTTTGAAATTGAAAACAATTGAAAATATTTGACAAAGAGAAAAGCGTTTGCAAACATTTCAATGATGCGTCACATTGTCCTTTGAAACTGGCGGGAAAGGAGACAAAATCCTGTCACCAACAATGCGGAAAACAAAAACCGAATCTTCACATTTAAACAAAAAAATTGTGTCAAGCAGAGACGGTTGAATCGAGAGTGTCATGTTACGGACGAAACATTTATGAAAGTCCAGGGGCGCTTAAAAGAAAAAAGAAAAAGAATTGAAATAATTTTAGTAAAATGTCGGGTGTTTATCATTGGAGTTATTTGAAAAGAAAAAAAATGGTTTAATGTGTATTACATTCTTTAAAATGTTGAATATCTTATTTCATATTATTATTTTAAAGCGATTTTTGATAAACTAATTCTAAGTTTCATTTTTCGAAAGCAATAGTTAGGAACAGAAGGGCTGGGTTAGCTCAGTCGGTAGAGCGTTCGGCTAGAAACCCCAAGCTTCCTAGTTCGATACCGGCCCTCTCCAACTCAGCGTATGAGTAGCACATTGATCTGTGCGATAAAGTAAGGAGCTGATGGTAGGTGTGGCGCTCCACCTCAGACGCAAAAACTTCCTTGGTCTAGCGCTAGTGAAAAGGGGGATAGCCTACCTCGTTGATTGGCTGATACCGACTTTAGGCCACACCGACGACTTTATATATTATATATATAATATATATATATATAGATAGATAGATAGATAGATAGATAGATAGAAACAGAGAAAGTTGAATAGGCACATACTTAGATATATAGGCAGAAATACTTAAATATATAGATATGAACAGAGATAAATATAAACTAAGATAGAGATATAGAATCAAAATGAGATAGATATTAACTGAATAATGTAGATATAAACAATGTATATATAGATTTATTAAGGTTGAATTTTTGGTACTATTCCGCCATATTTTTGAAAATATTGAACAAATAAAAATAAATAAAAACAAAACAACCAGCGCTTAAGGCGTTTTTACCAAAAAAGTTAATCAACAGACTGGAATAGATAGATAGATAGATTTGTCGATAGATAGATAGATATAGATAGATATCAACAGACTGGAATAGATGAATAGATTGATAGATAGATACATAGATGGATTTATAGATAGATAGATAGATAGATAGATAGATAGGTATCAACAGACTGAAATAGGATAGATAGATAGATAGATAGATAATGCGATATTTTACCACATTTTTTCGACAAATAAATGTAAATATTTTAACCTTTTAAAAATATGGCTTATTTTTAACGACTTCAAACCACAAAAAAAATTGTTGAAAAAAAAACGCCTTCAATCGACAAATTATTATTTTTTTATATATACAACAGGCACCGCTTCAGCTAGGGACTTCATTCATAGGTGGGTTTGTTTTTTGGGTCATCACCACCCAGCGGGTTTTAAGGCAGGAGAGCCGGGACGGAACTCTGCAAACAGTGCCGGATTTTTTTCTTCCGTCTATCAAAGAAGCAGTTAAATCAGTTTATTGTAAATAAAGATATTACAAGTTTGAAATGCTTTAAGAAAAAGGGAGCCTCAAAAATTCAGCGCCTTAAATTTTTTGAGTGCAATGTATTGCCCATTGAGCCAAACCCTCAAGTACCATGAAGCAGACTCTCTCGTTCTCTCTGTCCCCCCCTCTCTCTCTCTCTCTTCTCTGATTGTCAGACGATCAACAACACTTGAATGAAGTGCCGAAGGGGTTCGACTCTCGTCGGTGGCTCAACCCACATAGACAGGTGATCCCGATTCAACGGCCAAGAGGACTTCCGGTCAACAAGAGCGTGAATCGCTTGTATGAAATGCTTTAGTACATCCGCTGACCGCTTTGCAATTGAAGTTTGCTGACCCCCGTGACCGTTGTTCGGCCTGAAGGAATATTTCAAACAAGTGGACATCTAGATTAGGAACGCTCAACAGAAAGACAAAACACGAGTTTGTAAAACTCATATATATATATATATATATATATATATATATATATATGTGGGTGTATGGTGAAAAGTATGGGTAAATAGACAGCATGGGGCAGAAATAATAGGGCATTAGGCTATTATATGATTGCTTGATATTATAGCTTGTCCACTTACTCCTTTCCGAATCATATATATATATATAATCCAAATTCCAGAGAAGAAATCTTCCTTACGACGAGAGTTTTATTTTTTTTAAAACCAAGTCGCAGTTTGAGAGCTCAATGTGTGCTCTTAATGTTAGAGTCACAGAGCAAATATATAAGTAAAGAATAACAAAAGACTTAGAGATTATTATTATAGTCTATTTAAGGGAGCTTAGACAAATAGTCTAATTCGATTCGCTTCTTATGAGTCGGGAGATTTAGACTATTTGTCTAAGCTCCTTGAAACAGACTATGAAACTAAATCTCTAAGTCTTTTGTTATTTCTTTACTTATATATATATATTATATATATATATATATATATATATATATATAATATATATATGAGAAAAAAATTAACACACACAAACACACACACATATATATATATAGATATAGATATAGAGTAGATAGAGATAGATAGATAGATAAGAATACAGATGTATATAAATAAAGATAGGTGTAAAGAGAAGAAATTGAAAGAATCAGACCGAGCTAGATATGAACAGAGTATATATATATATATATATATATATATATATATATAATATCACAAAAATGCGATATTTTACCACCAGTCTTTTTTCGACAAGTAAATGTAAATATTTAACCTTTTAAAAATATGGCTTACTTTTAACGACTTCAAACCAAAAAAAAAAATTATTGATAAAAACGCATTCAATCGACAATTATTTTTCATATACAACAGGCACCGCTTCAGCTTGGGACTTCATTCTTAGGTGGTTTTTTTTTTCTTTCAAAAACTGTTGCACTGAAGAAACACGATGTAGCGAAATGTACATGACGTTAGCGAAACAGCGAAATGCAAAGAATGAACAAAGTCGAAGCGATCGCATGGGCTTACACGCTTTTTGGGAAAAAAACAATGTTTCCGGTTTGAATTCAAATTATTTTCTGCTTCTCTCTGGGTGAGTCCGGATTTTTTTTAAATTACATCTAAAAACGGACCTAATTATCATTATGCTCTGATGATGATTTTTTATAAATCGAAATATTTTGTCAATATTAGCAACGAAAATGATATAAAATATATTAATTTTAACAACATTGTATGTTTTCATACCCTTTTATCCATATATATCATCATGTCGCACAAGCAGCACGGATATCCATGACAATCTCTCGCCAACCTTTCCTTTCACTCATTGGCCCTGGGTGGTCCTCTGCGCAGCATCCAGAATCCTCGCATAGTTGGTCAATGTAGGTCCTTCGTGGGCGTCCTACATTAGCATGTCCATGTGTTGGCTTCCACAGGGGAACGTCGCTTATGAGATCGTCCCCGCTTCTCTAGCAGTGTCCTGCATGCCTAGTCGTTGCTTCCACGACTTGTTCAGGACTATATATATATATATATATATATATATATATATATATATATATGAATGAGGAAAATCAACACACACACATATATAATGTATATATATACATACAGAGAGAAGAGAAGAGAGACAGACAGACAGACAGACAGATAAACTGACAATTGACATCGCTCAACTGAGACTGAACTAAGACATAGAATAAATACTGGAATTAGCTGCATAATGATCATTGGGACAATTCTCATATCACAGATTACATTACACACACACACTCGCGCGCACACAGACACACAGACTGCTATATATATATATATATATATATATGAGGGTAAGTAAACAAACAAATGTGTTTATCTTATATGGCTTTTAGCCGACAATTTTTGTAGGATATGTGCTTAATTGAAGTCATACCTAATTTTGAAAATTAATTAGTTAATAATTAATGAATTTAGGCGAGCATATATGATTTGTTTAGCCTTACATTTGAACATATATACCCGCTAAATTCATTACTTTCAAATAAGCATATATCCTCCAATATATATATATATATATATATATATATATATATATATATATATAATGCCAATGAAAGAAAGGGTCTCAATTAACGAAGCCAAGAAGCAGACGATATCCGCAGAAACAGTCGGATTCAGACGATCATATATATATAATATAATATATATATATTATATTATATATATATATATAAAATAGTATTCATCTGTCCATGTGCAATCACCATTTTAACAGCCTACAAACTTAGTAAAACAATTCACAATCTCGGTAGCAATATCTCATCCTTTAATAGCTCTTAGCTAAAGCTAGATGGGAAGTGCCTTATATATTATATATATATATATATATATATATATATATATATTATATATAATATATTTAACATTTTGAAAAAACAATTAGTAATTATAATCTGCTGACAGAAATCTGCGCTTAGTAGAAGGGTCTTTATCAGGAGCAAAACATATGAAGGAAAGAAGGGATAAAAAATCGTTGGAAGAAATAGGGGGTACAAACACACGCTGGAATGCTTGAATTTTTTTTAAAAGCGCATTCTGTATCAAAAATAGAATAAATTTTGTTTTAAAAAATCAGAAGCATTTTTAATCCAAAAATAAAACTCAAAAAGAGTTTGGTGTAAATATATAAAAAAGTGTAAGAGATTATCAAAAATGTTCAAAATATAATCCAGCTATTAAAAGTTGTTTACAAATCCACAGCACAATTGAAGAAAGATGTTAAGTTTCAAAAAGTTTGTGGTGTTGGTAAATTTTTTGTAGTGTTCGTAGAAAATCTTGGAGGTGTAAAAATCAGGATATTTTGTTTTTTCATAAGACAAATGTGTAAATAAATGGTCGAAACAGATTTCTGTCATCAGATTATAATTACTAATTGTTTTTTCCAAAATGTTAAATTCATTCTATCGGATTAACTTCCATTTATATATATATATATATAATATATATATATATATATATATATATATATATATATATGTGTATGTATGTATGCATGTATGTATATGTGTGTGTGTAAGTGTGTGTATGTATGCTTATTAATATTGGTTATATAATATAGCCTATTTATGAATTGTACAAGAAAGTAAATTCTGACCATAAAACAAAATGGTATATGCAAAAACCAGAATCTGTTCTTGAGAATGAAACGCATAAAATTCTCTGGTACTTCGAGATGTAGACGGATCATTCTATCCCAGACAGGAGACCAGACCTAGAAAAAAAGAAAAAAAAAGAGAACTTGTCAACTGTGAGTCCAGCAGATCACAGGGTGAAGATGAAGGAAAATTAAAGGTAGAAAAATACCAGGGCCTTGCTAGAGAATTGAAAAAGCTGTGGAATACGAAGGTCAGTGATACCAATTATAAGTTGTGCACTTGGAATGGTCCAACAAATTTGGAAAAATATCTGGAGTAACTGGAAATTAGAGGAAGTATTAAACCATTAGACCATCCAGACAACAACATCACTGCAATCGGCTAGAATACTCAGAAAAGTTCTGGACACCTAAAGAGACTAGTTATCACTCAGACTCCAGTGAAATACCATCAGCTATCACTGATGTGAAATATCAAAAGAAGTGTAATAATATAATAATAATAATAATAATAATAATAATAGTAATAGAAGAACCTGCCATCTCGTGGATTTTGCTGTCCCAGCCGACCACCGAATAAAAATGAAAGAAAGCGAAAATATAAACAAATACTTAGACCTTGCCAGAGAACTGAGAAAGCTGTGGAACATAAAGTGAAGGTCGTACCAATCGTAATTGGTGTCTCTGGGAGAATTCCCAAAGCTCTGGAAAAGAATTTGGGTAAACTGGAAATCAGAGGAAGAATCGAGACCATCCAAACTACAGCACTGTTGGGATCAGCTAGAATACTCAGAAGAGTCCTGGAGACCTAAGGAGACTTGCTGTCACTCTGCCTCCAGTGAACCACCAGCTACGGCTGGTGTGAAAAACTAAATAATAAATATAAATAATAATAATAATAATAATAATTATTATTATTATTATTATTATTATTATTATTATTATTATAACAATAATAAACCAGAATCTGTTCTTGAGAACGAAACGCATAAAATTCTCTGGGACTTTGAAATAAAAACGGATCACCTTATCCCAGCAAGAAGACCAGACCTAGTGTTGATAAACAAAAAAGAAAGAACTTGTCAACTGGTGGATTTTGCAGTGCCAGCAGATCACAGGGTGAAGCTAAAGGAAATGAAAAAAAGGAACAAATATCTAGACCTTGCCAGAGAACTGAAAAAGTTATGGAATATGAAAGTGAAAGTGATACCAATTGTAGTTGGTGTACTTGGAACAGTCCCAAAAGGATTAGAAAAGGGTTTGGAAAGTTTGGAAATCAGAGGAAGAATTGAAACCATTCAGAACACTGCATTGCTGCAATCTGCCATAATACTCAGAAGAGTCCTGGAGACCTAAGGAGACTTGCTGTCACTCTGCCTCCAGTGAACCACCAGCTACGGCAGGTGTGAAAAACTAAATATAATAATAATAATAATAATAAATATAATAATAATAATAATAAACAATTGTTTCAGTCTTAAAAGTAGGATTGCCATGAAAATCGGTATACAATATCCAGTCTTTCTGCAGAATTCGCATACCGTCACTAACACTACTGTTAAACAGGTGTTGATGTGACCCTATAAGTATTTTTGACGCATATGTATATAAGTCATACCATTCAACACACTACTTACACGTACTTATAAAGATATTGGCAGCTTTGGTAGAACTTCATTGAAGACAATTCACGTTCTTCGCTTATTCTTGAGCACTTAAGAGTTAAAGAACTATAC
>CM042166.1:52476722-52491722 GCA_023376005.1 Doryteuthis pealeii | reverse complement strand
TTTCGGAGCCTCACCCTTAGGTTGATTGTTTCGTTCATCAGGAAACGTTCACTGATGACGTTTTCTGATGACGACCAATACCTAAGGGAAGGCTCTGAAACCATGGGTTAAAACGGACTCTAAATGATTGTAACTATATATATATATAATATATATAATTATATATATATAAATCCGAAACACGGTGTCTGTGGATGAATCATATGCTTCCAAACTCGGTTAGAGCTCTCTAGGGGACTTGAATTTAACTTTTCACTACCAGCATATATGAAGCAATGATCATCTGAATGCAGAGCTGATCTCTCTGGTGATGGCGGTAAGATATGTAGTGGAAATGGAGTAGTTGAATGAGTTTGAGGAACAGCCGCGCCGGGTTGGTAGGGGAGGCTGCAAGGGCGCGGTGTTGTGAGGGAAGGTCAGGGAAACAAAATGTCAGTGTATCGCTCGGGGGCATAGATAGTTGTGCCACACTGAAGAGGTGGAAAACACGCCCAAAAACACGGTGTCTTTGGATGACTTTATTATAATATTATATGAAATATTATATAACTTATATATATATATATTATATGAAATACATATATATATATATATATTTATGTATTATATATATGTATATATGTATGGAGAAAGTAGACAAACACGGGATGTTAATGGAAACTGCTATGGTTTATTGTCGACGATACAAGTTTCGGTCATTTAGACATCCATCAGACCAAAGCCCTTTGAATTCTATTCTTGTCTCCAACCAAAAATAAAAAATACTACTCTGATGAAGGTCGGCAAAATCTGTTGTACGGAACATTTTATGCATTTTCTATTATTATATATTCATCATCATTTCAACTCCATCTGATTATTTTAATATATAATAACGTAAAATCCGTATACATTTTGATAAACAGACCGAAACACATGTGTAAGTGATATCGATAAAAGTGATATCGATTAAAATTCATTTTTATCCATCTACATTTCTTTTCTTTACTCATTTTTTCTATATTTCGATACAATTTCCCATTCTCATATATATATATATATATATATATATAATAATGGACTCTCCCGTCGGAATTTCGACGTATGAGGGTTCAACACACAATGAACATTTCCACACAGGATTTGTTTTTATAGTGTGGTGAAGGCTTGTGTCTGAACCATCCACACTTTTGCCACAGTCGATAGGAAAGAATTGGTGCATCAAGGTGTTGCCACAAACCCAATCAACGACCGACCTCAGGAATTTTGAATTCAGAGTTATCCCCTCTTCCTGGACTGGTTACCTACCCAAGTGCTAAGAGCCCAGTCTGCCCTACTATTTAGCCCATAGCTGGAGGAAGAATATATGGATTCATACCTTTCCAAGGTATTAGCGGCTATGTTGAAATGCCAACAGCTTCGTCTAGGAATATGGATTTCGTGGGGCCTGGTCAGCTTGCAGTCCGTTTCAAATCACGCCAGGGCAGTCTTCCGATCTATAGTCTCTTGTGATGAGGCCTAATAGGCCGAAATGTACATACAGAGATTGATTTAGTCTCGATTGTTTAGGCCATACATTTAATAGGTATTCCGCCTAATTCATTATTAATAATTATTATTCAAAATTAGGTTACGACTCCAATTAAACCACTTATTCTCCATATATATATATATATATAATATATTACTATTGATTCACGAGCAAAAAAATAATTGCCCCCCGGTACAAGTATCTAAGTATTAATAAAATACAATAATGGATATGGAGACTACCTTTTTAATACCCCTATCTCCACCAGGCGACGGCGAGTAGCCGCTCCTAGTTTAATATAGTATTTTATTACATACTTAGATACTTGTACCGGGGGGCAATTATTTTTGCTCGTGAAGTCAATAGTAATATATATATATATATATATATATATGGAGAATAAGTGTTTAATTGGAGTCGTACCTAATTTTGAAAATTAATTAATTAATAATGAATTAGGCGGGAATACCTATTAAATGTATGGCTAAACAAATCGAGAAAAATCAATCTCTGTATGTACATTTCGGCCTATTAGGCCTCATCAGCAGAGCTATAGATCGGAAGACTGCCCTGTGCGTGATTTGAAACCGGACTGCCAAGCTGACAGGCCGATCCCATATTCCTAGACGAAGCTGTTGGCATTTCACATAGCGCTAATACCCTTGGGAAAGGTATGAATCCATATATTCTTCCTCCAGCTATGGGCTAATAGTAGGGCAGACTGGGCTCTTCAGCCTTGGGTAGGTAACCAGTCTAGGAGAGGGATAACTCTGAATTCAAAATTCCTGAGGTCGGTCGTTGATTGGGTTTGTGGCAACCCTTGATGCACCAATTCTTTCCTATCGACTGTGCCAAAAAGTGTGGATGGTTCAACACAAGCCTTCACCACTATAAACAAATCCCTGTGTGGATGTTCATTGTGTGTATGAACCCTCATACGTCGAAATTCGACGGGAGAGTCCATTATTATATATATATATATATATATATATATATGAGAATGGGAAATGTATCCGACAATATGAGGAAAAAATGAGTAAAGAAAAGAAATGTAGATGGATAAAAATGAATTTTATCGATATCACTTTTAATCGATATCACTTACACATGTGTTTCGGTCTGTTTATCAAAATGTATACGGATTTACGTTATTATTATTATTAAAATAATCAGATGGAGTTGAAATGATGATGATAATAATAATAGGAAAAATGCATAAAATGTTCCGTACACAGATTTTGCCGACCTTCATCAGAGTAGTATTTTTATTTTTTGAGTTGGAGACAAGAATAGAATTTCAAAAGGGCTTTGGTCCTGATGATGGTCTAAATGACCGAAACGTTGTATCGTCGACAATAAACATACAGTTTCCATAACATCCCGTGTTTGTCTACTTTTCTCCATACATATATACATATATATATATACATATATATATATATATATATATGTATTTCATATATATATATATATATATAGTTATATATATATTTCATATATATATATATATAAGTCATCCAAAGACACCGTGTTTTGGCGTGTTTCCACCTCTTCAGTGTGGCTACAACTATCTATGACCAGGAGCGAAATACGACTGACATTTTGTTCACCTGATTTCTTAACCTCACGGCCATTTGACAGCTGCCCTAAAGGGGCGGTGTTTAAACTATTAAATACATACATTTCATTACATATTTTACGATCACCAGAGAGATCCAGTCTGCATTCAGATGATCATTGCTTCATATATGCTGGTAGTGAAAGTTAATTCAAGTCACCCCTAGAGAGCTCTACCGAGTTTGGGAGCATATGATGTCATCCACAGACACCGTGTTTCGGATTTTATATATATATTATATATATATATATATTTATATATATATAGTTTACAATACATTTAAGAGTCCGTTTTACCAATGGTTTCAGAGCCTCACCTTTAGGTAATTGGTCGTCATCAGAAACGTCATCAGTGAACGTTTCTGATGACGAACAATCACCTAAGGGTGAGGCTCCGAAACCATTGGTAAAACGGACTCTTAAATGTATTGTAAACTATAATTAAATAAATACAGCTCTTACATAAGAAATTGAGCACTTTATTATCATTTCTCCAATACTAATTAACTATATATATATATATATATATATGGAGAAAAGTAGACAAACACGGGATGTTATGGAAACTGGATGTTTATTGTCGACGATGCAACGTTTCGGTCATTTAGACCATCATCAGGACCAAAGACCAGTTCTAGTTTCACTGAAGGACATTTTCAGAATGGTGAAAAACAGTAGGTTGTCAGTAGGGGCAGGGTGGCTGGGGGATGGGTAGTGGATTTTCTTCCCTCTAAATGGGGAGTGTTATATGGAGATGCAGGTGTTTGGTCAGAATGTTTGGATGATAAGGGATGGGTCAAACCTGCTGTAGATCCACAAAGTTTAATGCAAATATGATATTGAAAAGACTTCCTTCCCGTTGAATGAGATGATTCAGATGAATCAGATGATAAAATTTGATGCTTATGCACCATATATATATATATATATATATATATAATATATGAGTATAGATAAAAGGATATGAAAACAACACAATATGCTGTTAAAGTGAAAACACTTCAACAGCATATTGTGTTGTTTTCATATCCTTTTATCTATACTCATACCGTCAGATTTATTTTCTTTCTCTTAACTTATATATATATATATATATATATATATATATATAATATATATATATATGAGGTTAAGTAAACAAACAAATCTGTTTATTTTATATGGCTTTTAGCCGACAATTTTTGGAGGATATGTGCTTAATTGAAGTTGTACCTAATTTTGAAAATTAATTAGTTAATAATTAATAAATTTTAGGCGGGCATATATGTTCAAATGTAAGGCTAAACGAATCGAGAAAATGTCAATCCCTGAAGGTCGAAATGTACATTCAGGGATTGACATTTTCTCGATTCGTTTAGCCTTACATTTGAACATATATGCCCGCCTAAAATTCATTAATTATTAACTAATTAATTTTCAAAATTAGGTACGACTTCAATTAAGCACATATCCTCCAATATATATATATATATATTATATATATATATATATATATATATATATACTAGTTTTAAAAAATCAGCATATTTCTTCCTACACTATATGTAAACTATGCAATTCTGAAATGTACAATATAAATGAACAAGATCTCATCACTTGTAAAGGTTGTTCTTCTTTTATCAGCATCCCTTTTCCCCATCTGGAGGCAAGAAGAATCTTTTCATAAGACTTTTTTTCGCAAGCACCTATGCTTATGTTTGCAAACACAATATCGAAAGAAAAGCCTTTTCTTCCTGTTTGATTCTTCTCCGCTTTTTCTTGTTTTGTTTTTCTTGTTATTTCCCCCACTTCTCTTGGGAGAAAAAAAAGTCAATTCTATTGAGGTATCTATCTCCCTTGCAACGGGCACTTACGTACACGAAGGAACCTCTCGTTTCAGACGCCTCTCTGTAAAAACACCGACTCTACTGAATTGTCCGGACACGTCCTTCCATTCTCTCGACGGTCAATTAGCTGGTAGGCATATCATTTCTTGAGATCATTTTTCTTTGTTCGTGAAGCAAAGATGACACTAGTTTCTTTTATAGAATTCGTTTTTTATCTACCTATCTATCTATCTATCTATTTATTTATCTATCTATCCGTCTATCTATCAATCTATCTATTTCAGTTTATTAGTATCTATCTATCTATCTATCTATCTATCTCAGTTTATTCGTATCTATCTATCTATATCGTTTATTCGTATCTATCTATCTATCCATCTCAGTTTATTCGTATCTATCTATCTATCTATCTATCTATCAGTTTATTCGTATCTACTATCTATATCGGTTATTTCGTATCTATCTATCTATCCATCTCAGTTTATTCGTATCTATCTATCTATATCGGTTTATTCGTATCTATCTATCTATCTATCTATCTATCTATCTATCTATCTATATATCTCAGTTTATTCGTATCTATCTATCTATCTCAGTTTATTCGTATCTATCTATCTATTTATCTATTTATCTATCTATCTCAGTTTATTCGTATCTATCTATCTATCTCAGTTTATTCGTATCTATCTATCTATCTATCTATCTATCTATCCATATCAGTTATATTCGAATCTATCTATCTATCTAGCTAGCTAGCTAGCTCAGTTTAGTATTATTTATCTATCTATCTCAGTTTATTCGTATCTATCTATCTATCTATCTCAGTTTATTCGTATCTATCTATCTATCTATCTCAGTTTATTCGTATCTATCTATCTATCTATCTATCTATCTATCTATATCGGTTTATCGTATCTATCTATCTATCTATATCAGTTTATTCGTATCTATCTATCTATCTCAGTTTATTCGTATCTATCTATCTATCTATCTCAATTTATTAGTATCTATCTATCTATCTCAGTTTATTCGTATCTATCTATCTATCTATATCAGTTTATTCGTATCTATCTATCTCAGTTTATTAGTATCTATCTATCTATTTATCACAGTTTATTCCTATCTATCTATCTATCTATCTCAGTTTATTCGTATCTATCTATCTATCTATATTCAGTTTATTCGTATCTATCTATCTCAGTTTATTAGTATCTATCTATCTATTTATCACAGTTTATTCTATCTATATCTATCTATCTATCTCAGTTTATTGTATCTATCCTATCTCAGTTTATTAGTATCTATCTATCTATCTCAGTTTATTCGTATCTATCTATCTATCTATATCAGTTCTATCTATCTATTCTCAGTAATTCTATTCTATCTATCTCAGTTATCGTATCTATCTATCTATCTATCTCAGTTTATCGTATCTATCTATCTATCTATATCAGTTTATTCGTATCTTATCGTATCTATCTATCTCAGTTTATTCGTATTATCTATTTATTAGTATCTATCCATCTATCACAGTTTATTCCTATCTATCTATCTATCTATATCAGGTTTATTCGTATCTAATTATCTATCTCAGTTTATTCGTGTCTATCTATTCACCTATCTATCGCGTTCTGTTCATATCTATCTATATACCAATTTCCGTATTTTCCCTATATCTATCAATATATCATTTAATCGATCACATTCTCTCCCCACCCCTCTCTCTCTCTCTCTCTCTCTCTCTCTCTCTCTCTCTCTCTCTCTCTCTCTCTCTCTCTCTCTCCATCAATCATCTATCTATATATCTATAGAGCTTACTAGCTAGCTAGCCAGCTTTCAACTGCTTGTATGTTTCCATATGTTACTGCCAATCTAATTTTATCAACATATAAAAATATATTGGCATCTAGCTATGTATGTATGTATGTATGTGTGTGCGTATGTATATATGTATGTATCAAAATATGTCGATATATCTATGTTTACATCATTATCATTTAATTTATAACTCTCACTCTCTGTCTGTCTGTCTCTCTCTATCCCCCTCTCTCACTCTCTCTCTCTTTCTCTCTCTCTCTCTCTCTCTCTCTCTCTATATATATATATATATATATATATATATATATATATATATATATATAGGGGGTATGTGTGTGTGTGTGTATGTTATTCTGCAAACATATTTCCTTATATTCACAAACTATCTATCTATCTATCAATCTATGTTAAATTGATCTATCACATATATTCATATTTATCTCAATTTGTTCATATATATATATATATATATATATATATATATATGTAAACACGGTGTGTTTGGAATGGCTTTTTGCCGACAATTTTGGGGAGAATATGTGCTTAATTGGAGTCGTACCTAATTTTGAAAATTAATTAATTAATTAATTAATTAATAATGAATTAGGCGGGAATGGCTATTTAAATGTATGGCTAAACAAATCGAGAAAAATCATTTTCTCGATTTGTTTAGCCATACATTTAAATAGGCATTCCCGCCTAATTCATTATTAATTAATTAATTTTCAAAATTAGGTACGACTCCAATTAAGCACACACACACACATATATATATATATATTATATATATGAGACGTAAACAAGGACGATGTTTTGTGATATGGCTATTTTCAGCCGACAATATTTGGGAGAATATGTGCTTAAATGAAGTCGAACCTATTTTTTTAAATTTAATTCATTAATAATTAATTAGGCGGGATTAAACTATTTAAATGTAAGGCTAAACAAATCGAGAAAAATCAATCTCTGTATGTACATTTCGGCCTATTAGGCCTCATCAGCAGAGCTATAGATACGAGACCGCCCCGTGTGTGATTCGAACCTGTCTGTCAAATTAGCAGGCCAAGTGTCTTCTCACACCAAACGGACTTAGCAAGATTTTTCTTCGCTTTGTAAGTGTAGTATTTATATTTCTCTTAAGTGACCTCTACACGAACTTACGAGACGTAAACAAATATATAATATATATTATATATAATGAAGAAAAAAATGGAAGTGAATCCGACAGTGTGTAATATTAGGGAAAGATTTCACTATATTACACATACACACACACACACAGATATATATATATATATATTATATATATTATATATATATATATATACTATCAAAGAATACTTATCAATGAGGGGTTGAAAATTATAATCTATCTATTTACATAACATTGATGTACTATCAATTTGAAGAAAAATCGAAACTGAGTAAATATGAGATACAATCAAGCTATCTATTTATTTATCTATATACCTGTCCGTCTTTCTCTCTCCCTCTATCTCTCTATCTCTCTCTCTCTCTCTCTCTATATATATATATATATATATATATAATTATATATGTATCTACCTATATATATATATATATATATATATATATAAGTACAAAAGATCTCGATACTTTTTGATACATAATATATATGTATATATATATATATATATATATATATTATATATATAGATAGATAGATAGATATATGCGTCTATTCCTAACTATCTACTTATCTGTCTGTGTGTCTGACTGTCTTAGATAGATAGATAGATGTTCACAAAATAAGACAGACAGGCAGATAGATAAATAGGAATAGACGGAGATCGATATCCTGTTATCATCTCTCTCTCTCTCTCTCTCTCTCTCTCTCTCTCTCTCTCTCTCTCTCTCTCATATATATTATTATATATATATATATATATATATATATATATATATATTTATATTGTTGTAGATCCAATAAGAGAAAAATAATATTATCGTAAAATAAAATTGGCAAAATGTTTTGAGTTTCTTTTTTGTCAATTCCGAGTGGATGTTGTACCGACTGAGCCAAACGGCAGTATTTTTGAGTGTGTATATATATATATTATATATATATATATATAATATATATATATAGAGAGAGAGAGAGAGAGAGAGAGAGACAGACAGACAGACAGACAGACAGACAGAGAGTTTACAGATGTCAGAAGACAGAATAATTTAACCATACTCTCTCTCTCCCCCTCTCTCTATACACAAACATACAACACATATATATTTCATTTATATATATATATATATATATATTATATATATATATATATATTATGATGAACGCATTCGTCTAAGATAGCGCTCTGTTAAACCACAACTATATTGGATTATCTGAATACAGGCTTTCATTCTCGCAACAGCCAATTGGCTCTCGGGCATTAGATTTTTTTTATATATCTTCCCCCCTTTTTTTAGGCTCTTTAAGTAAAGATGAACCTAGTTTCTTTTTTATAAACTATATTTTTATAAAAACCTATCTGTTCATCTATATAACCCAGTGAGTAAAACTTTGAAGTTGGGTAACACTCTAAAAAATAAAGTGGCTGTTCTGAGTATGACATTAAACTGCATCTGCTGATGAGACTTCAGGTCCTGAGTTCTGGGAATTATGGATTACTCCTTTGTTCCCATTACTTCCAGGTCCACCCAGAGCCAGAGTAACTTTTAGGATCTGTTGTAGAGGTGTTAACACCCCTACAAGATGGACTGGCTCATAGCCTTATAATTGTCGACGTAGCAGTAATAGAAACGGAAAATTATATTCGGACAAAATCACTGCATTTAACTAAAAATATTTGACCCTCCTCATTCTTGTAAGTTTGTCTTCGTGAATTGTTCTACTTCTTGTTTTTTTTTATGTAATAAGTATCTGTTAGCACCAGATACAAGTGCTGAAAAAATATATCTCAAGCAGACTATTTCTCTGCGTGTCTTTTACCATCTCAAGGATACAACAGGATTCAAGATCTATTTGAGGTATAGATATATTTCAATCAAATACGACCACTTTAGGTCAGTGGACCTGGGATTAATGGCATACTCCTTGGAGTTCCAGAACTGAAGGCCCGCCCTCAGATGCAGTTTAGTTTCATACTCTAGTGAGGGATACACTTCTCTTTGTAATCTTCAACTTGTTCCTCGTAAATTCCTACTCTAAAATAAACTGAACCCTCATTTTATGTCCGTGTTTTTGCAATAAATGTTTTAAATATGTTTGCAATAAATGTTTTTAAATAAAGAAAATATAGTCAGTATTGTAAAATAACGGATACAAGAAAAATACAACATTTATTGCAAAAACACGGGCATAAAATAAAGGTTGAGTTTATTTTATGGTAAGAATTTACGAGGAACAAGTTAAGGATTACCCTTCTTTTCAGAGGATGAAGTCGGCGTATTCTAAGCCCCGTTGACAAACCAAAACGAGAGATGGAAAATCAAGACGTGAGATTATATATATATATATATTATATATATGTGTGTGTGTGTGTGTGTTGTGTGTGTGTGTGTGTGTGTGTGTGTTGGCATCCTTCCGTCTTCTAAAGACGATGGCGTAGAGTCCATTTTTTTCCTTTTTTATCTGCAACTGTGTGTGTGGCTGTACAGATCAATTTTTGAATGGCAATCTCTGGTGCAGTGACTTCAAACAAACAGTGATGCTTGCTGCAGTTGCTGTTGTCTCTCCTTCCTTCTGGCTCTCTTTTCCGTGGCGGCTTCTTTCCTTTCTTTTTCACTCCTTTTCGTTCCTTGTCTCACGAGGAGGTGCCAGGTCACACGGTCTTCTGCACCAGCCTCCCATGTGTTGGTGTTGATGTGTCATGTCTTCATAACTTTCTTTCAGACATCTTTAAAGCGCAGGCGTGGTCTCCCTACCGGTCGGGTGCCCTCTACTAATTCCCCAAACATACAAACACATATATAATAAGGTCTTTGGGGATGCGGCCTTTATATATATATATAATAATATATATATATTATAGAGAGAGAGAGAGGAGAGAGAGAGAGGGAGAGGGAGAGGAGAGAGAGAGGGGAGAGGGAGACTTGGTAGATCAAAAAGAGGGGAACACATGAAAGGTAAATAATGGAAAAGAGAGAGAGAAAGGGTAAGAAGATGAAAAGGAGAAGGTTGGATAAAGAAGTAAGAGAATGAATGAGAGAGAGAGAGAAAATGTGAAGCTCGGTAAAAGAGGCAGAGGGAGAGAGAGAGAATAAAAGAAAGAAGAAAGAAAGAAAGAAAGAAAGAAGGCGACAGAAGGACAGAGAGAAAGATAGAAAGAGGGTCAGAGAAAAAAAAAAGAACAGAGAGATATATGTATCTAAAGAGATCAAAGTGGATAGTGAGAGATTAGATTAGTTTGAAAGAGTAGAGAAAGACGTTGTCCTGAAATTTGACAATATTAAAGAGAGATCAAAAGGCAATAAAAGAAGAAAAATAAAGAAGAGAGACGTAGAAGCGAGAGATATAATGTTAGAAAGAGAGATTAAGGAAACCAAGAAGATATAAAATACACCTATCAGAAAAAAATCGCAGATGAAAATCCAAGCAGAAAATCCAAACAGAAAATTCAAACGAAAAAAAAAAATCCTTGAATAAATGAAAGAGTTTCAAAGAACGAGAGCAAATAAATAAATCAAATGAAGGAGTAAAAGAAGGAGGTTGAAGGAAGGAAAGAAGGATATGTCTTATCCCGTGCATGTGTCCGGGTTTAGCAGATTCTCTCATCCCGCTTCAGGCTTCTTTTTGGATGAGTTAATGGCACTGGGAACTGCGGCATATGGTCTCTTCTGCCCGCCAGGAACTAAATAGACCTTCACCAACTCTGCTGACGATTTCTACTGCCACGGCGAAGCACTTTTTCTGCCATTCCTTCTCGAAGATCTACCGCTGATCATAAACCATTCTTCGCTTTCTCTTTTGATTTTTCGTCTCCAATCCCCCCCCCACCGTCTTCTCTTTCTCTCACTCTTTCTTTCTCTCTCTTTCTTTCTCTCTCTCTCTCTCTCTCTCTCTCTCTCTCTCTCTCTCATCCTCTTTCTCTCTCACACTCACTCTCTTGCAGTTTGCTATCTATCACAGTCAACTACATGATTCTAATGTCTTTTCGCTCTCTTTCACTTTTCTCTCTAATCTAGCTCTTCCTCTCCCTCTCTTTCTGTCTCTCTCTCGCTCGCTCTCTCTGTCTCTCTGTCTCTGTCTCTGTCTCTGTCTCTCTCTCTCTCTGTTTCTCTCTCTTCTCTCTGTCTCGCTCCTTGTTTGCTCACTATCACAGTCAACTACCAGGTCCCAATACCCCTCTTTTTTTTCATTCTCTCTTCCTCTCCCTCTTCCTCGTCTCTCTCTCTCTCTCTCTCTCTCTCTCTCTCTCTCTCTCTCTGTATTTCTGACTGTCTGTCTATCTGTCTGTGTGTCTCTCGTAGTTTGTTCTCAAATCGCAGTCAACTACCAGGTTTCAATACATTCTCTTCTCTCTCTCCTCTCTCTCTCTCTCTCTCTCTCTCGCTCTCTCTTTCTACCAAATTCTCTGTCTCTTTCACTTTTCTCTCAGTCTTATCTAGCTCTTTATCCCCCTTTCTCTCTCTCCCTCTACCTGTGTGTCGGTCTGTCTCTCTCGTAGTTTTCTCTCCATCACAACCACCTACAAGGTTTTAGTACCTCCCCCACCATGTCTCTCATACACACATTCTCTTTATCTCTCTCACACACTCACACTCTCACATTTCTCTCTCTCTCTCTCTCTCTCTCTCTCTCTCTCTCTCTCTCTCTCTTGTAGTTTGCTCACTATCATAGTCAACTACAGGTTCCAATACCTTTTCTTTCTTTCATTCTCTCATCCTCTCCCTCTCTCTCTCTCTCTCTCTCTCTCTCTCTCTCTCTCTCGCCTCTCTGTATTTCTGTCTATCTCTGTGTGTCTCTCGTAGTTTGCTCTCAAAACACAGCCAACAACCAGGTTTAAATACATTCTCTCTCTCTCTCTCTCTCTCTCTCTCTCTCTTCTCTCTCTCCTCTCTCTCTCTCTCTACCAGATTCTCCCTTTCACTTTTCTTATTTAGCCCTTATCCCCCTCTCTCTCCTCTCTCTCTCTCTCTCTCTTGCAGTTTGCTCACTATCAGTCATCTATCCAGATTTCATACCCTCTTTCTCTCTCTCTCTCTCTCTCTCTTTCTCTCTTCTTGTGTCTGTCTGTCTCTCTCGTAGATTTCTCTCTATCACCACCACCTACAAGGTTCTAGCGCCTTCGCTCTCTCTCCTCTCTCTCCTCTCTCTCTCTCTCTCTCTCTCTCTCTCTCTCTGATACACACACATTCTCTCTCTCTCTTGCACACACACGCATTCACACTCTCTCTCTCTCTCTCTCTCTCTCCTCACTCTCTCTCTCTCTCTCCCTGTGTGTCTGTCTCTCTCGTAGTTTTCTAGCAGAGCTACATACGAGGTTATGGTGCCTTCTCAATCTCCACTCTCTTTCTCACACACACAATCACACTCTGTCACACATGCACACATACACGCCCCCTCTCTCTCTCTCTCTCTTTTCCCTCTCACTTTCTTTCTCTCAATCTTTCTCTTTCTCTTTCACTCACCTTCTCACTCTCTTTCTCTTTCTCTCACCTTCTCTCTATCTCTCTCTCTCTCTCTCTCTCTCTCTCTCTCTCTCCTCTCTCTTTCTCTCTTTCTCCCATTGCCTTTCACAATGTTCCTCTCATTATTTTTATCGCTTTCACGTATTATATTATTTTTGTTTATGGTATGTTTATGTTCGCTGAAT
Organism: Doryteuthis pealeii; assembly: GCA_023376005.1. NCBI lineage: Eukaryota > Metazoa > Mollusca > Cephalopoda > Myopsida > Loliginidae > Doryteuthis > Doryteuthis pealeii. Next base: position 52,478,160 of record CM042166.1, on the reverse strand, counting down.
ATGGAATCAGCAGTCTGAGTTCAAATCCTGGACGAGACTTTTCCTTAGCCTTCCGCGCTAATATTCTTTGGAAGTCCTGGATTCATCTCTTTCCTCCCTTGAGTATCGGGTCTCGAACCCAGCCAGAGGTAGCTGCTAAAAATGGTATAACTACACTGATGAGAGGTGATACCTCGAAACACGTGTCTGTAGTTTACTCTCTCTCTCTCTCTATATTATATATATATATAGAGAGAGAGAGACAGAGAGAGACAGAGAGATAGAGACAGTGTGTGTGTGTGTATGTGTGTGTGTGTGTGCGTGTGAAGGAAGGGCGTATAACCATAATTTGTATCAATAATCTATTAATACAACATGTTTCACGATATTTGTTTTTCCTATTTGTACGATTGATTTTAATCGTCACATAAAGAGCGAGTATTGCTTGAATAAATACAATATCTGCCTATTTCGTTTGAGTATCCTTGCAAGTGACTTGAGGGAGGGAAAACTGCTTACATGTTTCTAAAAATAAAAAAAAGGTTGCATAATCTCATCTTGTAGACGTTTCTACGTCATTTTGGTATCTATGCTTCCTGATAAAAGAACCCACATGAACCTCCGCAGGCCAAAAACTGATGTCTCTTATTTCACAAGTGAAGAAAGAAACTCAGGATCTGATCTGTATATAAATGCGTTGGAAAGGCTATTTTACTCTAGAAAAAAAATTGGAAAGACCATTTTACTATAGAAATGCATTGGAAAGGACTTTCTAATATAGGAATGCATTCGAAGGTCCATTTTACTATTGGAATGTATTGGAAAGGCCTTTCTAATATAGAAAATGTATTGGAAGGGCCATTTTGCTATAGGAATGAATTGGAAAGACCTTTCTAATATAGGAATGCATTGGAAAGGCCATTTTACTATAGAAATGCATTGGAAAGGCTTTCTAATATAGGAATGCATTCTAATATAGGAATCCATTGGAAGGGCCATTTACTATAGAACTGCATTGGAAAGGACTTTCTAATATAGGAATGCATTGGAAGGGCCATTTTTACTATAGAAATGCATTGGAAAGGCCTTTCTAATATAGGAATGCATTGGAAGGGCCATTTTACTATAGAACTGCATTGGAAAAGGCCTTTCTAATATAGGAATGCATTGGAAGGGCCTTTTACTATAGAACTGCAAAAGGACTTTCTAATATAGGAATGCATTGAAGGCCATTTACTATAGAAATGCATTGGAAGGCCATTTTACTATAGGAATGCATTGGAAGGTCTATTTTACTTATAGGAATGAATTGGAAAGACCTTTCTAATATAGGAATGCATTGGAAGGGCCATTTTACTATAGAAATGCATTGGAAAGGCCATTTTACTATAGGAATGAATTGGAAAGACCTTTCTAATATAGAAATGAATTGGAAAGACCTTTCTAATATACAAATGCA
>CM042166.1:52466405-52469122 GCA_023376005.1 Doryteuthis pealeii | reverse complement strand
ACTTACAGTACTCCAACTTGCCCCTCAGGGTGGGGTCCAGCTGGCTTCGGTCCTGGACTTTACAAGCTAACATCGTTGATTCCAGGTGGTCATCCCTCCAAGCGATGCCTGCCGCCTTGATTTAAATGAGCAGGGATGGGTTTATTGCCCGGTACCTGAGGCGCCCCCTTGAAGGGGAATGCCGACGGGATCAACGGATATTTTGCAACTGCCATCCATGAGTCACGGCTTGTGGGTGGTCCTACGCTAATAGGGCCTTGTGCCTAACCCGTACAGCGAGGGGTACGTGGTAAATATCAACTTATATACTGAACTTCGATTAGTTGAGCACAAGGTCATGAGTATGGGGGATTTTCCTGTGCCGAGTAGGGCTAACGTACGCGTTGATGTTCTCTTGTGGACTAATACCTTTGGGAAAGGTGTGAAACCAACTCATTTAACATTAAAATAGATTTAAATTTTAGATCAATGATATAATCCTTATAGTATGACCTAACACCGAAGAAAAATTATGGAATTATGTATTTGGCATTCATACAAACAAAATATCAGCAGAAGTCTAGATATGAACGCTGAATTCAAACCAGACCTGGAGAGGGATGGGCTCATCCAGTCTGTTCGTGGCCATGACACACTATATGAATAGGGCCCCCACGACCATCCAGGTTACGGGATAAGTTTAAGGTTACCACCTTGTCTGCCATCGAAGTCTTGACCTCTTGGCCTGCGTAAACGTTTATTTCAGCTAGTAAGGTCATGAATGTAGAATTGATGTCCCGAGGTGATGAAATGACTTACTAAAGAAAGGGGCAAGGGATTAGCTCAAGCGGAAAGGATGTACAGCGGCGAGAAACAATTTAACAAAAACACACTCAAAATTGAAAAGATTAAGTGAGAGAGGGGGCGGAGGGAAGGGGAAGAAAGGAGCGTTAAAACATGCGTTACGCGTCAGACCAAAAAATGGGGGTAGACGAAGGTGGGTCTATCATTTTTTGGAACAGTGTTCGGTTGTTAAGGTTGTTTGTTGAGTGGCACCAGTCGTCGCCGATTTAAAGGCGATAAAAGGACATTCAGCGAACATGTCCTAGACAAGGCGTATCGCACGTGTCATAAGACCACGGTTCGATGGTTATCAACATCGAGGGAGGTGTGCTTGTGGAAATTAAAGATGGGGCCTTAATCTAGAGATTATATCTTGCTTTGTACAATCTATTTATTTTATTTTATTTATTTATTATTTATATTTTCCTTCTTTTCCCAGGGTTTATGAGTTTTTTGTTTTTTTTTCATTCTTTCTGTTTGTATTTATTATTTATCTAATTCTCACTAAAATATTGTTCGAAATTCAACTTGGGTTGTAAAAATCGATCACGACCTGGGTTTCCTATGACTGCGTGTATGGCCATAAAATGTTTATTACTGACAATCGGGTTATCACCAGACAAATGGCAAAAGAAAAAAAAAATGCATTTTAGTATTGCGATTTTCATCAAACATGTTTTGTTTTAGGAGACCTATCACCATCATCATCGTTGTCCATGAAATGATTGATTGATTGATTTTAAGGGCAGGTTAACCCGCTTGTGGCTTATTTATGCCTAGAGGTTAGGGAATTGCGTAAATTGCATGTTTAATATATATTTTTTAAATTTCTGTTTATTCATTTCTTATTTATCATTTAAAAGTTGGTGTCATATTTTGTTCCTATTTTTCTATAAAACACACACACACACACACACACACACAAGCGTTCGGTAAGAAATCACAAGGTTCCTAGTTCGATACCCGGACCTCGCCAACTAGCGTTATGAGTAGCACAGGGACATGTGCGGTAAAGTAAGGAGTTGATGGTAGGTGTGGCGCTCCACCCTCAGATGCAAAAATAATTCTCCTTGGTCTAGCTTTGTGAAAATGGGATAGACTCCCTCGCTGATTGGCTGATACCGACATTAGGCCGCCCCAACGAATAATATATATATTCATCAAATAGTTCTCTCGAAGAATATATATATATATATATATATATATATATATTATGTGTCAAAAAGTATCGAGATCTTTTGTACTTTTTAACACACCTTGTATTCTGAAAAAAATTAACGTTCCATTCACTGGTCCTTTCTATCTTGGTAAATACAGCTTCAATCTCGATACTTTTATGACACACTTTATACACACACACACTTTATACACACACACACACACACACACACATATATATATTATATATATATATATATATATATATAGGGGCTGCATATATATATATATATATATATATATATATATATATAATATATTATATATATGGGCTGCATATTTTCATTTAAACAAAGTTGGTTAGACAAGATAGAATCCTTATTGTTTTCACGTTTTTAAATTATTTCTTTCAAGTTTTCTTCTTTTTTTTGTGTTATCATCTTAAACGGCGTTAATCAATTGTCAGAATAAATAATTATTTATAAACCAAGCACTTTAGGTTGTTTTTGGAACCATTAGCCAGACTATCTATATTTGTTTAAACTATGATTATTAAGGCTGTTTATTTTTTAACTAAACTATTGTTTGTTTTTCGCTAACGTGATGTTAAATTATAGACAAACAGAAAAAAAAATTATTCTAGATCACGTTTTCCAAGCTTGGTAGAAATATTTAAAAATTAAACTGATACCATTATTTATTGTCACAAATTTTTAAAACCAAATTAGGTTAAATAT
>CM042166.1:52458905-52461405 GCA_023376005.1 Doryteuthis pealeii | reverse complement strand
GGCCTTTCTAATGCATTCTTATATTAAAATGGTCTTTCCAATGCATTCCTATAGTAAAATGGCCTTTCCAATGCATTCCTATAATAAAATGGCCTTTCCAATGCATTCCTATAGTAAAATGGCCTTCCAATGCATTCTTATTAAAATGGCCTTTCCAATGCATTCCTATAGTAAAATGGCCCTTCCAATGCATTCCTATATAGAAAAGCTTTTCAATGCATTCCTATAGTAAAATGGCCCTTCCAATGCATTCCTATAATAAAATGGCCTTTCCAATGCATTCCTATATTAGAAAGCTTTTCCAATGCATTCCTATAATAAAATGGCCTTTCCAATGCATTCCTATAGTAAAATGGCCCTTCCAATGCATTCCTATATAAAAGGCCCAATGCATTCCTATAGTAAAAATGGCTTTTCCAATGCATTCCTATAGTAAAATGGCCTTTCCAATGCATTCCTATATGTAAAATGGCCTTTCAATGCATTCAATGCATTCTATAGTAAAATGGCCCTTCCAATGTATTCCTATATTAGAACGGCCTTTCCAATGCATTTCTATAGTAAAATGGTCTTTCCAATTTATTTCTAGAGTGAAATGGCCTTTCCAACGCATTTATATACAGATCAGATCCTGAGTTTCTTTCTTCACTTGTGAAATAAGGGAAATCAGTTTTTGGCCTGCGGAGGTTCATGTGTGTTCTTTTATCAGGAAGCAAAGATACCAAAATGACGTAGAAACGTCTACAAGTTTAGATTATGCAACCTTTTTTTTATTTTTAGGGACATGTAAGCAGTTGTACCTCCCTCATGTCACTTGTAAGGATACTCAAACGAAATAGGCAGATATTGTATTTATTTAAGCAACACTCGCTCTATATGTGACGATTAAAATCAATCGTACAAATAGGAAAAACAAATACTGTGAAACATATTGTATTAATAGATTATTGATACAAATTATGGTTATAGGCTCTTCATTCATACACTCACACACACACACACACTGTCTCTGTCTCTCTGTCTCTCTCTCTCTCTCTATATATATATATATATATAAATATATATATATATATGTATATGTGGGAGATTATGTGCTTAATTAAAGTCATACCTAATTTTGTTGATTAATTAATTATAACTAAATGAATTAGGCGTGCATATCGGTTTGAAATGAACGAGAAAATTCTGGGGAAGCCAGCTAGTGTAGTGATTAGAATGTCCGCCTGTCAGCCTGACATGTAGGGTTCGAATCACGCACAAAGCACTGCCCTGTCTATAGCTCTGCTGATGAGGCCTAATGGGCTGAAATGTACATACAGAGATTACTTTTTCTCGATTTGTTTACGCTTTACATTTAAACCGATATGCACGCCTAATTCATGTAGTTATAATTAATTAATTAACAAAATTAGGTAAGACTAAGCACATAATCTCCCACAAATTGTCGGCCTTCGCCATTTTCAAACATACTGTTTGACTACTTCATATATATATATATATATATATATATATATATATATATATATATATTATATATTTATATATACAACTCGAGGGAGGAAAGAGATGAATCCAGGACTTCCAAAGAATATTAGCGCGGAAGGGTAAGGAAAAGTCTCGTCCAGGATTTGAACTCAGGCTGCTGATTCCATATTCAGCGAACATAGACATACCATAAAAAAAATAATATAATACGTGAAAGCGATAAAAATAATGAGAGGAGCATTGTGAAAGGCAAAGGGAGAAAGAGAGAGATAGAGAGAGAAAAGAAAAAAGAAAGAAAGAAAGAAAAGAGAAAGAGAGATAGAGAGAAGGTGAGAGAAAGAGAAAGAGAGAGAGAGAGAGAGAGAGAGAGAGAGAGAGAGAGAGGGCAAGTGTGCATGTGTGTGTGTGCAAGAGAGAGAGAGAGAATGTGTGTGTATCAGAGAGAGAGAGAGAGAGAGAGCGGGGAGGGAGCGAAGGCGCTAGAACCTTGTAGGTGGTGGTGATAGAGAGAAATCTACGAGAGAGACAGACAGAAATAAGAAAAGAGAAAGAGAGAGAGAGAGAGAGGGGGTATGAAATCTTGATAGTTGACTGATAGTGAGCAAACTGCAAGAAGAAGAAGAAGAAGAGAGAGAATGTATTTAAACCTGGTTGTTGGCTGTGTTTTGAGAGCAAACTACGAGAGACACACACAGATAGACATAAATACAGAGAGAGCGACAGAGAGAGAGAGAGAGAGAGAGAGAGAGAGAGAGAAAGAGAGAGAGATGAGGAAGAGAAGAGAGAATGAAAGAAAGAAAAGGAATTTGGTAGAGAGAGAAAGAGAGAGAGAGAGAATGTATTGAAACCTGGTAGTTGACTGCGATTTGAGAGCAAACTACGAGAGACACACAGACAGATAGACAGACAGACAGAAATACACAGAGAGAGAGAGAGAGAGAGAGAGATACGAGGGAGAGGGAGAGGAAGAGAGAATGAAAGAAAGAGGGGGTATTGGGACCTGGTAGTTGACTGT
>CM042166.1:52441405-52453905 GCA_023376005.1 Doryteuthis pealeii | reverse complement strand
CAGGCGTGTCCGTCCCTACCGATCGGGTAGCCCTCTACTAATTCCCCAAAACATTACAAACACATATATGAATAAGGTCTTGGGATGCGGCTTATATATATATATATATATTATATATAGAGAGAGAGAGAGAGAGAGGGGATGAGAGACGAACTGGTAGATCAAAAGAGGAGAGCACGATGAAAGGTAAATAATGAAAAGAGAGAGAGAGAAAGGGTGAAGAGATGAAAAGGAGAAGGTCGGGATAAAGAGGTAAAGACATGAATTGAGAGAGCAGATGAAAATGTGCAGCTCGGGTAAAAGAGGAAAAGGAAGGAAAGAGAGAGAGATATAGAGGAAGCGACAGAGGGGAGAGAGAAGAAATAAAAGAGAGAAGAAAGAAAGCAAAAGAAAGAAAGAAAAAAAGAAATGAAAGAAAGAAAAGAAAAGGCGACAGAAGGACAGAGAGAGAAAGATAGAAGAGGGTTAGAGAAAAAAAAAAGAACAGAGAGATATATGTATCTAAAAGATCAAAGTGGATAGTAGAGAGTAGATTAGTTTTGAAAGAAGTTAGAGGAAAGACGTTTCCTGAAATTTGGACCATATAAAGAGAGACTCAAAAGCCAATAAAAGAAGAAAATAAAGAAGCAGAGGACGTAGAAGCGAGAGATAAATTGTAGAAAGAGAGATAAGGAAACCAAGAAGAATATAAAATTAAACCTATCAGAAGAAAAAAATCGCCAGATGAAAAAATCCCACAAGCAGAAAAAATCCAAACAGAAAAAATCAAACGAAAAAAAAAAAATGCCTTGAATAAAATGAAAGGTTTCAAAAAACTAGAGCCAAATTAAATAAATCAAATGAAGGAGTAAAAGGAAAGGAGTATGAAGGTAAGGAAAGAAGATATGTCTTATCCCGTTGCATGTGTCCGGGTTTTTAGCAAGCATTCTCTCCATCCCGCTTCAGGCTTCTTTGGATGAGTAATGGCACTGGGGAACTTGCCGCATATGCCGTCTTTTCTGCCCGCCAGCGAACTAAATAGACCTTCACCAACTCTGCCTGACGATTTCTACTGCCACGGCGAAAGCACTTTTCTGGCCATTTCCTTCTCGAAAGATGCTACCGCTGATCATATAACCTTCTTCGCTTTCTCTTTTTGATTTTTTCGTCTCCAATCACCCCCCTCCAACCGTCTTCTCTTTTCTCTCGTCGCTTGTATTTACTCTCTCTCTGTTCTCCTCTCTTGTTTCTATCTGTCTTTACTCTGTTCTCTGTCTTCTGTCTCACTCTTTCTCTCTCTCATCCTCTTTCTCAACTCTCACTCAACTCTCTAGCAGTTTTGCTATCTATCACAGTCAACTACTATGATTCTAATGTTCTTTTCGCTCTCTTTCCACTTTCTCTCTAATCTAGCTCTTCCTCTCCCTCTCTTTCGGTCTCCTCTTCTCTTTCTCTCTCTCTTCCTCTCGCTCTGTTTCTCTCTCTGTCTCGCTCCTTGTATTGCTGCACTATCACAGTCAACTACCAGGCTCCCAATACCCCCTTTTCTTTTCATTCCTCTTCCTCTCCCTCTCCCTCGTAGCTCTCTCTCTCTCTCTCTCTCTCTGTGTATTTCTGTTCTGTCCTGTCTAATCTGTTGTGTGTCTCGGCGTAGTTTCTCTAAATCGCACGTCTCAACTAACCAGGTTTCCAATACATTCTCTCTCTCTCTCTTTCTCTCTCTACACCAATTCCTTTTCTTTCTTTCGATTTCTCCTCTGCCTTCTTCCTCATCTCTCTCTCTTGTCTCTCTCTCTCTCTCTCTTCTCTCTCTCTCTCTCTGTCGCTCCTCTGTATGTTAACTGTCTATCTGTGTGTGTCTCGCGTAGTTGCTCCCAAAACACAGCCAACAACCAGTGGCGTTTAAATACATTCTCTCTCTGTCTTCTCTTCGTCTGCAGTTTGCTCACTATCAGTCAACTAGCAAGATTTTCATTAACCCCCTCCCTCTCTCTCCTCTCTTTCTCTTTTCTATTTCTGTCTGTCTCTCTCGTAATTTCTCTCTATCACCACCATCCTACGAAGGTTCTAGCGCCTTCGCTCCCTCCCCGCTCTCTCGCTCTCTCTCTCTCTGATACACACACATTCTCTCTCTCTCTCTTGCACACACACACATGCACACTTTTGCCCTCTCTCTCTGCTAAATCTCTCTCTGCCTCTCTCTCTCTCTCTTCCTCTTTCTCTCACCTTCTCTCTATCTCTCTTTCTCTCTTTCTTTCTTTCTTCCTTTCTTCTTTCTCTCTCTATCCTCTCTTTGCTCCCTTGCCTTTCACCCAATCTCCTCTCATATTTTTATCGCTTTTCACTGATTATATTATTTTTTTTTATGGTTATGTCTATGTTCGCTGAATATGGAATCAGCGCAGCCTGAGTTTCAAATCCCTGACGAACTTTTCCTTACCCTCCGCGCTAACTATTCTTTGGAGTCCTGATTCATCTCTTTCCTCCCTCGATTGTATATATAAATATATACTATTATATATATATATATATATATATATTATATATATTATATAATAAGTAAGGTTCGACAAGCTAGATGTTTTTTGAAAATTGGCGCGACGGCCGACAATTTGTGGGAGATTATGTGGCTAGTCTTACCTATTTTGTTAATTAATTCAATTATAAACTACGATGAATTAGGCGTGCATATCGGTTTAAATGTAAAGCGTAAAACAAATCGAGAAAAGTAATCTCTGTATGTACATTTCAGCCCATTAGGCCCTCATCAGCAGAGCTATAGGACAGGCAGTAGCTTTGTTTGCGCTAACTGATCACAACGTTGATTCGGAACCCTACATGGTCAGGCTGGACGAGCCGGATATCACGGACATCTAATCACCTACACTACGTGGCATCCCCCAGAATTTTTTCTCGTTCCATTTCAAAGCCGTCAATTATGCACGCCTAATTCATTTACGTTATATTAAATTATATCAACAAATTGATGTATGACTTTTATATAAGCACATAATCTCCCACATATAAGTATATATATATAGTTATCTATATATATATATATATTATAGAGACGATGATGAGAGAGACAGAGAGACAAGCAGTGTGTGTTGAGATGTGTGAAGTGTATGAGATGAAGAGCCTATAACCATTAATTGTCATTATATAACTCTATAATACAATTATGATTTCACAGTATTTGTTTTTCCTATTTGTACGAGTGATTGTAATCGTCACATAAGAGCGAGTGTTTTGCTAAATAAATACAATATTCTGCCTATTTCGATTGAGTATCCTTACCAAGTGACATGAGGGAGCGTACAACTGCTTACATGTCCCTAAAAATAAAAAAAGGTTGCCATAATCTAAACTTGTAACGTTTCTACGTCATTTGCATATCTTTGCGTTCCTGCATAAAAGAAACACACATTGAACCTCCGGCAGGCCAAAAACTGATTTCCCTTTATTTCACAAGTGAAGAAAAGAAACTCAGTGAGTCTGATCTGCTATATTAAAGCGTTGGAAAGCCATTTCACTCTAGTAAATAAATTGGAAAGACCCATTTTACTATAGAAATTTGCATTGGAAAGGCCGTTCTAATATAGGATACATTGGAAGGCCATTTTACTATAGAAATGCATTGAAAAGGCATTTTAATATAAGGAATCATTGAAAGGCCATTTTACTATTTAAGGAATGCATTGGAAAGGCCATTTTTAATATAAGAATGCATTGGAAAGGCCATTTTACGTATAGGAAAGGCAGTGGAAAAAGCCTTTCTAATATAGGAATGCATTGGAAGGGCCATTTTACTATAGGAATGCAGTGGAAAGGCCATTTAGTATGAGAATGCATTGAAGGGCCAGTTTACTATAAGGAAATGCATTTGAAAGGCCATTTTATGATAGGGAATCATTGAAAAAGCTTTTCTAATACGGAATGGCATGGAAAGGCCATTTTATTATAGGAATGCATTGGAAGGCCATTTTTACTATAAGGAATGCATGGAAAAAAGCTTTTTCTAATATTAAATGCATTGGAAGGGCCATTTACTATAAGGAATGCATTGAAAGGCCATTTAATATAGAATGCATTGGAAAGGCCATTTCTTAGGAATGCATTGGAAAGGGCCATTGTATTATAGAATGCATTGGAAAGGCCATTTACTATAGGAATGCATTGGAAAGACCATTTATATAAGAATGGCATTAGAAGGCCATTTTTTACTATAGGAATGCTGGAAAAGCCTTTCTAATATAGGAATGCATTGAAGGGCCCATTTTACTATAGAATGCATTGGTAAGGCCATTTATTAATAGGAATCATTGGAAAAGCTTTCTAATATAGTAATTGCCATTGGAAGGGCATTTTTACTATTAGGAAGGCATTTGGAAAGCGCCATTTTACATAGGAATGGCATTGGAAAAGCCTTGCTAATATAGGAATGATGGAAAAGGGCCATTTACTTATTAGGCGAATTGCCATTGGAAAGGCCATTACTATAGGAATGTATTGGTAAAGGGCCATACTATAGAATTGCATTGGATCAAGGCCATTTTTACTATAGGAATGCGATTGGACAAAACAGCCATTTCTAATATTCAAGAATGATTGGAAAGCGCCATTTACATAGGGAATGCATTGGAAAGACATTTTACTATAGGGAATGCATTGGCAAGGGCCATTTTACTATAGGAATGCATGAAAAGCCATTTTACATAGGAATGCATTGAAAAGCCTTTTCTAATATAAGAATGCATTGGAAAGGCCATTTTTTACATATAGAAATTCTCATTGGAAAAGGCCATTTACTATGGAATGCCGCATTGGACATTTTGAAATACTAAATCGCCCTGAAGGGTCATTAATAAATAGTTGAAATGACGTGGTATCAGACATTTCTCTAATGAATATTTCATGTACATTAATCAGGAACTCTCCTCTGCCAGGGAGAATACAAAAGCATAAGGGGATGAGAATTGCAGGAGGCTCCCATAACAAGCAGAGCACGCTACATTTTGCCTAAAATAGGTCCACGTTCTGCGATTTATTCGTCTGGTGGCGAAAGTGTTGGTATACCTTTTGTCCCTTATCAGGTGTAGCTACAGTACAACTACTGTAAATTTATAGACCAAGCAGAGGTCACGTGTGACTCTTAAACCTCAGCCAATTTGACAGCCGCAGCATTACTATGAATCTACTAATACTGAGAGACGTTGCATTTGCATATCATTGATGAAGACTTGCCAATCATTTGAGGAGCACCAAGAGCTCTTGCATGAAAAGCCTAAAGGATGGCCCACTGAAATGATAAAAAAAAGCTAATGAATCGGATTACAGCGAGGCTACCCATAACATAGCCAGCACCTACCCTTTTGCCAAAAAGGGGGCGAGAGATCTGGTTATTTACTAGTGCAAAAGAATGCTCCTCAAGGGTGAAATGCTGACGGAATCCTTACGCAATTCTTAACCCAAGCCTCTATGCGGAGTCTTGCTTTCCTGCGGGGAATTACCCGTGTCTATGTTTAGCTAGGGGTAAGCTAAGAAATAGAATTTGAAAGCGATCTGTGGACTCTATTGATACTCGTAATATTACCTCTTAGCCAAGAATACTGAATTTAGCATTCGCATTAGAGGATGTCACTACGATTTAAACAGAAAAAAACTACAGTACAAATAATAACAGATAAGACAAAAAACAGAACTATGCAATTAGTTGGAAACATTTTAGCTTCATAATTATTTGCTTTTTTGTGTCTGAAATCGTTCTATTTTCTCAGCGTTTCTTAGCGGTCACACAAAAACAAACAATATTAAATGAATTAAACATTTCTTAACAGTCTGAAGAAAGTAACTAAACATGCGTGCTTTGGAAACAATTAGGTAAAGCAATTGCACCTTAAATGTTTGGCTAAACGTATATACTATATATATATATATATATATATTATATATAGTATCCAATACCTCGATTAGCTTTACAAAACATTTAAGGTGCATATGCTTTACCAATTGGTAACGTACCGTCGACTTGTAGTATCGCTGAAAATAGTCTTTAATTTAATTATTTAATTAACAAGCGAATACATCGACTTAGATTGAACTAGGGAGGTTCCTGATGAAATCATTTCAATTTGAATAAAACCATGGTAATACCCTTTTATTTCCTCTAATGATATTATTATTAGTATATATATATATATATATATATATATATATATATATATATATATATATGTGTGTGTGTGTGGCTGTGGTGTGTGAAGTGAAGAGAGAGAGAGAGGAAGGGGAGAGAGAGAGAGAGAACGAGACGAGGAGTAGTTAAAAACAGACGATAGACGGATAGATAGACAGACAGTCCAGACAGATATATCTAGAGATTGAAATACGATGGGTATGTAAGTCTTGGCACATATCAACACTCCATTATAACATATATCTTTCCTATCAGTCTTTTTGGTATTCATTCACATTTTTCTAATAAAACAGAACGCGCACAACATATATCATATTAATATTATAATATATTATATTATATATATACAAATACATATATATATATAATATATATATATAGATATATATATTTATTATTTATATAATATAAATTATTGAAAACCATTAAGCTCCGAAGAATTTCTAAAGAAATTTGATAAAAACAAAGACGAGTAAATGGTTTGAGACAGCACTCGAAAGCGAAAAAAGGACACACTTGTTGCTTCAAATAATAAATCCAATGTAGCGATAGGGATGCCAGGACGAGAACTGCATTAAAAGTCGATTTGCTGATGGAATTCCGTCGGAATTGCCCCGACGCCTACTCATGGTCAGCTCCGTATGTTCTTGTGGTTTTCGCGGGCTATTTTCGAACGCTTGGTGGCCAGTTCGCAATTAAGAGGCAAATTGAACCGTCGATGGAAACAAATGGAAAAGGACAAGCGATTCTTTTTTTCGAGGCCTCGTAATAATAAGTCGTGAATAATAAGCATCGATAATTATTAAAAGACACGCAACATCAAAATAATAGATCTAGAATAAAAGTCGAGGAGATCATCTTCAAAGAGGATGTATGGGGAACTTCAATGTTTCATGCTTAAAACAAGTTATTGTACGAGGTTGTTTTCTCGCATCTCCTCACACAAACACCACACACTCACCACACCACACACATACACACAACACACACAACACACACATATATATATATTATAGATAAATAATGCAGCCATTTTCTGTCTGCAAGTTTTGTTCCTTTGTTTTTTCGTTTGCCCGGATTATTTTTGTTAATTCTGGCGAAAATTGCTGAATGTAAAACTGCCAGACAGAAAATGGCTGCATTATTAACAATATATGCCTACAAGAAAAACATGCTGCCCCTAAATACACACCTCACACACACACCCACACACACCACACACACACACACACACAATATATATATATATATAATATATATAGATATATATATAATTATATAAAAGGATATGATTTTCTCGATTTTCCCATATATATATATATATAGTTTTACATGGAAAAAGAGGACTTACCGGTGAAATTGCCACAATGGTTAGTTTGATACAAGTTTCACAATGATAAGACAGCGATATAACAAATATAAAGTGCTCAATACGTGAATAAAGCAACTATATTATAATGGTATAGACAGGAATAACCTACTCGAGTTTTCACCATAAGGATCCTCAGGCGTTAAATCCACCGAATTCATTCAAGATATAGAATTAACCTGGTGGATGGATTTTAACCTGAAGATTCTTATGTGAAACTCGAGTAGGTTATTTCTGAGGATACCATATAATATATATATATATATAATATTATATATATATGTTATATATATATATATAATATACAAGTTGATTATTTTTCTCGATTTCCATGTCAAAAAGTCTGTTGTCGCCACTCGAAATAAAATTTATTTTCTAAAAGGTATATATATATATATATATATATAGTAATATATATATATATATATGTGTGTGTGTTGTGTGGGTGTGTGTGTATGTGTGTGCGGTATGGGTGTCTCTTTGTGTGTGATTCGTTTGAAATAGAGAAAAAGTGGATATAAACAAAACAACAACCTAAATTCAATTATATTTTCGCTTTCGGGATTTATTGAGGCTCGTCATTGATTTATTGTGAATACTAACGCTTTTACAGTCTGCTTTAATACTGAAAAAGGTATATTTCATGCAGGTAATGGATAGACGAGGGAGAGGGTTTGGCGTGTGTGGGTTGTCTTCACAAAAAATTCTGAGAAAACCTCACTAAATAATATCGGCGAAATATCAATTAAATTATTGCTGGTGTTGTTATATCTTTTTCCTCTATTTTCAACCACATTTGGCAGATTTACTCAATCCTCCACTCCTCATATTCTCTCTCTCTCTCTCTCTCATATACTATATATATATATATATATATACTATATATATACTATATTATATACCATGAGGTAAACAAACAAATGTGTTATTTATATGGCAATTTTTGGAGGATATGGTGCTTAATTGAAGTCGTGCCTAATTTTGAAAATTAATTAGTTAATAATTAATGAATTTTAGGCGGCACATATATGTTCAAATGTAAGGCTAACACGAATCGAGAAAATGTCAATCCCTGAATGTACATTTCGACCTATTAGGTCTCATCAGCAACGTTATAGACATGGGAGACTGCTCCGCGTGTGTGAACTCGAAACCTCGACTTCGTCAAGCTGACAGGTGAAGTCTCTAACCGTTATACTAGCTTTGCCAATTCCACATTCTTCGTTCGTTTTTGAAACTTATGTATATTCCACTTTTTATTGACTTCTTACATGACAGTATGAGGTTTAAGTAAACAAACAAATGTGTTTTATTTTATATATGGCTTTTGAAGCCGACAATTTTTGGAGGATATGTGCTTAATTTGAAGTCGCGTGCCTAATTTGAAAAATTAATTAGTTAATAATTAATGAATTATATATAATATATGTGTGGAGAAATGTAGAAAAAACACGGGATGTTACAAGTATGTAAATTTTATTAGTTCGTAGTGTCGATGTTCGAACGTTTCGGTTTATAAAGAAACCTTCTCCTCAGGACTATATGAAACAAGTAAAGGAGAAAAAAAATATATGTGTTAGAAAGATGATGATGTTTTGAATGAGTTCAGTTTGGAAATGTGTAGAAAAGGTTCATAACTTTCGTTGATTAGCGTTCGCAATGAACGTTAATAACGTGATTGGCACATGCGAAAAGCGAAAATAAAAATCGGATTGCAACACGTGAAGTCGAAAGAAAACTCAAGACTCATGATCGGTCCCACGAAATATGTTAAAGGTCTGGTATTCCCATATAGACACCAATGTTTTAGAAAAACGAGAGATAGTATTAATTGCGGAGACGTGATGCGTCTCGAAACACAATGTCTGTGGATGCCGTACATTATTTAACCTAATTTGGTTTTAAAAATTTTGTTGACAATAAATAATGTTATCAGTTTTAATTTTTAAAATATTTTTCTACCAAGCTTTGGGAAACGTGATCTAGAATAATTTTTTTTTCTGTTTGTCTATTAATTTAACATCACGTTAGCGAAAAACAAACAAATTAGTTTAGTTAAAAAAATAAACAGCCTTAAGAATCATAGTTTTTAAACAAAATAAGATATACTGGCTAATGGTTCCAAAAACAACCCTAAATGCTTGGTTTATAAAAATTATTTATTCTGACAATTGATTAACGCCGTTTAAGATGATAACACAAAAAAAAAGAAGAAGAAAAACTTGAAAGAAATAATTTAAAAACGTGAAAACAATAAGGATTTCTATCTTGTCTAACCAACTTTGTTTAAATGAAAATATGCAGCCCATATATATATTATATAAATATATATATATATATATATATATAATATATATATGCAGCCCATATATATATATAATATTATATATATATATATATATGTGTGTGTGTGTGTGTGTGTTTATAAATGTGAATGTGTTGTATTAAAAGTGTGTCATAAAAGTATCGAGATTGAAGCTGTATTTACCAAGATAGAAAGGACCAAGTGAATGGAACGTTAATTTTTTCAGAATACAAGGTGTGTTAAAAAGTACAAAAAGATCTCGATACTTTTTTGACACATAATATATATAAATATATATATATATATATATTCTTCGAGAGAAACTATTTGATGAATATATATATTATTCGTTGGGGCGGCCTAATGTCGGTATCAGCCAATCAGCGAGGGAGTCTATCCCATTTTCACAAAGCTAGACCAAGGAGATTATTTTTGCATCTGAGGTGGAGCGCCACACCTACCATCAACTCCTTACTTTACCGCACATGTCCCTGTGCTACTCATAACGCTGAGTTGGCGAGGTCCGGTATCGAACTAGGAACCTTGTGATTTCTAACCGAACCTTGTGGTGTTGTGTGTGTGTGTGTGTGTGTTTTATAGAAAAATAGGAACAAAATATGACACCAACTTTAAATGATAAATAAAGAAATGAATAAACAGAAATTTAAAAAAATATATATAA
Organism: Doryteuthis pealeii; assembly: GCA_023376005.1. Classification (NCBI taxonomy): domain Eukaryota; kingdom Metazoa; phylum Mollusca; class Cephalopoda; order Myopsida; family Loliginidae; genus Doryteuthis; species Doryteuthis pealeii. The sequence goes on along the minus strand of CM042166.1, from coordinate 52,443,377 downwards.
ACATGCAATTTACGCAATTCCCTAACCTCTAGGCATAAAATAGCCACAAGCGGGTTAACCTGCCCTTAAAATCAATCAATCAATCATTTCATGGAACAACGATGATGATGGTGATAGGTCTCCTAAAACAAAACATGTTTGATGAAAAATCGAATACTAAAATGCATTTTTTTTTCTTTTGCCATTTGTCTGGTGATAAACCCGATTGTCAGTAATAAACATTTTTATGGCCATACACGCAGTCATAGGAAACACAGGTCGTGATCGATTTTTACAACCCCAAGTTGAATTTCGAACAATATTTTAGTGAGAATTAGATAAATAATAAATACAAAACAGAAAGAATGAAAAAAAAAACAAAAAAACTCATAAACCCTGGGAAAAGAAGGAAAAATATAAATAAAATAAAATAAATAAAATAAAATAAATAGATTGTACAAAGCAAGATATAATCTCTAGATTAAGGCCCCCATCTTTAATTTCCACAAGCACACCTCCCTCGATGTGATAACCATCGAACCGTGGTCTTATGACACGTGCGATACGCCTTGTCTAGGACATGTTCGCTGAATGTCCTTTTATCGCCTTTAAATCGGCGACGACTGTGCCACTCAACAAACAACCTTAACAACCGAACACTGTCCAAAAAATGATAGACCCACCTTCGTCTACCCCCATTTTTTGGTCTGACGCGTAACGCATGTTTTAACGCTCCTTTCTTCCCCTTCCCTCCGCCCCCTCTCTCACTTAATCTTTTCAATTTTGAGTGTGTTTTTGTTAAATTGTTTCTCGCCGCTGTACATCCTTTCCGCTTGAGCTAATCCCTTGCCCCTTTCTTTAGTAAGTCATTTCATCACCTCGGGACATCAATTCTACATTCATGACCTTACTAGCTGAAATAAACGTTTACGCAGGCCAAGAGGTCAAGACTTCGATGGCAGACAAGGTGGTAACCTTAAACTTATCCCGTAACCTGGATGGTCGTGGGGGCCCTATTCATATAGTGTGTCATGGCCACGAACAGACTGGATGAGCCCATCCCTCTCCAGGTCTGGTTTGAATTCAGCGTTCATATCTAGACTTCTGCTGATATTTGTTTGGTATGAATGCCAAATACATAATTCCATAATTTTTTCTTCGGTGTTAGGTCATACTATAAGGATTATATCATTGATCTAAAATAATCTAATTTTATGTTTAAATGAGTTGGTTCACACCTTTCCCAAAGGTATTAGTCCACAAGAGAACATAACAGCGTACGTTAGCCTCTACGGCACAGGAAAATCCCCCATACTCATGACCTTGTGCTCAACTAATCGAAGTTCAGTATATAAGTTGATATTTACCACGTACCCCTCGCTGTACGGGTTAGGCACAAGGCCTATTAGCGTAGGACCACCCACAAGCCGTGACTCATGGATGGCAGTTGCAAAATATCCGTTGATCCCGTCGGCTTCCCCTTCAAGGGGGCGCCTCAGGTACCGGGCAATAAACCCATCCCTGCTCATTTAAATCAAGGCGGCAGGCATCGCTTGGAGGGATGACCACCTGGAATCAACGATGTTAGCTTGTAAAGTCCAGGACCGAAGCCACTGGACCCCCACCCTGAGGGGCAAGTTGAGTATGTAAGTACTTCAGACTATCCCCCAGTTAATGAACATTCCTTTTACTCTATAAATGTTTTAATCTATTTTCCTTCGCTTCAATTCTTACTCCCACTTCATCTCTTAACCCTAACCCTACCAAATTGCGGTTGTACTAAAATGTCTTGGAGTTATCTATCATACAGGTACAGTGAACTTTGAAATATCCCATCATACAGATGGGATATTTCAAAGTTCACCATCTATTCACCTCAGAACTTATTCTATTCAAATAAACTCATAAAATCATTGTATTCTGAGTCCTACAGAATTATAATGTACTAACCATACTTTTTTTGTACTTTGATCGCAGTGGTATGAGAGCCGCT
>CM042166.1:52426405-52436405 GCA_023376005.1 Doryteuthis pealeii | reverse complement strand
TCTATGTATTAACAATTTTGACTATAAACTAAACACTCCTTGTTAAACTTACGCAGTTCCTAAGGGTATTGTGGCGTAAGGAGTGACATAGTTTCGATTACAGATAGATATTTTAAAACTCGTTTTTTTATTTATTTAACCCATAAATGGGACTATAACAGCTACTACCACTCCGGGTCAGAGTGGATCTGGGAGTAATGGTGAGGAAGGAGTACACCATACTCCCCCGAGTTTCAGATTTTAAATAACTGTTTTTAAAGTTTAACGTCAAACCCAGGACATTAAGACCCTTGGACATCGCCTTCTATTAGATATATGATAAAAAGGGTCGAGAGTTGACATAAGGGCAATAAGTTCGGGACAATCATATAGGTGCTAGGGGTTGACGTGACCAACTGATTGATCAGAGGGGCCTCTCCAACCCCCGACCGACAAGCCTAAGTAACGGTCAAAGCAGAGTGTTGCAAGTCATGGACTGCTCAGCCATCAGTATTCCGTCCTTATGCCCCACAGGTCGCCACTCACGGCAAACAGGTGGCTCTATTGGGGGATCTTACCACTCTACAGAGGTGCAGTCGGTGCATTCTACAGCCTAACTAAGAGAGCGTTTTTTTATGTTCCTGTCTCTCTGTCTTTTTCATCTCTACGTTTCCAATTGTTCTGATACATTGTTTTTATTTACTGAGCCTTCCTCATACTGGCACATGGTGCTTATCGTATCTACTCTTACAGAGTGGGAAACTGGACATGCTCTTCATTGCTTAACTTCAGTATTCTGTTTTCTGAGATGCAGTTCTTGCCAATAAATCAATTGAACTGACATGATATTTATTTACTACGCTCCCCATAGTCTGGCATACATGTCATTAGGCATCCTATCGAGGCCTAATGTTTAGCAAGGTCGTCTCGCAGATTCATTGTTACTGAATAGCGAGTTCGATCCTACCCGTACCAAACGTGTTGGGTAAATATCCACATAAAAATATATAGGTGATCATCCCATCTATCTATACATATATAAAGGACAGTTGTGTGTATGTGTATGTCCGGAGGAAACTTCGAAAAAACAATTAACAACAAAGTAAATATATATACACATTAAATATCACCAGGGCTTGGCTTTTGAGCAAACATAATGAAGATTTGATTTATATTATCGAATACATTTAAAAATTAAATAGCATTATAAAATGACGTTAAGATTCTACACGGTCATTTTTCGGCGTTTCTTGCTAAAATTGTATGGGTTATCCTGCGAGGCTCGAACTCATTCAGTACTAATAGATCTGCAAACGATTATTTAACCATGTTTTTTTCTCCTCTGCCCAGGCTTCGCTGGGTAGCCGCTACTAGTTGGGATATAAGGGTTAGCAAGCTAGAACTGTTTTTACTATTACAAATCTATTACTGAATAGCGAGTTCAATCCTCGCTGGATGACCCATAATTGCGACTTTCTGACACACTATTTATTTACTTTTCATCTATAAAACACATAGACGAGATTCTAATAGGTAATACCACTCCGGGTCAGGGTGGACTTGGACGTAATTGTGATGAAGAAGTACTACACACTCCCCAGATCTCCAAAAATTGGAATTTCACCACTAGGCGCAGTTTAACGTCACACTCAAGACACCGAGATCCTCAGGCACCGCATTCTAGCACGTATATGATAAAAAGGATTGGATTTGTCAAAAGGACAATAGGGTTGGGCTTACCACTGACTGCACACAAACTGAGATTCTTTCTGGGGCTGCTGTCTTTTTTCTCCCTCTTTCTGGCTCTCATTTCTGTCGAGGCTACTCTCCTCTCCGCCTCAATCCTCTTCGTGTCTTGCTTAACGTTAAGGTATCAAGCCGCTCGATTTTGTGCATCTACCTACCACGTGTTTTTCTCAATGTGCTATATTCTCATGTCTCTGCCGCAGACATTTTTAAAGCGTATGAATGGTCTACATACCGACCGGGAGCCTTTTACTAGTTTGCCATACAAAAGATCTTTCGGGATGGGGCCATTTTCCACCTTCCTGACGTGCCCAATTCATATATATATTGCAGAAAAAGTTATGGGTGTACAATGATTTTGAAGTATTCGATCTCATCAGGACCCTAAATTGTACTTCAAGTCGAGGTTCAAGTCATTACTTAGTTAAAACTGAGATAAACATCTATTCCGAAAATAACGGTTGAGCTCAAGTAAAAATTGTTAAAATTTGAAAGTATAATTCTAATAATATCTTAGGAATTTATTATTACTAATTCATGATATATTGAGCACTCTGTAATAAATTAATAATGCCACTGAAACAGACAATTTGAAGGCACAATTATTGTTGTGATGTTAATCCAACAGTAAAAAAGAAGTCAAGTCGAGGTAGGGTAAAATAAGACAAGTGTATTTACAATAATGGTACATGAACGGCTAGCTTGCCGTTAACGGTATCAGTCCAACCTTTTCACTCGGTGTCTCACTATTTATAATGAGAACCGGTGTATATTCTCCACTGTACGAACGGCCGGTACAACAATTATATTATATATATATATATTATATATATATATATATATATATATATATTCTTTGTTTGGGGTACCAAGTTTCTTGGTACAAGGTGATTCTAGGCTGGTCCTATTCTCTATACCAGTAGTTTGTTGTAGAGTTCAGGTTCATGAGGCTCAATGCTTAATTTTTATAAACAGAGCGTCCTGGTATTTAAGACCTTTTTATTCACACAACACACACACACACACACACAACCACACATATATATATATATATATATATATATATATATATATATATATATATATATATATATATATATGTCGCGCCGGCAGCACGGATATCCATGACAATCTCTTGCCAACCTTCCCTATCATTCATTGCTCTTGGGAGGTCCTCTGCGCGGCATCCAGTATCCGTGCAGAGCTGATCGGCCCACACTGTCGGTCGGCCCACACTGGCGTGCCCATGTGATGGCTTCCACAGAAGAACGTCACTTACGAGTTTGTCTTTGCTTCACCAGTAATGCCCGGCATGTCTTGTTCGTCTTACACGGATGGTTTGTGTGATATGAAGCGGGTGGCCGTACAGCTATTTTCTCATGGGGCACTGTTTCCACGTCTTCTTTAAGACTGCACACAGCATTCTTGTACAGCTACCGTCTAGTTTGTTCTCCAGTCGCTTCGTTAGGGTCCAGGTGGTGCAGCCGAACATTAGCACTGAAACAACCACGGCCTGCAAGTATATATATATATATATATAATATATATATATATACTCATCCACAGATAGTGATGTTTCGAATTATCACGTCTCCCCAGTGCGGTTAGAACTCCGCACACAACTACTATTTACTCATAGCTGGGGGAGAACATGCCTTTCCTTAGAAAATTAACGTGAAGTGAAACGCGAACAGTATTTGAACTTGAATCTCTGGATATATTTCCCTCGACGATCACCGTAATGAAAAGGCCACCTCTTTAAACTAGACCTTCATACATAAAAAAAAGATATAAAAACAAATAAAACCTAAATCCTAAACTAAATTTTTAAACGCATTAACAACACGTCCTTCGGGGCGGGGGACCGGTGTACTTCATGTTCAGGGGGCTATACCCTCGGGCAATACCTGCCCCCTTGATTTAAAGGCGCAGGGCTTGGTTTATTGCCCAGCGCCTGAGGTGCCCCCCTCGAGGGGGAATGCCGACGGGATTGACGCATTTTTGCACCTACCACCCATGAGCTTCGGCTTGTGGGTGGGCCCACATAAAAATGTCCTTGTGTCACGCCCTCATAAGTGGGATGAGAGGCAAATACCTAAACTTTAATAAAAGTAGCTGTACGCCGTTTTTTAATTTTTAAAAAAATAAAGAGCATCTTCTAACACGACGATCACCGTTATGAAAAGAGCGCCGAATTAAACCACACATTCACATTAAAAAATAATAACAACAGCAACAACACAGATAAGAAAAAATAAAATCTAAATGATAAACTTTAATAAAATCAGCTCTTTCAAGGAAAGAACATCTTTTGATCACCGTTACGAAATAGCGCCTCCTCAAACAACGCATTCACATTAAAAAACAAAAAACAACAAAACAGGAGAGAACAAATAAAATCTAAATGCTAAACTTTAATAAAATCAGCTCTACGCCTCGTTTTTTGGGTTTCTTTTTTCAAGAAAAGAACATCTTTTGACACGATGATCACCGTTACGAAAATAGCGCCTCCTTAAACAACGCATTGACATAAAAAAACAAAAAAAAAACAGGAGAGAACAAATAAAATCTAAATCCCAAACTTTAATAAAAGCAACTCTGGTTTTTTTTAAAAATAAAGGGCATCTTTTAAGCTGTATATGATATAGATAAGTACTAATTTATCCTCTCAAAAATCTAGAATATTCGTTATTTTTGTTACTATAAGTAAAGTCGTCGGGGCGGCTTAAAGTCGGTATCATCCAGTCAGCGAGGGAGTCTATCCCCTTTTCACTAGACCAAGGAGATTGTTTTTTAGCATCTGAGGTGGAGCACCACACCTACCATCAGCTCCTTACTTTACCGCACAGATCCCTGTGCTACTCATACGCTGAATTGGCGAGGACCGGTATCGAACTAGGAACCTTGTGGTTTCTAACCGAACGCTCTACCGACTGAGCTAACCCGGCCCGTTTATCATTTTTTTGTGTACTTGGGTTTCATGCAACCTGCTCACGTTTCGCCACGGTTTTCTATATTAAATTTCCTTCGTTGTAAACGACTAAATGCTGTAGATCAACCTGAAGATTGCAGGGCATAACTGATCGTATCAAGCGTAGTTACCTCGTGAGAATGCCTCGTTTTTGTTTTATTTATCTATTTTTATTTTTCGTTTTTTTTTTTTTGTTGTTTTTTTTTTTGTTTAATTACGTTCGGTCTAGTATAAATCCTGTCATACCCAGACCCAAATCTTCAATCCACCCTTATTTATTTATTTATTGTATCTACGTTATCTCCATGTCTTTGTTCTCGGCGACAAGAGAACGTGGGGTGGAACCCCTGTAATCGCCCGTTTGACACCCACAATGTCACGCTCGGTGTTTTTCCCGCATCACACGTCCATCCCACACGTGCGCGCGCACACGATCCCGAAACTATAGTGGGGGTTTTTTTTTCGCACCTCTGCCACGTACAACATGAAACAGTCACACACAAGCCCCCCCCCCCCCATTATTAGTCCCAGTTCGAAGCTGGTAGTCTTTTGTTGAAAGAAAGCCACACGTTAAAAAAATTCAAAAATAACTATGAGTAAATTAATGACATGAGAAGTTTTTAGTTACACGATTTATATGTCTGTAGATCATAATCATCATTCGGTTTGTTATATTCGAAAACACTTCGACCGCAGTACGCACCGGCCTTCGTCAGGTGTCTTTTTGTCATAGGATTGCATACCCTCTTACAGGGTATATTTATATATATATATATATATATATATATATATATATATATATATATACTTAACGACAAATCCAGTTCCCAATCACACATAAACAAAAAAACATTAAACAGACACACACACACACACACACACACACACACACACACATATTTAGCTAACCAATCCCCACAATCTAACACCTGTGTACCACCATTCACCATTTCGGCACTCCCCATTCCAGAGAGAAAAAGAATCCTACGCACCCCCAAACTACACCTCCCCCTAATGACGACCTTCCGTTTTTCAGCATTTTGAGAATTTCCATCATTGGAGTAAGAACTATATTCAAGTCCTGAAGATGGTCTAATAAGAGACCGAAACGTTGCACCGTCGACAATAAACATCAAGTTTCCATAACATCCCGTGTTTGTCTACTTTTCTCCATATATATATAATCAATAATAATGATATAATGGATATTATAAACTCATAACTATAAGTTTCATGCTTACGTAATCTTCAGATGAGTCAAATGGTTGAGATTTAAAAAAAAACAGTGTTTTTATATAAACGGGAAGCGTGTTCACGCGATGGAATGTTATAATGCTAAAGTTTTTTTTGGTTTTTTAAAAAAACTGAGGCTTGTTTAGCGTTTATATGACGTGAAGCGTGTTCACGTGATAGAAATGTTATGACGCTAAATCTGTGTTTAAATAAAATGATAATAAAATAAACTTGGTTTGGTCTTAATGCACGCGGTGTCCAGATGATTTTTTTAATAAATAAAAGGGGGGTTAAAATTAAGGGATTAATTAGGATCAGGTGGTAAGTGGCATAATAAAAATTTGTTCAAATGCCTGCATTTCGAAACGAGTTAGGATATATATATATATATATATATATTATATATGAGAGGTATCCAAAACTTGGTAGTAAGGGATGATTCATTATGTGATTTCTAAGATATACTGTATTATTATTGTATGATCCAGTATTATATATATATATATATATATATATATACTGGATCATACAATAATAATACAGTATATCTATCTATCTATCTATCTATATATTATATATATATATATATATTATATATATATATATATATATATATTTACGAACCTCTCCGCACTAGCAGGATGTGACACAGTCAATTTCTTAAGTGGAGTTTAATAGATTTGAATTCAGAGATTTCCTTCTCCTACCCAAGGCTAAAGGACCCAGTCTGCCCTACTATTTATCCAGGTGGAGAGAGAGAGAGAGAGAGAAGAGAGAGAAGAGAGAGAGAGAGAGAGAGCGAGTAGTTGGATACATAACTTTATCAAGTGTATTAGCGCTTGTGAAATGCAAACAGCCTCGTCCAGGATTTGAACTCTGCTCGATGAATCCATTTCCTACGACTTTAACCCTTATACCACGTGCCTCCAACTTACTGGTTATATCATATGACGAGTGTTCTTTCTATTACTTACTTGTTTTTTCGGGGAGACATCCGTGGTTATGTCTTCCTGATATCTAAGTCTTTTCTTACTTACTTTGAGTAGCTCGACTAACTGGCTGGTACCTTACTCTGTGTGCTATTCGCAGAATTACGTCCCGGTCTCCTGCCTTAAAAAATGCTAGGCGGTGATAGCTGAAAAAACAACCCACCCTATGAATGAAGTCCCTAGCTGAAACGGTGCCTGCTAAAAAAAAAAAAAAGAAAAACAACTACCAGCGTTTAAGGCGTTTTTCCCGAAAAGTTAATGCGATATTTTACCCCCTCCAATTTTACCCCCTCTAGATTTTTCGAAAAAAATAAAAAAGCAAACAGTTTATCAATAAACAACAATAGTCGCTTACTAGCTACAGTAAAATAAACCTTCCTTGATATTGTCATTAGATACTTATTTATGTTTTCAGCTTCCTAACGTCAACAAATATGTACCGAGTGATTATGCAGACATCTAATGTAGGTGACGCAAAACTGCATATGGTGTTGAAGTTCCAATTCTGGAGCTCTGGTAAGTATAGAGTACTCATTCATTGTCATCATTCTCAGTTACACCCTCACTCGGAGTTGTAGTACCTGTTAGAGTCCCATATATGGGTTAAATAGATAAAAGTAAGTAAAGTCGTCGGGGCGGCCTAATGTTGGTATCAGCCAGACAGCGAAGGAGTTTATCCCCTTTTCACTAGCGTTAGACCAAGGAGATTATTATAGCTTCTGAGGTAGAGCGCCACACCTACCACTAGCTCCTCATTTTACCGGTCCTGTGCTACTCATACGCTGAGTTGGCGAGGGCCGGTATCGAGCGAGGGTCCTTCTGATTCCTAGCCGAACGCTCTACCAACTGAAAATGTTTTAAAAATTCAATTTTTTTACACTCATGTTTTAAACATTTTAAAAACATTTTCAGTCGGTAGAGCGTTCGGCTAGGAATCAGAAGGACCCTCGCTCGATACCGGCCCCTAAAAAAAAAAAAAAAATGTATAAAACAAACGTCTTCGGCATAAAATAACCCAACAAGGGTTGACATACCGTAAAATCCAACTAAACAACCAACCAAATAAATTTATTTAACCCATTCAATACGGTTAGGATGACACACGGTTGCAAATATGGTGCATCCAGCGTAGATCGAACTCGCTCTATTCAGTAGTAATGGATCTGCAAGACTAACTTAGTAACTGTTATACGATGACGAGTTCAATTTCTGGACGAAGCCGTTTGCATTTCACATGGCGCTAATACCCTTGGGAAAGCTATGGAACCAATTCTCCCTTCAGCTATGGGTAAATAGCAGGGCAGACTGCGCTCTTTAACCTTGGCTAGGTAACCAGTCTAGGAGAAGGAAAACTCTGAATTCAAACCTGCTATACTCCGCTTAAGAAATTGACCTTGTGTCACATCCTGCTTGTTCGGAGGGGTTGGTAAATATACATCTGAAATTAAATCGAACTTTCAAAACACAGTGCTAAAATTTCGCTAAAATTAGTCGTTGGTTGGTTTATTGATTTTAACGGCATATCAACCCGTCTGTGGTTATATCATACCTAACGGTTAGGAAATAATATATGTTGTGTATTTATATTTATACTTTTTAGTAATTGGTTTTAACTATGTGTTAGCACCATTAATGATCATGTTGTATAGTATTGATTAAGTTCATGTCTATATTCTATGGTATGATTTTATTTCCCTAAAAAAGAACAAAATGTCCTCCATGTTGACATTTTCAAATAGATCTTTCATATTGTTTGCAGTAAAATAACGGTTTCTGATGTGAGTAAAAATCCTGCATTCCATGAATAAGTGTTTAACAGTCAAAGGTGTTGGACATGTTTCACATTGTGGTTGTTGTTCTTGTTTGAGTATTTAGGGATGCGTTAGTCTTGTATGACCAATGCGTAATCGTGACACAATGACTTGTTCCTTTCTAGACTTTCTTAAAGATGGTCTCCTGCCTCCCAAATTGGGTTTGATTAGGATGAGTTTATTGTGGATGTTGTTATTCCAGTGTTGTTGCCATTTTGTATGAAGGAATCTATTACTTTTAGGTTTCAAATCAGTATATGGAATCTTGAACTTGGAGATAAAATCTAGAGCCGATTTTGCTGCAGAGTCAGCTCTTTCATTCCCTCTCACTCCTATATGGCTTGGGATCCAGCATATCATAATTTCCTTAGAGTTAGACATTGAGTCTAATCTATTCAGGAGCTTAAGGATGAGAGGGTCTTCCAACTGGCTGGTTGGTTGGATTTATTGTATGTCAACCCTTCTTGGATTATTTTATGCCAAAGTATTTGTTTTATCCATTCTTTATGGATATTCAAATCTTTTAAACTCATTTTTCTATCTAACCCATAGATAGAAGCCTAACAGGTACTAACATTCTGGGTCAGAGTAGACCTGGGAGTAATGGTGATGAAGGGGTACTCTTCACTATCATAATCTCCTTAGAGTTAGACATCGAATCTAATCTATTCAGAAGTTTAATTAGTGTTCAATATATCTATTTTCGATGCTTTTTTAAAGTTGGACACATCGCTATAGCAATGGTTATGTCGCTTTACGGCATGTCAACCCTCAGGTTATTTCATGCCAAAAATGTTTTATTTATTCTTGATGGGTACTCAATTCTTTTCAAAACATTTTTTCTATTTAACCCATAACCAGGACCCTAACAGCTACTATCACTCCTGGTCGGAGTAGACCTGGTAATGATAGTGATGAAGAGGTACTCCATATTTCCTAGAGCTCCAGAATCGGAACTTCACCATCAGATTGAGTTTAAAATCATACCCAGGACATAAAGACCCTCAGCCACCGCCTTCTAGCAAATATATGATAAAAATTGGCTTGCCATGAGAGCAGTAAGGCTGGAACAATCATATAGGTGCTAGGGCTTGACATGACCGTCCGATTGATTGATGAGGACCTCTCCGACTGCTGGGGCGTTAGAATGTACAGACTGCACCTCTGCAGAGGGGTAAGACTCACCCAACGGAGCCACCTGTTGGCCGTGGGTGGCGACCCGTGATGCTTAAGGATAGAATCCAGCTGGATGAGCAGTCCATGACTTGCAA
>CM042166.1:52410008-52417508 GCA_023376005.1 Doryteuthis pealeii | reverse complement strand
TGAGAGGGTATCGTTTTGTAGCATATAATTACCAGAGCTTATCCACGAGAGAAGAGAGAGAGAGAAGAGAGAGATAGGGGGGGGTATCGTTTGTATCATATAATTACCAGAGCTTATCCACGAGAGAGAGAGAGAGAGAGAGAGAGAGAGAAGGGGGCTATAGTTTTGTAGCATATAATTACCAGAGCTTATCCCACGAGAGAGAGAGAGAGAGAGAGAAGAGGAGAGAGAGTGCGGGGTATCGTTTTGTAGCATATAATTACCAGAGCTTATCCATGAGAAGAGAGAGAGAGAGAGAGAGAGAGAGAGAGAGAAGAGAGGGATGCTTTGTATCATATAATTATCAGAGCTTATCCACGAGAAGACTATGCGTCCAGTAAATAAAAAAGTGAAGTAAAAGCCGCAGTATTAAACAGTCTCTTGTTATTATTTTGTTTCACTTTACACAGGAGTCAATCTATCTTGATTTAGTATAAAATGTCTAATTAGATTCATTAAGTCATAACATTTATTGTCAGGTGGAAGACATGCTTTTATTACTTACATAAGTATACGAAGGTGCATATGTAAACAGTTTAAAGCGTTGTGCAAAAGTCTAGCACGGTTTGAGATCATGTTTACTGCACCTGTGCACAGGTGGGCACCAACGTACAACCGCAAGAACGAACATCATGCCAAGAAACATTGCAATTGGCTATTTGCAAACAACACAAAATTGTAATCGTTTCGCTGCACTTTATCTACGCTGTAAGTTGTGTTTAACGAATTTTATTGTAACTAGCAAATATATGCACCCTCCGGTTGATTAGTTTATTAATTTTAACGGCATATCAACCCGTCCAGGGTTATATCATGCCAAGCGGTTGGGGCATTCATATATATATACTTTTAGTAATTGGTTTTAACAATGTGTTAGCATTATTGGGGATTATATTGTATGGCATTGATTTGTTTCTTGTCTATATTCTATGGTATAATTTTATTTCCCTCAAAAGGAGAAAATATCCCAATGTTAACATTTTCAAATAGATCCTACATATTGTTTGCTTTAAAATAAATGGTTTCTGATGGGAGCAAAAAATCTGCATTCCATCAATAAGTGTTTAACTGTCAGGGGAGTTTGACATGTTTCACATGTCAAACACCCCTGACAGTTTCACATGATGGTTGTTGTTCTTGTTTGAGTATATAAGAGTGTGTTAGTTTTGTATGACCAATGCATAATCGGGACATAATGACTTGTTCCTTTCTAGACTTCCTTAAAGTTGGTCTGCAGCCTCCTAAATTCGGTTTGATTAGGAAGAGTTTATTGTGGATACAGTTATTCCAGTGTTGCTGCCATTTTGTATGAAGGAAGGTACAAGTATTTATGTTTTAATGCAATAAAATATGAATAAGAAAGGCTAATGAAACTAAATAAGAATGCAGATAAAAAGATTTGAAACAGAGGTGGGTATAATCAAAAGGTAGAACAACTGAAACTTACTCTTCTATCACTCGCGTCTTTCATTGCTAAATTTTTTTATAATTTAACTATTTAGTTAAAATAGGAATTAAAGAATAAAATTACAGTTATTTCTTCTTGTTAATCGATTTCTTTTAATATTTTTTATGCCCAGATTTTTGCTCATATTAATTAAAATAAAACCAAACAATTAGAAATCAATAATACCAAGCACATATTTATTAATATAAATATTAATATCAATATGCAAATTAGCCTTCCCATTCACACTGTAAACCACTATTTTGTTGCATATAAAAATACATTGCAACGTCAGAGGTCCAGTAGCTTCGGCCCTGGGTCTTTACAAATTAATAACGTTGATCCAGGGGCATCCCCCCCCCCAGGCAGCACATGCCCCCTCGATTTAAAGGGACAGGGATGGGTGTATTACCTAGTGCCAAGGCGCCCACTTGAGGGTGAATGCCGACGGGATCAACGCAATTTTTCACCCGCCTCACATGAGCTTGGGGGGGCTCTCCGATCGCCCGTCTAGCTTAGATAAGGGCGTAAGTGACTGTTTGTATGTCATGGACTGCTCAGCGATCTGGGTTACATCCTTAAGCATCACGAGTCCAGCTAAGTCCACTCTGATTGGAAGTGGTAGTACCTATTGGGATCAAATAGACATATTTGAAATTATCCGTATTAAATAAGTAAATCCATTTAATTATTTTTATTTAACGATAATCATTTGTTTGTACACAGTCATATGGTTTCAAGTAACTAATAATAATTCTTAGTAAACAATTATAATAACTACACTTAATGCACATAGCTTACAGTTATATGGCATCAAGTAGGTCCGGTTTAGCTCAGTCGGTAGAGCGATCGGCTAGGAATCAGAAGGTTCCTGGTTCGATACCGGCCCTCGTCAACTCAGCGTAAGAGCAGCACAGGGATCAGTACGGTATAGTAAGGAGCTGATGGTAGGTGTAGCACCCCACCTCAGACGCCAAAACAATCTCCTTGGTCTAGTGCTAGTGAAAAGGAAATAGACTCCCTCGCTGATTGGCTGATACGACTTTAGGCCACACCGTCGACTTTACTTACTTATTCCTATCGAAATATGAATAATTTTTAAACATATCTGTTCGACCTGGGATCCTAGTTGGATCTACCGCTCAGGGTCAGTTTTTGTGCATTACTTGTTTTATTCAGACTATTGCCCTCATATTATTATCTACTCAACGTTTCGACTGATGTGCCCTCTGGCTTTCTCCGTGTGTTTCTAACCAATATTATCCCCCCCCCCACTGCCAATGAGCGGCCCTCGTATATTTGCTTGAATTTTTACCCAATCATCTATTTTGTCGATAAGAACATGAAGTTGTGTGAATGATGAATTCAGATTCGAAATCCTAGTTCATGAAGTAATCATTTTAGCATAAACATGGCTAGATCGAGTTCATTCGAGACCGTACAATCTATAAGAGTCTTACTCCTCTGCAGAGGTGCAGTCGGTGATTCTAACCCCCAGCCGACAGGGCGGACAGGAAGTTGTGTGAATGATAATTCGGATTCGAAATCCTAGTTCATGAAGTAATCATTTTAGCATAAACATGGCTAGATCGAGTTCATTCCAGACGGTACAATCGATAAGTGACTGCATAAAACCCGTTAGATAACAAGAATTCGCAAAAAAAAACTCTTACTCCTGTCCAAGTATCCACGTGTTGTTTATTTTTGTTGATACATTTTGTCGCTAGGGTTACCGGGTGGTTTCCGGGCTTGTTTATTCTCATCTGTCTATATGAGAGTCCTTAAGCAAGTAAACAAGTCCCCGAAAAGCAGGGAAAATTGTGTGGGGGGTGTCCTATTTCATTGACATTTCTGGCCTTTTTGTTTTTTTCCTTTCGGATTTTCGACCTTCTGTTCTTCTCCCAACCTGGCAAACCTCGTTATAAGAATCCAAATTTTAAACCTGTGTCATTGTTTAACAGAATAATAAATAGAAAAATAAACCTGAACTTGACTGTGACGACAGGAGTTCTTTCCTTCTTTTTTCGCTGGATATTTCTCCTTCATCATCGCTTCGTCTTTCTTTCTTAGATCAACATTTCATTTATTTTTCTCTTTTTTCCGCATTTTGATTCTTTTCTCTTTAATTTTCTTCTTCTTCGTTTCTTGATTCATTTCCTTCACTTTCTCGTTCTTTTTTTTCTTTTTTTCTTTCCGTTTCTTCTTTAGATCAACATTTCATTTATTTTTCTTTTTCGCATTTTGATTTTTCTTCTTTAATTTTTCTTTCTTCTTTTTTTTTATTCATTTCTTTTTTATTTCTTCACTTTCTCGTTTTTTTTTTTTTTCCTTCGTTTTCTTCTTTAGATCAACATTTCATTTATTTTCTCTTTTTCGCATTTTGATTTTTCTTTCTTTAATTTTCTTCTTGCTTTTTTAAAAATTCATTTTCTTCTTTTATTTCTTCACTTTCTTTTTTCTTCACTTTCTCTCTTTTTCTTTTTCTTTTTCTTTCATTTTCTTCTTTAGATCAACATTTCATTTATTTCTTTTTTTTTTTCGCATTGTAATTCTTCTTTCTTTCCTTTTGCTCTCTTTCCTCTTTTTATTTTCATTTTCAAACATTTCTTCCCTTTACTTCTTGACTTTCTAGTCATTACCCCCACCCCCCACACACACATACACACACTTTTTTCGTTAGATCAATATTTCATTCATTTCTCCCTTTTAGGCATTTTGATTCTTCGGTGCTATTCGCAGAATTACGTCCAGCCTCATGCCTTAAAAACTTTAGGTGGTGATGGCTGAAAAAAACCCGTTCTACGAATGAAGTCGATAGTGTTAAGTATTCCATGTTAAGTATTCTATGCTATTTTCGCCAGTAGTCAGGATTGAACCTACAACTTCTAGATGATTGTCCCTTATACTCAAAGTTAATACTCAAATTTTATATCCGTTACGCTATTCGTCCTACAGACATGAATGCTCCAGAGTTCGAAAAGAAACACCTAAAGAAGGCCGGAGGTATATCGACCGAAACGTTGTGTATATAACAATAAAGATGAGGACAGTTTTTTTTAAAATTAAATAATACAAAATACGAAAAATGCTCTTATTTTCCAGGTGAAATGTGGCGGGCCATTCAGAAACCCCCAAGGACCCAGGGGTGTCAAAGTTTACATGCCGGACATATATGTCGAAAAAAAGGGGGGGGGGGGGGTCTTTGAGGAAAAATTGTGATATTGTAAAAAAGTACCTGCTACCTATAACTTAAGAATAACATTTATCATCTAGATGTAGATATAATATAAATAATTTATAAATATATCTAGAATAAATAATAAATTAAACTAATTCATAATAAATATAATTAAACTAATCTATTCACATATAAAGGGCAGTTGTGTGTATATGTATGTCCGGAGGAAACTTCGAAAATAAAACAATTAATAATAAAGTAAATATATATATACACATTAAATATCACCAGGGATTGTTTTTTGAGCAAAAATAATAGAGATTTGATTTATATTCGTGAAGATAATAAAAAAAAATTAAATGATAACAGCATGGATTTTTTTTTTCATTTAGTATTTTAGATCGGAGACATTTAACATTTCTTTTCAGAGTAGCTGGATCAATGCAAGATCTTTTTTTTTTACATAGGGATTTAAATGGGTCACTCCACGAGGATTCAACTTACGATTCAGTAATAATGGATCTGCGGGACTAACTTAAAGACACCCCCTCTACCCAACCGACGCCGAGTAACCGCTGATAGTTTATAATAATTGTTTTAAATACATGTGATCATGTCATTTTTTTAAACTTCAACTTTAAACTTAACTAATAAGACATTATAGAATTTGATAAAGATGTAAAGTAAGTAAGTAAAATCGTCGGGGTGGCCTTAAGTCGTAATCAGCCAATCAGCGAGGGAGTCTATCCCCTTTTCACTAGTGCTAGACCAAGGAGATTGTTTTTGCGTCTGAGGTGGAGCGCAACACCTACCATCAGCTCCTTACTTTACCGTACAGATCCCTGTGCAACTCATACGCTGAGTTGGCGAGGGCCGGTATCGAACTAAGAACCTTGCGATTTCTAGCCGAACGCTCTACCGACTGAGCTAACCCGGCCCCTTTTAAACTGAGGCATATGGAAATCTAACAGACTGCAATTTAGTTATCAAAATGATAATTAATTAGAATGATTTTATCTTGTTATTAACTAAAAAGACTACAACGGTTATAATACAAAATACTAATCGTACCGGTTACTCGCTTGGTTACCTCATTTTAGGAATGACCCTTTTCCCTTCAATTCACAATGTTTCCTTAAGAGGATCCCCTTTTTACCATACATGTCTAGTACCTAAATTTTGACACCCCCTGGTGGGTCGCATGTGGCCCGCAGACCGCAGTTTACCATGTCTGTTCTATTTTCTTGTCTTTTGTTGTTGCTTTTTCTTTTGTTTTTATTCTTGTTCTTTCGTTTCCATACGATGTTTACGAGTTAGTTCATCATCTCCAGCTTCTTCATCATCTTTCTTTACATTTTACAAGTAGAGCTCATAGTCAAGAAATGGACACGTGTGTAGCCTTTATCCAGGTGTATCACACGTGTATTTTTGTACTTAGCGGCCTAGTGGGGATATCTATGTTCAGAGCGCTGAGAGCAAAAAGTATTAGGGTACAAAACAAAACAAAAAAATATGTATGTATGTATTAAGGTATGTATATATGTATGTATGTATGTTCTACAAAGAATGAAAGAGAGATGAAATTATCAGAACAATATTTAACAAATATACAAAGAGGGATTGTGGTAAGAGTGGTCAATTATTGTGTCTGGGGCAATATATTGTCCGGGACAATATATATATATATATATATATATATATATATATATATATATAATATATATAATCCAAAAGTCCAGAGAAGAAATCTTTCTTACGACACAAGAGTTTTATTTAAACAAAACCAAGTCGCAGTTTGAGAGCTCAATGTATGCTCTTAATGTTAGAGTCACAGAGCAAATATATGAGTAAAGAAATAACAAAAAACTTAGGGATTTAGCATTTTAGTCTATTTCAATGAGCTTAGACAAATAGTCTAAGTCTCCCGACTCATCAGATGCGAATGATGAAATTTTTTAATACTTTAAAGGCATTTGAAAACAGATTTTTATTTACATATTTTTAGAATTTTGTAGTCCTGTGATATGAATTCCAAATGTAAACCTTTGATGTTGCAAAAAAGGAAAAAGTTTTTATGTTGCAATTTCAACTTCCGCCATAAAAATCGGTCGGCGAAAAAACTATCTCTTAACTGTAGCCCTTAACTTAGAGATTTAGACTATTTGTCTAAGCTCCCTGAAATAGACAATAATGCTAAATCTCTAAGTCTTTTGTTATTTCTTTACTCACTTATATTACTAGCAAATATATGCACCCTCCGGGTGCCAATATTTAATATTAAGAATGCAGATAAAAAGATTTTGACAGAGGGGTATGATTGAAAAATTAGAACAACTTTGAAAGTAACTCTTCCATCATTTTACATTACTCCCGTCTGTCTTTGTTAAATTTTCCTAATTTAACTATTTAGTTAAGATAGGAAGTAAAGAATAATATTACAGTTATTTCTTCTTGTTAATGGATTTCTTTTAAGATTTATTCCTGAGATTTTTGCTCATATTCATAAGATAAAACCAAACAATTAGAAATCAATAATACTAAGCAATATTTATTAAAAAAAATTTTTAAGATCAAAATGCAAATTAGCCTCACCATTCACACTATTTTGTTGTATATATAAATACAATTGCATGTTATTTGTATGTAGATATGGTCAACAGTCTTAATGATGTAAAACAATTTTATTAATAATTGGGTTTTAGATAAAAAAAATAAAATCATGGAGAATGTGATGTAAATAATAAAGGGAATTGTGACTTGAATAGTAATATAGTTTCGGTTACAGACAGAAAAACCCACAATCTCCATTATAATAATATATATATATATATATATA
>CM042166.1:52345008-52405008 GCA_023376005.1 Doryteuthis pealeii | reverse complement strand
TTGGCTCAAAAAATTGCCCTGTGTCTTATATATCATAGGTGAAGTTTGAAACAATCCCGAAGGCCTAGGCTAATCTTATCTATGATGCTCACTAACCCAGCTTACGCTCAGAAGCCACACATTTTGTAATAAAACTGTTAATTATCCCATTAAACAAATAGATTAGGGTTTAGGGTTAGGGTTAGGTTAGAGTTAGGGTTGGGGTTTAGGGTTTATGGTTAGTTTAATGGGAAAAATAAATAAATAATTTTGGTTCCGATTTTTTATTTATTTAATGGGAAAATTAAATTAGCAGTTTTATTACAAAATTTGTGGGTTCAGTTTTTTCTGGGGACACACTAATTTACAAAACAAAAGTTAATAATTACCGACAAATCTTTGTTCGCTTTTCTGCGTATTATTTCTTCCTTTCTACATACATTATACAATTACTAACAGGACCTGCGAATATACCACAACATCACAACGTTTGGTTTGTTTACTTGAGAGCTATTGCAATAAAAAAGTAAAATAATCTTCATTTAACTCTCTCTCTCTCTCTCCTCTCTCTCTCTCTCTCTCTCTCTCTCTCTCTCACTCTTTTTTCTTTCTTTCGTTCTTTTCATCTTTTCATTATGTTCGATTGAAACAGATTAGCGTTATCGCTTCCTCGTGCTTACCCCCTGTATATATCTCTACTCTACTCACTTTCTTTCTTTCTTTAGTATTATATTTTTTCTTTCTTTTCTTTCTTTATAATAAAAACGGAATGGTACATTATTTAGCTGAGGTGACGACACCCATGAGAAATAAGAATTCGGTGGATGAGCAAAACCAGATAATCAGGATTTACATTTTGGGCGGTCTCATTTTTAACCAGAGAGTGTTGCAAGATGATAACTGTTGTATAATTAAGGAATACGAGTATTAATATGTAGATTTATTCTTCCTTATTTTCTTTACTCTTTAGATCATAGTCATCAAAAGACCTACTGTATGGTGAATTAGTAGAGGGCACCCGACCGTTAGGGAGACCACGCCTGCGCTTTAAAGATGTCTGCAAGAGGGATATGAAGACCTGCCACATCAACACCAACACATGGGAGGCTGGTGCAGAAGACCGTGCGACCTGGCGACTCCTCGTCAAACAAGGAACGAAAAGGAGTGAAAAAGAGAGGAAAGAAGCCACCACGGAAAAGAAAGCCAAAAGGAAGGAGAGACCCACACCTGCGCTTTAAAGATGTCTGCAAAGGGACATGAAGACATGCCATATCATCACCAACACATGGGAGGCTGGTGCAGAAGGCCGTGTGACCTGTCGACTCCTCGTCAAACAAGGAACGAAAAGAAGTAAAAAAGAGAAAGAAGCCAACCACGGGAAAAGAAAGCCAAAAGGAAGGAGAGACAACTGCAACTCCAGCAATCATCACTGTTTGTTTGCAATCACTGTACCAGAGATTGCCATTCAAAAATTGGTCTGTTCAGTTATTCACGGGATTTCAGATTTTTAAAAAAGTGGACACTACGCCATCGTCTTTAGTAGACGGAAGGATGCCAACAACAACAACATCAAAAGAAGAAATTTCGAGTTTCTCAGTTATCTATCTATCAATTCAATGTGTAACAAAAACTTCTGTTTTTATACGTTACAGAGAAATAACTATGAAATGTGTCTGTTTCATAATTCATTTCTTCTATTGTTGACTTATTTTCCCTGAAAATTTCTTACATTTTCGTTCTGAATACTGTATACTAGGTATACCCAAAATGGTCCTAAAATGCGTTTTTGACAATGTTATAGGTGATATAACCTATTGACATAAATGGAACGCGCCGACGACTACTATAAGTAACAGGAACAATTGTGGCTTGAGCGAAGCAAATGCGAGTCAGCTCGTAACAGTATTGGTCGGACGCAATCTCCACTTTCTTTGCTGTAAATTTCTACTCCTTTTGTTCAATACATTTGTATACATTGTTAACAGTCGTCTGTCTTATTTTTTACCCTTAAAACCCCACAACAGACAAAATTACTTTAGCCCCCCCTCCCCCATACAGAAAATAATTTACCAAAAATCAGGGAATTATCGGATTTAATGAAATTTTCAGTGTTTATTTATCAATTTATTTATTTTAATCAATTTATTTTATTTAAAAACTTTTTCAGTTTTTTTCAGGTCACTTAATTTTGACCCCCTTACTTTGGGGGTGTAAAATATTGGCGAGTTGGTCCTTATTTTATACAAATTACAGTAGAAATAAAAAGATAGAAGACCGAAGTTGTAAACAGAAAAAAAAAATTAAGTGGAATATTCTATAAGAAAATAAGTACCGAAAATCGGAAAATAAAATGTTAAAAAATAATAAATTATTAATTTTTTGGAGATTTCGTTTTTACTCATTTCGATAATTATTTAATTGGCTATTATCTTATAAAAGAAAAAATATTCATCGATATTTTTTCTGTGTACATTATCAATCGAGTTTTTCTTCAAAAAGTATACTTTAATATAATAAAATAAGGTTTGCATTAAATAGATATTTATTTCTAGAATCTAAAAATATAACATTATAAACTTAACATCAGGCTTTTTATATTTTAAATGAATTTTATATATTAATTTTTCATAGCAAAAATACTAAATTAAAGTTTTGAAATACAATAACTGATGTATTAAAAAAAATGATTAATTGATAAATCAATACTGAAAATTTCATTAAAATCGGATAATTACCTGATTGTTGGTAATTTTTTTTTTGAAATCGCAAATTTTACATTAAAATTGTAAACAAGCACTTAAAACTATTGAAAAGAGACAGAATTGCGGATCATGTCGAAATTGACCAAAACAAATCGTTTTAAATCTATTAGAAATAAACTACATATGTAATGATATTTTTCTTTTTTTAATGATGGTCATTATGTTACTACTTATCGATTTAGACAAAAGTTTGACCTTAAATAATAGATTTAATCAATTTTAATTCGTTTTTAAAATTTGTAGCAGACGACAAAAAGGGTATACCTACTGTATACATTTTGTGTTTTGAAACGTTATATAAATTCTTATTTCTACTCGATACAAACTGGATAAAAGTTGAACAAAGTTTAGTATGAATTTAGCTTATATGAATTCCATAAGCTTAATGCTTATAGATGGGATATTTTTTCCAGAATTTTTATAGCCAAATGTTAGAGGTGGATTTTATCCACGAATAATTACAGTACATAATTATATCTATGAAGAAATACATTTTCACGAATCAAATTCTAGGTGCAGGTTTTACAAAAATAAAAGGCACTAACAAATAACTAAATATATGAAAATAAAAAAAATTGAGTATCGTACTATTTAGAAAACCATTAAAATAAGCACAAAAGAATGAACAAACACACACACACACACACACACAGACGCATATATATACACACACACACACACACACACACACACATATATATATATATATATATATATATATATATATATAATATATTAAAGTGAAAAAGGTCACCAAACTTAACCGTTCAGTATTAACAAATCTCTCTATTTTTTTTACCTACGTGAAGCGCTAACAGCCTCTTCCAGGATCTGAAATTGGATTGTGTAAACAGCTATGTTAGATGCGTTCTGTCTGTCTGTCTGTCTGTCTGTCTCTCTCTCATATATATATATATTATATATATATATATATATATATATATATGTTGTCGAAGGGTCTCCGTATGCTTCTCGTTCGTATATATATATTTGTGTTTATTTCGGTAAATATATCCGTTTGTTGGAGGTATATATATATATATATAGTTTTGGCATTAGTGTGAAGCATTAAAGCAATTAAATAAGAAACTCGGTTGTTTGGGAATAGAGTTTCGTTTATTTTTAAAATTTTCAAGATTGAAGAAAGAATAACAATCTTGAAACTGTACAAAATAAACGAAACTCTTCTCTCAAACAACCGAGACTCAATGACGACAAATAGGAACGCCGGTGAATGAAGAAAGCAAAAGCAAGAACGAATAACGGATCACGTTCACACGAGGCACGAGTTAAAAAACTGTCCAATTTTTTCAAAAAGTCAACGTCTCTGATGACGGATAAACATCTGAAACCATTGGTAAGACGAACTTTGTATTGGTGACTTAAATAAATAAATAAATAAATAAATACAGCTCTTAAAGAAATAATTGAGCACTTTATAATCATTTTTCCAATATTAATAACAAAATTAATATATATATATATATATATATATATATATATAGTAAATTACGAAATGTAGCTTATTGTCGGTATCAGCCGAATAGCGAGTGAGTCTATCCCCTTTTATTCTTGCGCTAGACCTAGTAGTTCGTTTTTTTTTTGCACAGGTGAAGCGACATATCTAACGTCAGCTCCAAGATGCTTTATCACACAGATAAGATTTCCCAAGCAATGATACTCATGCGTTGAGTTGGCGGAGATCGGTATCGAACTTGGAACATTGCAATTCCCAGGCCGATGACCTGCCGACTGAGTTAAACAGTATATGAAGAGTGAGAAGCCTGCATATAATGAATAAAGTTGGTTTGGTTTGGTTTGTTTTACGGCATATCAACCTCAGTGGGTCATTTAATGCAGACAAAGTTTTGAAATAAATTCATTCTTAATGCATACACATTTAAAAAAAAAACTATTCTTAATGGATATTACAATTTTAAAAAATACATTTTTCTATTCAAACCATAGATGGGACCCTAACTGGTACCGCCACTCCGGGTCAGAGTGGACCAGGGAGCAATGGGGATGAAGGAGTGCTCCACATTCCCCAAACCTCCAGAACTGGAACCTCACCATCAGATAGAGTTTAACATTATTCCCATGACATGTAGACCCTCAGCTACCGCCTTCTAGCACCCATATGATAAAAAGGGTTGGGGCTTGCTATAAAGGCAATACGGTTGGGGCAATCATATATGTGCTAGGGCTTTATATGACCATCCGATTGATCGGAGGGGGCCTCTCCAATCGCCCGTCTATCCTAAGTAAGGGCCTAAGTGGAGTATTGCATGTCATGGACTGCTCATCCACCAAGACTCTATACTTAAGCATCACGGGTCACCACGCAGGGCCCACAGATGGCCCCATTTGGGTGAGTCTTACATCTCTGCAGAGGTGCAGTCGGTGCATTCTAACGCCCCAGCCGACAGGGCGGATAATGAATAAGATTTTGTACGAATGTGCTTGTGTGTTAATATCGTGTTAAATCATATGTGATATGCTGATTTACGCCAACTCGTATATCTGTTTCAACATGCTATAATCTGCGGACGCTTTCTAACGTACAAGTGCGTGGGTATGTGTGAGTGTGCGCCTGCGCAGAACATGCACACGAACGTGTGAAGGAGTTTTTAAGCTTCCGGCAATAAAACTGTAAATATCTATTCGGCTAATTGGTTGCTGTACAAATTAACACACACACACACACACACACACACACACACACACATATATATATATATATATATATATATATATATATATATATATATATATATATATATATATCTTATTACGATAAAGACGCGGGAAGGTGAGAACGGCAAAAGGCAGGTATAAATTTAAAGGTCACATGTGAGTTTAAATAAAACTCAATATTTTTTTAAAAAAGCCAAAGGGTCATACTAAATATTCGCGTATATGTGTAGATTCTTACTGAAACGATATATATATATATATATATATATATATTATATATATATATATATATATATATATATCTTCTTATTATAATGGAGATTGTGTGTTTTTCTGTCTGTAACCGAAACTATATTACTAATCGAGTCACAATTCCCTTCGTTATTTACATCACATTCTCCATGATTTTATTTATATTTAAACCTCAATTATTAATAAAATTGCTTCACCTTTTTATTAGTGTTGTCCATATCTACTGTATTTACCGCGTACCCCACTTGTACGGGTCAGGCACAAAGTCCCTATTAACGTGGGACCACCCACAAGCCGAAGCTCATGGAATGGCAGGTGCAAAAAATGCGTCGATCCCGTCGGCATTCCCCCTCAAGGGGGGCGCCTCAGGCACTGGGCAATAAACCCAGCCCTGCCCCTTTAAATCGAGGGGGCAGGTGTTGCCTGGGGGGATGGCCCCCTGGGATCGACGCCATTAATTCTAGCAATGGTCCAGAGGCCGAAGCCACTGTTGACCATATCTACATACAAATAACATGCTATTGTATTTATATATACAAAAAATAGCGGTTTGCAGTGTGAATGGGAAGGCTAATTTGCATATTGATATTAAAAATGTGATTTTATTAAATATGTGCTTAGTATTATTGACTTCTAACTGTTTGGTTTTATTTTAATGAATATAAGCAAAAATCTCTTCAATGAATCTTAAATGAAATCCATTAACAATAAAAAATAACTGTCATTTTATTCTTTATTCCCTAATTTAACTAAATAGTTGAATAAGTAAAATTCAGCAATGAAAGACGGGAGTGATGGAAGAGTAAGTTTCATTTCTATTTTTCTATTATACCCTCACTCTGTTACATATCTTTTTGTCTGCCTCTAATTTAATGCGATATTTCATTACATTAAAACTTAAATACTTGCACCCGGAGGGTGCATATATTTGCTAGTATATATAATTGTAGTATCCATTAAGAATTGATTTATTTATTTTTTTTTGTGTGTATCCATTAAGAATGAATTTATTTCAAAACTTTGTCTGCATTAAATCACCCGCTGAGGTTGATATGCCTTAAAACAAAACAAACCAAACCAAACCAAACCAAACCAACTTCATTATATGCAGGGTTCTCACTCTTCATATACTGTTTAGCTCAGGCGGTAGGTCATCGGCCTGGGAATTGCAATGTTCTAAGTTCGATACCGATCCCCGCCAACTCAACGCATGAGTATCATTGCTTGGGAAATCTTATCTGTGTGATAAAGCATCTTGGAGCTGACGTTAGATATGTCGCTTCACCTGTGCAAAAAAAAAAACAAACGAACTACTAGATCTAGCGCAAGCATAAAATGGGATAGACTCACTAGCTGTTCGGCTGATACCGACAATAAGCTACATCTCGTAATTTATATATATATATATATATATATATATATATATATGGTGGACTCTCCTTTCGTGAACGATAGATGAGGGTCAGCAGTGAGTGATTTGTTTCCTCCCATATATATATATATATATATATATATATATATATATATATATTATTTATATTTTTGCTTGAAGGCAATTTTATATCTAGATGTTTGTTTTCTAGAAGCATTGTTGATAAAGTATGTATTATTATTTATATTTTTTGCTTGAAGGCAATTACAATGTGTATATCGTATAAAATTCGATAATCATAGAATATAACCATGACAAGTGAATTTCGCAAACGATCATGCGATGCTAGAACATCGTACAGTCTGTTTCAACTTTATTAAGTCTCATCAGCGATGTTCGAGCATCGTATGATCGTTTCCGAAATTCACTTGTCATGGCTATTTTCTATAATTATCGAATTTTATACGATATTCGCATTGTAATTGCCTTCAAGCAAAAAATATAAATAATAATACATACTTTATCCAACAATGCTTCTAAAAAACCAAACATCCAAAAATCTTATATATATTATATATATATATATAA
This sequence comes from Doryteuthis pealeii, assembly GCA_023376005.1. NCBI lineage: Eukaryota > Metazoa > Mollusca > Cephalopoda > Myopsida > Loliginidae > Doryteuthis > Doryteuthis pealeii. Next base: position 52,397,358 of record CM042166.1, on the reverse strand, counting down.
TATATATATATATATATTGTTGAACTGCGCAACAATTTTCTGTCTGTAAATCTTGTTCATGTTCCTTTCGAGTTGCCGGATTGATGTAACTATATCAGGCGAATATGGGCTGATGTATTTGCCATAGCTTACTTCCGAGTACTTTTCACCCTATCTCGGAGTGGCCTAATGTCGGTATCAGCCAGACAGCGAGGGAGTCTATCCCTTTTTAACTAGCGCTAGACCAAGGATATTGTTTTGCATCTGAGGTGGAGTGCCACACCTACTTTACCGCACAGATGCGGGTAGTGCAATAACAATACACCAATGGGTTGTTCCATTAGGCTTGTATTCTGTACATATAGAATAAGAAATGCTGCCCAACTATATATATATATTATATATATATATATATATATGTGTGTGTGTGTGTGTGTGTGTGTGTGTGTGTGTAATGATCGAATGTCGCCTCCAAGCAAATACATCCCTTAGAATTTATTTCTAAACTAAAAATACCTGAATTTTATTATTTCTAATAAAATATTCTATATATATATATATATATATATATATATATATATATGTATATATATATATATATATAAATAGGAATATAGTAGGAAGCGCGTGGTGTAATGGAAATGGACTTTCACTTTCAGGCTATTAACCTAGGGGAAGGTATGAACCCACTTTTTCCGCAGCTATGTGTTAAATAGTATCACAAAAGTATTTCTAGAAGGTTGGCTTTGGCATTAAATAACCCACGAAGATTAATATGCCATTAAGCAAAGGAACCGAATCAAAACACAAAATAAAGAAAAAAATGATTTAATGTAGATATTATCTACTCCTGTTGGGTATATACACAATGTTCTTTTGATAGAGAGAGAGAGAGGGGGGGGGTACACACAGATATCAGAGAGGTATTTAGACACATAGATGCATAACTTGCATAACTTACTTGTTTTCTTCTGTGGTCATCTGTGATCGTCTAGTCTTCTTGTTGATTAACCAACAACGCCCCGCCCTGTCGGCTGGGGCGTTAGAATGCACCGACTGCACCTGTGCAGAGGGGTAAGACTCCCCCAATGGGGCCACCTGTTGGCCGTGGGTGGCGACCCGTGATGCTTAAGGATAGAGCCCAGGTGGATGAGCAGTTCATGACCTGCAATACTCCACTTTGGCCCTATCTTGGGCTAGACGGGCGGTCGGAGAGGCTCCCTCCGATCAATCGGCTGGTCACGTCAAGCCCTAGCACCTATATGATTTCCCCAACCCTATTGCCCTTATGGCAAGCCCCAACCCCTTTTTATCATATGGGTGCTAGAAGGCGGTGGCTGCGGGTCTACATGTCCTGGGAATGACGTTAAACTCTATCTGATGGTGAGGTTCCAGTTTTGGAGGTTTGGGGAATGTGGAGCACCCCTTCATCACCATCGCTCTCTGGTCCACTCTGACCCGGAGTGGTAGTACCTGTTAGGGTCCCATCTATGGGTTAAATAGAAAAATGTATTCATAAAAAAATTGTATTATCCATTAAGAATTGATTTATTTCAAAACTTTATCGGCATTAAATGACCCATTGAGGTTGATATGCCGTAAAACCAAACCAAACCAATAAAACCAACAGCGCCATGTTGCTTTAAAAAAAAAAACTTTTATTCTTAACTAACTGTTGTGGGGTTTTAAGGGGTCAAATAAGAACAAAACGACGGGTAACAAATGTAGGAAAATGTATTAACAAAAAAGTAGACAATTACAGTTCAGAGAAGTGGGAATTACGTCCGACAAATAGAGTTATGAGCTGACTCGCATTGGCTTTCTTCAAACCATAATTGTTCCTGTTACTTATAGTAACCGTCGACGCATTCCACTATAGTCTATAGGGTATATCACCTATAACACTAACTTTCTTACTATCTAACACAGCACGCGAAGTTGTGTCCAGCTAAAAGCAAGAGACGTCTACCTTACCCTACATCCTGCTTGGAACTGACTAACTAACAAACTAGATCTCACGTGACCTCACGTGATTTGCGGTTTTCTCGCCTCTGGGGTGAAAGCTCCCAAACGGTCTGTAACTTTCCATTTGGGCGCTTTTTATTTCCGCTACACAGTGTTGTCAATAATCTATGCAACATAAAAAAGAAAGAAAGAAAGAAAAGGAATAGACAAATAAGAAAAATGGAAGAAGGAAGAAAAGGAAAAAAGAAGAAGTAAAGGAAGGAAGAAGGAAATGAAGGAGAAAAGAAAGAAGGAATGGAAGAAAAAAATAAGAAAGAAAGAAATGAAAAAAGAAAGAACGAAAAGAAGAAAAATGAATATTCAACGCAAATGACGTTAATACAGTAAACAGTAGGGATATTGTTTAAGTGTGTGTGCGTGAGAAAGAAAGAGAGAGAGAGAGAGAGAGAGAGAGAGAGAGAGAGAGAGAGAGAGAGAGGGGCCCCCTGAAAGCTGTTCAAAGAACATACGAAGACGACTCTGAAGAAATGCACCATTACACCTTCAAGTCTTGAAGACCTGGCCTCTTACGAGTCACGTACCGCACAGGAGCTGAGCGGCTCAATATCGAGCTGAATAGAGTTGCATACCGGCGACGTATTCGTCGTCATGCACCACAGAATGCAGATGGAAAATTTTCCTTGCAATGTGCGTGACCGCATGTGCAAGTCCAGAATTGGACTATTTAGCCACCAGAGGATGATCAACGAAATTGTGTGACGTCATCGTCGTCTCTGACAGACTGCTAAAAGTAGTGTGCGTGTGAGAGAGAGAGAGAGAGAGAGAGAGAGAGAGAGCGAGAGAGAGAAAGAGAGAGGGGGGAATCTACCTGTAATGAAAGGAAAAATGGATTAAGAATGATAAATGAAAAAGGAAGATGAGAAGAAAAAAGAGGGAAAGGAAGAAGATTGGTTTCATTGTTTAATGGCATGTCAATTTTTGTGGATTATTTAATGACAAAGTCATCTTTGTGGAAGAAAATAGTGGTATTATTTAAGCCATCGCAAGAAGATGATGATGATGATGAAGAAGAAGATGAAGAAGAGTCATAAAAATGAAAAAGAAGAAGAGTTTTAAAGATGATGAAGAAGAAGAAGAAGGATCTTCAAGAAGAAGAAGAAGAAGAAGAAGAAGAAGAAGAAGTCTTAAAAATGAAGAAGAAGAGTTTTAAAAATGAAGAGGAAGAAGAGATTTAAAAATGATGATGAAGAAGAAGAAGAAGAAGAAGAAGAAGAAGAAGAAGAAGAAGAAGAAGAAGAAGAAGAAGAAGAATCTTCAAAAAAGAAGAAGAGAAGAATCTTCAAAAAGAAGAAGAAGAAGAAAAGAAGAAGAAGAAGAAGAAGAAGAAGAAGAAGAAAAAGAAGAAGAATCTTCAAGAAGAAGAAGAAGATGAAGAAGAGTCTTAAAAATGAAGAAGAAGTAGAGTTTTAAAAGTGAAGAGGAAGAGTTTTAAAAATGAAGAAGAAGAAGAAGAAGAAGAAGAAGAAGAAGAAGAAGACGAATCATCTTCAAGAAGAAGAAGAAGAAGAAGAAGAAGAAGAAGAAGAAGAAGAAGAAGAAGAATCATCTTCAAGAAGAAGAAGAAGAAGAAGAAGAAGAAGAAGAAGAAGAAGAAGAAGAAGAAGAAGAAGAATCATCTTCAAGAAGAAGAAGAAGAAGAAGAAAGAAGAAGAAGAAGAATCTTCAAGAAGAAGAAGAAAGAAGAAGAAGAAGAAGAAGAAGAAGAAGAATCATTTCAAGAAGAAGAAGAAGAAGAAGAAGAAGAAGAAGAGAAGAAGAAGAAGAAGAGAGAAGAATCATCTTCAAGAAGAGAAGAAGAAGAAGAAGAAGAAGAAGAATCATCTTCAAGAAGAAGAAGAAGAAGAAGAAGAAGAATCATCTTCAAGAAGAAGAAGAAGAAGAAGAAGGAAAAGAAGAAGAAGAAAGAAGAAAATGTTATTGGTGGCGGGAGGCATGTTAAAATTTTAAGAAAAATGTTAGCATCTGTTTAGGATTTGGGAGATATCGTTCCAAAGCTGAAAAAGACAACACAAGATGGAAGAGGACAATTAAGTTTCGGGGAAGGAACTGTTTACATAAAACATTTGAGAATTCCACACCATTTGCTCTATTGTGCACCCCCTCCGCACACCACCAACCAGTAGCACACAGCCATTTTGAACACATTTACTAACTACACACATACCATCATCATCAGGTCGTGCTGACAGAAAGGTTTCCCATAGCTACCCCTCTCGCTCTCTCTCATCCCTATCGGTCATCGCCCCCAGCTGGTCTTCCACACGGCATCCAGTATCCGTTCAGAGCTGATTGGTGTAGTCTTTTGCTGGTTGGTCTACAGGGATGTGTCAACAGGAGATAGTCCCTTATGAATTCGTCCTTGCTTCTCCAGCAGCGTCCAGCATATATTGTTCATCTTATTTGAATGGTTTGTGGGATAGGAGGTAAGTGGCCATACAGTTGCTTTTTGTGGGATGCTGTTTCTAAGATTTGTTCGAAACAGCACGCAGCATTCTTGTTTAGTATGAGTATTTTAGCCGATTGCAGCAGTGCAGTAGTCTGGATGGTCTCAATTCTTCCTCTGATTTCCAGATTTTCCAGTGTTTTTTCCAAGTTTATTGGGACCGTTCCAAGTGCACCAAGTACAATTGGTATCACTGTCACTCTCATGTTCCACAGTTTTTTCAATTCTCTGGCAAGGTCCAGGTATTTATCCATCTTTTCATTTTCCTTCAGCTTCACCCTGTGATCTGCTGGGATCGTAAAGTTCATCAGTTGACACGTTCTCTTATTTTTGTTAATCAACTCTAGGTCTGGTCTCCTATTATTGTTATTATTATTATTATTATTATTATTATTATTATTATTACTACTACTACTACTACTACTAGTAATAGTAAATATCTCCCCCAATGGGGCTACCTGTTGGCCGTGGGTGGCGACTCGTGATGCTTAAGGATAGAGCCCAGGTGGATGAGCAGTTAATGACATGCAATACTCCACTTTGACCCTATCTTGGGCTAGACGGGCGGTCGGAGAGGCCCTCTCCGATCAATCGGCTGGTCATGTCAAGCCCTAGCACCTATATGATTTTCCCAACCCTGTTGCCTTTATGGCAAGCCCCAACCCTTTTTTATCATATGGGTGCTAGAAGGCGGTGACTGAGGGTCTACATTCCTGGGAAATGACGTTAAACTCTATCTGATGGTGAGGTTCCAGTTTTGGAGGTTTGGGGAATGTGGAGCACCCCTTCATCGCCATTGCTCCCTGGTCCACTCTGACCCGGAGTGGTAGTACCTGTTAGGGTCCCATCTATGGTTAAATAGAAAAATGTATTTTATAAAAAAATTGTATTATCCATTAAGAATTGATTTATTTCAAACTTTATCGGCATTAAATGACCCACTGAGGTTGATATGCCGTAAAAAAAAAACCAAACCAATACTAGTAAATATATACTTTTTATCAAAGCGTTTTCCTAGAGTCCAAAACAGATTCCTAAAACACAACAATTTTGAGCAATACATTTTTCGGCCTTCCGAGTGCTGTCGGGCATATTGTCATTACTCTATGAAATATTTGAACTTATTTCTTACATTTAGAGATTTGCCTGTTAAATGCTCCGAAAAAGGATTCGTAGAACTGTGTTTGCTTTCACTTAACACTAATACCCTTCAGGAAGGCATGAAACCCACTTTTCCCTTCAACTATAGATTATTAGTAAGCTAACTGGAACCTCTAAAAAGGAAATCCTTCTTTTTATATGACCCAACAACAGCCAGTCACATGATACTTGGAAAATAGATGGGTGCCCTAAGTATTACCCATTGAGAGACACCATAAAGAGGAATTACTCGACTTGGCACATAAGTAAAGTCGACGGGCGGCCTAAAGTCGGTATCAGCCAGTCAGCGAGGGAGTCTATCCCCTTTTCACTAGCGCTAGACCAAGGAGATTGTTTTAGCATCTGAGGTGGAGCGCCACACCTACCATCAGCTCCTTACTTTACCGCACAGATCCCTGTGCTACTCATAACGCAGAGTTGGCGGGGGCCGGTATCGAACTAGGAACCTTGTGGTTTCTAGCCGAACGCTCTACCGACTGAGCTATCTAATAAATTATTGGAAACATCTGAATATCTTAGATTTATTATGTCAATCTCAACCATTTGTTTTTTAACGGCATATCAACTTCTTATGGGTTATTTAATGCTGAAATTCGACCCAAATGTAATTGATAAATTATAACTATATATTTAACATTCGATTGTAATCATTTGAGATCGAACTTTTCATCATCATCATCATGTCGTGACAGCAGCACGGATATCCATGACAATCTCTCGCCAACCTTCCCTATCACTTATCGCTCTCGTCGGGTTCTCCTTAAAAAAAATCCTTAACAAGAAGACATAACTGTAATTTTATTCTTTACTTCCTATTTTAACTAAATAATTGAATTAGGAAAATTTAGCAATGAAAGACGGTATTTGTTCTATTTTTCGATTATACCAACTTCTATTTTAAATCTTTTTATCTGCATTCTTGTTTAGATTCATTAGCCTTTCTAATTTAATGTAATATTTTATTACATTAAAACTTAATTACTTACACCCGGAGGGTGCATATATTTGCTAGTAGTAGTAGTAGTATTAATAATAATAATAATAATAATAATAATAATAATAATAATAATAATAATAATAGGAGACCAGACCTAGTGTTGATTAACAAAAACAAGAGAACGTGTCAACTGATGGACTTTGCGGTCCCAGCAGTTCACAGGGTGAAGCTGAAGGAAAATGAAAAGATGGATAAATACCTGGACCTTGCCAGAGAATTGAAAAAGCCGTGGAACATGAGAGTGAAAGTGATACCAATTGTAGTTGGTGCTCTTGGAACGGTCCCAATAAACTTGGAAAAAAGAATGGAAAATCGGAAAATCAGAGGAAGAATTGAGACCATCCAGACTACTGCACTGCTGCAATCGGCTAGAATACTCAGAAGTGTCATGGAGACCTGAGGAGACTTGTTGTCACTCAGACTCCAGTGAAATACCATCAGCTAATGCTGATGTGAAAAACTCAAAAGGATTGAAAATAATATTCATCAAGGCGTGGCTAAAGTACGGATTCCTTTGAGTTTTTGTTGCCCACACTATCGGCTACTGCTATTGGTAAGTCATCTTGAAGGCATCTAGTGTCCGCACAGAAGCCAATGAATGTAAGGTTTTGCTTGTCAACAAACCAACACTGGTGTATCCATGTGTAGGATACTAAAGGAGAACATCGTTTATGAGTTCATCCTTACTTTCTAGCAGTTCTAAGCCTGTTTTGCTCGTCTTACTTTGATGGTTTGTGAGATGGGCTGTTGGTGTCCGTACAGCTGCTGTTTTGTAGGGTTAAGGAAAGGAAACCTCAATAAAGAAAGTGAGTCGCTCATGATTGCAGCATAAAACAATGCCATAAAAATAAATGATATCAATGCAAAAATAGATAATTCTCGACTCAGACAATTTGAATTCACCTCCCTTTAATACCCATGGAAATAGTATACACATATTTCTCTCTCTCTCTCTCTCTCTCTCTCTCTCTCTCTCCTCCCCCCCACACACATATATTATATATTATACATATATATATATATATATATAATATACCAAACTTGTTGGTAAATGCTCGCGATGAGAAAAAAAAAAAACAGCAAACAGTTTGATTGTAAAAATATACTACCAAACATTACCCGGGGTACTAAAAGTTTCGCTTAATGCTCTTCAGGGCTAAGATCCGACTAAAGAGACTTGGAGCAAACGCATTAGTATATAGTACCTACCACCGTGATTCAAATAAATTAGTATAAACTAAAACGACCAATAGAAAAACAAAAACAAAGACAGGACACCATTAAATCTATTATTTTATTATATTTTATTTATTTATTTAAATATATATATGTATATTTTTCCCGGGTAATGTAGCTTTATTTTATATATATATATATATATACCAACCCCCTCCGCACGAGCAGGATGCGACACAAGGTCAATTTCTTAAACGGAGTTTAACAGTTTTGAATTCGGAGTTTTCCTTCTCCTAGACTGGTTACCTAGCCATGGTTAAAGAGCCCTCTCTGTCCTGCTATTATGAAAATATTCACCATTGAAGCAAGAACTCAATCCAGCATCCTGAAGAAGGTCTAACAGAGCGAAACATTATAACGTCGACATCACTATCAACAATAAACATCCATTTTGTACAACATCTCCACATATTGTCTGTTTAATTTCCTCTTATTTCTCACAAACTAAGTTATATATTTGCACTTATTATGTTAGATAGTTTCGTTGATAGGTTAATAGATATAAACAGATAGATAGGTATATAGATAGATAGATAGATAGATATTGGTAGATAAGTTGACAGATATAAACAGATTGACACATAGGTTGATATGTATAAACGGATAGATAGGTTGATAGATATTAACAGATTGATAGATAGGTTGATAGATATAAACAGATTGATAGACAGGTTGATAGATATAAACAGATACGTTGATAAATATAAACAGATATATAGGTAGATATATATATAGATAGATAGGTTGATAGATATAAACAGATTGATAGACAGGTTGATAGATATAAACAGATACGTTGATAAATATAAACAGATATATAGGTAGATATATATATAGATAGATAGGTTGATATATATAAACAGATTGATTGATAGGTTGATAGATATAAACAGATAGATAGGTTGATAAATATAAACAAATGCATAGGTAGATAGTTTGATAGATATAAATAGATTGATAGATAGGTTGATACATATAAACAAATCGTTATCTATCTATCTATCTCGCTTGCTGGCTAGCTATCTAGCGAGATAGATAGATAGATAGATAGATATCAACAGATTGATAGATAGATTGATAGATTAAATAAATTGATAGATAGGTTGATACATATAAACAAATCGTTATCTATCTATCTATCTATCTCGCTTGCTGCTAGCTAGCTAGCGAGATAGATAGATAGATAGATAGATAGATAGATAGATATCAGATTGATAGATAGATTATAGATATAATAGATTGATAGATAGGTTGATACATATAAACAAATCGTTATCTATCTATCTATTTATCTCCGCTTGCTATCTGGCTAGCTAGCGAGATAGATAGATAGACAGATAGATAGATAGATTAAAAAGATAGGTTGATAGATATAAATAGATTGATAGATAGGTTGATACATATAAACAAATCGTTATCTATCTATCTATCTATCTCGCTTGCTGCTAGCTAGCTAGCTAGCGAGATAGATAGATAGATAGATAGACAGATAGATAGATAGATTAAAAGGAAATTATCGTGTCACACATTATATCGGCAAGTATATCCTTCATGACATTGTCGCACTAGTAAAGTGGCAGTACGTGCCAATTTCAAAAGAATGCGTGTCACGACAGAGATTTTCATGTTCCGTTAATGGCGTTCTGTCAACACTTTGAAAACCTGTGCAATGTCTAATGTGTCAAAATCTAACCACCGATTTCTCTAAAAAACCCTTCGAAGTGATCATGTCGTTATATTCCTCCCCCCTTCAATATAAAATATAAAATTCAAGTTGTTGCTTTTTAGCCAATAGTTGATGAGTTCCTTCCTCGTGTTGACTCGATTATAGAACAGAGTCACAAGCGTTAAAAAAAGTCGTCGGGGTGGCCTAAAGTCCGTATCAGCCAATCAGCGAGGGAGCATATCCCTTTTCACTAGCGCTAGACCAAGGAGATTATTTTAGCGTCTGAGTTGGAGCGCCACACCTACCATCACCTCTTTACTTTACCGCACAGATCCCTGTGCTACTCATACGCTAAGTTGGCGAGGGCCGGTATCAAACTAGGAACCTTGTGATTTCTAGCCGAGCGTTCTACGGAACCCAGTGTTCTTCAAACATATACTCATGCAAGGATTTTAATAAATCCCTAAAGAGAGCTCAATGTATAATAATCAATAAATTAGATTATGTACAGTTCTTTGAAAGGTATATATCGGAAAAAAGTGACTTACCGGTGAAAATGGTCAAAATGGTTAGTTGATGCAAGTTTCACAATGATAAGGCAGCGATTTAACAAATATAAAGTGCTCAATACGTTAGTAGAGCAAATTTATTAGCATACAGGTACACGGTAATAACCTACTCGAGTTTCACCATAAGGATCTTCAGGGTAAAATCCACTGGATTAATCGAGATATTGATTAATTGCAGTCGGTTTCACGCGAAAAAAATACATACGTGAATCGACTGCAATTAATCAATATCTTGATTAATCCAGTGGATTTTACCCTGAAGATCTTTATGGTGAAACTCGAGTAGGTTATTACCGTGTACCTTTATGATAATATATATATATATATATATATATATATATATATATATATAGTTTAGTAACTAATTTGGAGAGAGTAGCTAGCTCAAGTGCTCATTCGCTCTTCCTTGCCTTTTAGACTTCTGTGGTAGGCCAGTGACAAGATCATTTTTCCCGATACATAAATACACGACAGAATACAGTATGAATTGCATTTCTACCTTTTAAAATCACAAAATTCAGACATAGTTTGCCGTCTCCATTTTCCTATCCAGTATTCGTCAGTGTACCTGAGAAATGTGTGCGTTTATGTATGTATGTGTGTATGTATGAGCGTATGTGTAAATTTAAACATATTCTGCCGTTTCCATTTTCCCTGCCAATATTCGTTACTCTAACTCAGACGTACATTTGTGCTGTGCGTGTGTAAATGTACATACAGAGATTGATTTTTCTCGATTTGTTTAGCCTTACATTTAAATAGGTAAATCCCGCCTAATTAATTATTAATGAATTAACTTTCATAAAATTAGGTTCGACTTCAATTAAGCACATATATATATGTGTGTGTATGTATGTGCGTATGTGTGTGTCCGTATGTATATGCGTGTTTGTGTGTGTGTGTGTGTGTGTGTGTGTGTGTGTTGTGTATGTGAGTGAGTGCGTGTAGGTATATGTATGTGCATGTACATATACACACTCAGACCTAAACACGCACGCACGCGCACACACAAAAGCACGCATACACACATATTCTTACACCTGGGTGTGTGTATCTGTATGTGTGGCAGCCTAGACGGACGGGTAGCTGTGCGGGGGGGGGGAGAATTAAGGGTCCGGGTAGTTGCGCGTGCGATGGTGTGAAAATCCTACCCCGGCCACCTCGCCGTTAATAGTGGGTGATGTGTGGTATTGGTTTGGCTGTCCGTCAGATAAGGAACAGCTGATGGGGGACTTACAGGGACCACCCCGTGTGGATCAACACTGTTTACACTGCCCCATCGGCCGCCAATGAACAAAGACTATGTTTTTAAACCAGTCAACAAATAGTGAAATAAAATATTTAAACTCGGGGAAATATTCGTTCGACAGGGTTGTTCACTCGGAAGTGTACGGAAGGTAAATCGAAAGAATGTGAGAAAGGAGGAAGATATATATATATATATATATATATATATATATATGTGTGTGTGTGTGTGTGTGTGTGTGAAGAAAGGAAGTGAATCCGACGGTGTGTAGTATATCAAGAAAAAATGAAAAAACACAGGTTTAAATGGGTTAAGTGGTGAGTTTATTGGCCGACGCTGCAGTGTTTCGATCTATTAATTAGATCATCTTTAGGGCATTTGTTGGTATATGGAAGGTAATAAGAAATTTTTTATCACAGAATAACGAGAAAAGCGAGTGGTAGTCCTTGTTATTCAGTCTTTTTGAGACTTTTTGTGGTTTGAAAAAAGGAGACGGTTTGAAATATGACGTCAAATATTCTCTTTTATGGTGTGAGTATGGGATATATATATATATATATATATATATATATATATATATATATACCTTTGAAAGAAAGGAAAAACTCAATAAACCGTTATTCTGTTATAAATTTATTTCGACCAAAACTTAAAAGGCTTTTAGAAATTTAAAGAAATTTCTAAAACTCCTTAGTTCAGTCTCATCAGACAGTCACAGATAGAATGAATAGAATGTATTTAATCTAGGATATAGATTATTATACATTGGGCTCTCTAGGGATCTATAAAAATCCTTGTATTTGCACCTACTAAAACATGCAATAAAATTATACAGTGAGATTTTGAAGATCCCATGTAGAATCATCCCATACTACCAGTTTTGGATACCTTACACACACACACACACACACACACACACACACACACATATATATATATATATATAGGTGTGTGTGTGTGGGGGGTTATGTATGTTTATATATAGGTATGTGTATATATATATGCATGTATATGTGCGTATATATGTGTATGTATATATGTATGTGTATGTGTTTATATATATATATGTATGTGTATATATATGTATGTGTATATATGTGTGATGTGTATACATATATATATGTATGTATATGTATATATGTATGTATATATATGTATGCGTATATATATATATGTGTGTATATATATGTGTATACATATATATGTATATGTATGTGTGTATATATCTACGTACCTATGTGTATGTGTGTATGTATGAGCGTATGCCTGTATATATATATAGGTGTATGCGTATTTATATATATATATATATGTGTGTGTATATATATGTGTGTGTATGTATGTATATATCTGCGTATCTATGTGTATGTGTATATGTATGAGTGTATGCGTGTGTGTATGTATGAGAGTATGTACGTGTGTGTGTATGTATGTGCACATATGTCTATGTGTGTATGTGTGTGTGTGTGTGTGTATGTGTGTGTGTGTATATATTGTGGGACCTTCACTTACGAGTGTCCCTCAGCACTGTCAGTCGGTCGATTTTTTCCTTGGGCTGAGATAAGAGCGAGTTTTATGTATACTTATGTTAATATATTCCCTGAATACAATTTAAAAAATTATTGCGCCAATGAAAAATATTATCTATAAATAAAAATAGACATTAAAGCATATTACAGCACATGATTCATAAAATTTTATTTTATCATGTTTTTATACAATAAAATGCAATCATCAGCTGAAGATGTTTCAAAGACATTTGAAACATCTTCACCTGATGATTGCATCGCATGAAACCAATATGGTTGTGATTGTTCCTTTGCACCTAATAATGTAAAACCTTTATATATTTATCTTATTAAATTATATAACAGCTCTATTTTATATTGAGCACTCTACCAATAATACTGTGGTACGCCATTCCAGCAAAAGCTGAAACAGTGACCATCCCACACTATATATATATATATATATATATATATATATATATATATATATATATTATGGTGATTGTGTGTTTGTTCTCTCCCGTAACCGAAACTATTAGTATTCAAGTCACAATTCCCTTAGTTATTTACGTCACCTTCCGCATGATCTTATTTTTATTTAAACTTCAATTATCAATAAAATTGTTTTACACTATTAATACTGTTGAACATACCGACATCTAATAACATGCAATTATGTTTATATATACAACAAAATAGTGGTTTACAGAATTGAACGGGAGGTCTAATTTGCATATTGATATTAAAAATTTGATTTTAATAAATATGTACTTGGTATTATTGATTTCTAATTGTTTGGTTTTATCTTAATGCATATGAGAAAAAAATCTCTTCATAAATCCATTAACAAGAAGAAATTCCTGTAATTTTATTTTTTACTGACTATTTTAACTAAATAGTTAAATCGGTAAAAATTTAGCAATGAAAGACAGGAAAAATAGAAGAGTAAGTTTTAGTTGTACTATTGTTTGATTATACGCTACTCTGTTTCAATCTTTTTATCTGCATTCTTATTTAGTTTCATTAGCCTTTTTATTAAATTTGATATTTCCTTATATTAAACCCAAATACTTGTACCTGGAGGGTGCATATATTTGCTAGTAGGGCCGGGTTAGCACCGTCGGTAGAGCGTTCGGCTAGAAACCACAAGTTTCCTAGTTCGATACCGTCCCTCGCCAACTCAGCGTATGAGTAGTACAGGGATCTGTGTGGTAAAGTAAGGAGCTGATGATATGTGTGGCGCTCAACCTCAGACACTAAAAACAATCTCCTTGGTCTAGCGCTAGTGAAAAGGGGATAGACTCCCTCGCTGATTGGCTGATACTGACTCTAGGCCGCCCTGGCGACTTTACTTCGGGTTAGCTCAGTCGGTAGAGCGTTCGGCTAGAAACCACAAGGTTCCTAGTTCGATACTGGTCCTCGCCAACTCAGCGTATGAGTAGTACAGGGATCTGTGCGGTAAAGTAAGGAGCTGATGATATGTGTGGCGCTCAACCTCAGACGCTAAAAAAACAATCTCCTGGGTCTAGCGCTAGTGAAAAGAGGATAGACTCCCTCGCTGATTGGCTGATACCGACATTAAGCCACCCTGGCGACTTTACATATATATATATATAGGGTGGGTTTGTCTGCGTGGTATAGTGTGTGGATGCGCGTGAAGCGATGAAGAGAGGCGGGTGGAAGATGAGGGGCAGAATCCGGTAGCGTTTTACAGAACAAAAGAAAAGATGCAGTCGCAAGGGAAATAAATGCGTTGTTCAAGATCTTCTCTAATCACCAGAGTTTTGTTGTGAAGGATGGAGCCAAATGAGACGTGTATGGTTCAAATTAGTTGACGGGCGGGTCGCCGAGCAAGAACAGGTGGGCCTGGCTAATGGGCAACTAGTGTCTAAGACAAGCAAACAGAGCATCGTTTCTCCCTGGCTGGCAGAGATGGGCACCTCTGCACGGCAACTCATTTGTCAGCTGCTGAAAAGGGTGTGAAATAAAGGAAACGCTCACTATTGACAATAACGCCACACCCTCTGCCGCCGCCGCCGCCGCCGCCGCCGCCGCCGCCCGCCGTCGTCGCCGTATAGAGAATGGAAAAGGCGAATAATGGTCGCTGCCATTTTGACGATACCATTGTTATTACTGTCATCAGTATCACTCAACGTCTTCTTGATCGTGCTCAGATTCAGAAGACTTCTTTCCTTCTTTCTTTTCTTTCTTTCTTTCTTTCTTTATCTTTCTTTTTTATCTTTCTTTCTTTCTAAATGGATACGTATCTGTTTGAAAAACATTCTCTCTCTCTCTCTCTCTCTCTCTCTCTCTCTCTATATATATATTATATATATATATATATATATATATATATCTGTCTGTCTGTCTGTCTGTCGTTTGCACACTCTTCACTGTCTATTATATATATATATATATATATATATATTATATATAGATAGATAGATAATCTAATGAGTCAGACGAACCTACTATTAGTTTCGCATAAAGCTCTTCAGGGCTAAAATCTGACTCTAATGAGTCGGGAGAGTTAGACACTTTGTCTAAACTCCCTGAAATAGGCTATAATGCTAAATCTCTAAGTCTTTTGTTATTTCTTATATATATATATATATATATATATATATATATATATAAAGTGGAAGTAAATCTGACAATATATAATGTTGTAAAAATTGAAAAAAACACAAGTTTATTAATGAATGATGTTTATTAAGCCTATGCTGCAGTGTTTTGGTCTGTTTTAATGGACCTTCATCGGGGCTTTCATTGGTTTAAGGAAATCGAAACAGACCGAAACACTGCGGCGTATGCTTAATAAACATCATTCGTTAATGAAACTTGTATTTTTTTAGATTTTTACAGCATTGCACACACACACACACACACACACACACACACACACATATATATATATATATATATATATATATGTATATATATTATCAATTATGATATTAAATCTCTGTCTGGTTGTAATCGAATTATGGAAAAGTGAGATTATGGAAAAGCGAGATAACCTTTTCTCAAATAGCGTATCTCAAGATATGCCTGGCGATTGAAGTGAAATAAAAAAAATTCCGATCTTACTAAACACTAGAATTTTGTTTTTCATTTTCCCCTGTTTTTGGAATCTAATATAATGATAAAAAAATTAAATCATTAAAAAGATATTGAAAAGTGACACCTCTTCTCGCAGAAAATGTTCTTATTCATAAAATACATTAAAAAAAAACATTTTTTGAATAGGAATGAACAATAAATGTAACGTTAATTTTTATCAGAATACAGTATTTATAAGATAGAAATGAAGATTTTTTCCGAATATAAAGTGTGTCAAAAAGTACCAAATATCTCGATACTTTTTTGACACACGATGTATATATCGTTTAAACTGTGATTTCTGAATTTATTCAATAAAAAGAAAAAGAAGTTGCATTGGTGAATATGATGTATATTTCTAACAAATATAAATTTTCAGTGAAATTAAATCATTGGAATAATATGCTATCTATCTCTCTCTCTCTCTCTCTCTCTCTCTCTATATATATATATATATATATATATATATATATATATATAATATAGTGTGGGATGGTCACTGTTTCAGCTTTTGCTGGAATGGCGTACCAAACGCAGTATTTTTGGCAGAGTGCTCAATATAAAATAGAGCTGTTATATAATATAATAAAATAAATATATAAAGGTTTTACATATCTATTTATTTGGTGACAAAGGAACATTCACGACCATATTGGTTTAACATCTTCACCTGCCGATTGCCTCGTATGAAACCAATATAGTCGTGAATGTTCCTTTGTCACCAAATAAATAGATATGTAAAACCTTTTATATTTATGTTATTATATTATATATATATACATATATAATATAATATATATATATATATATATATATATATTATATATATTCTGTGTGTGTGTGTGTGTGTGTGTGTGTGTGTAATATTGTAAAATTTGAAAAAACTCAAGTTTCATTAATGAATGATGTTTATTACGCCTGCGATGCAGTGTTTCGGTCTGTTTAGATAGACCTTCATTGGGGCTTTCATTGGTCGGCTTCTTTTTGTTGATCTTCAAATTTGAGGAAGAAAAGATTTGTTTAAAATTGTTGACAAACGTCAACAAAATGCTCAACAAAAAGCAGCTCAACACACCAAAAACAGAGGCTCGCACACTTTTTGTTTTCAGTGTTGAGAGTTTTTTCCTGAAACCAACGAACGCCCTGGTGAAGGTCTATTTAAACAGATCGTAACACTGAAACGTAGGCGTAATAAACATCATTCCTTTATGAAACTTGTGTTTTTTTCTCAATTTTTACAATATTACATACTGTCGGATTCACTTCCATTTTTTCTTCATATTATCTATTTATCTATCTAACTATATGTTTTCTGTTCCTTATCTATTTGTTCGCTATCTATCAATTAAAAAATTTGAAAATGCATTCAAACTAAAACTTCTTTTAACAAGTTGGAAAGGTTTAAATTGTGTTTTTGAATAAAACATTAGAGTGTTCTGAAAACGCGTGGAAGTGCGACGTGTAATGGTTAAAGTCATTGGAAAATGGACTATTCGCCCCGAGTTCAAATCCCGGATGTGGTAATTGCATTTCACTTAGCGCTAATACCCTTGGGAAAGGTATGAATCCCACTCTCCCTCCAGCTATGGGTAAATAGTTGGGCAGACTGGACTCTTTAACCTTGGTTAAGCAACCAGTCTAGGAAAAGGACAACTCTGAATTCAAACCTGTTGAACTCCGCTTAAGAAATTGACCTTGTGTCACACCCTGCTCGTGCGGACGGGTTGGTAAATATATATTGTGTTCTGAAAAAGAATTGCTGAAAAAGTAATTAATATCTTTTATTTTGATGTTAGAAGTTATAATTTTTGAAGAAATGTTTGACATAACATACATTCTTATTATAGTATAAGATTTGATGTTATATACTCTGCCCGGGCAATGCTGAGTAACCCTTCTAATAGATTTGGACTATTTGAAATCCAATATCTATGTTAACCTCAAATTATTCAATCATTACAGCATGTTTGTTGAGAGCTAAATGATATTTATTAAATTCGGTTTGCTGGTAATTTTACCTTTTTTTTGATACGGAGGTGAAAATGTTACATAATCTATGCGGTTGCATAAGATTATTGTCAATCCCCTGTATTTTTGAGGGGATGACCCTTTTCATATCATGGTCGGGTCCTTTCATGGAAAATTACAGAAGCCCGCCAGATATGTGAAGTCACGTGGGACCTTTTGAGTCCCCAGTTTGCAGTCGGCCATTTTAGGTCCTGCCTAAACTGGAACTCACGCGCGCTATGTTAGTTAGCAGATGTTTGGGTTGGGGATTTACCAAATAAAGTAACATCAAAGTAAATCGAAGTCTTGTGTTTATAATCTAAAAACTAACAATGACACACGGTTTCTGATAACGAGAAATCCCTAACAGAAAACCAGACCGAAGTCCCCAAGTCAACTCCAGACGCTAGACCAGACCAAGTCAAGATGAAGAAATACCAAGACGATCAGAATAGCAAAGACGGCAAGAAGAACAGAAGAAGAATAGAAGTAAGAAGAAGTAATGAGAAGGGTATACAACAAAAACTGTTTCTTTCAAAAACATTGTAATTCATTTTTTTTCTATCATGCATTTCAACTATTTCAGTATTCATTGAATGAAACTTTTATTTTCGTGAATTAATTTGATCTTTTCCAACAACATCTTGTTAGTAACTTTTTAAAAACAGGATTTGATGACTCAGTGTTTTTTCTATTAATCTTCATACAATGACTGCTATTTACACAGTAGCATTGCAACCAACAAAGCCTTCATCAGATGATGACTCTGGGTTCAGGCATGGTTTCGGGGCCGAAGCATCATTACCACTAACCCAGAGCACCCCAGCAGTATCTCACGATACCACCAGACTTTGTCGGTTTGATTTCACAATGTAGGTCTGCCATATCCACGCTGATGCGGTTAGAGCTTTCTCCTAGATCTATTTTTATGTATTTCCTATAGTCTGGTGGAGAAAGTCCATGTTTAGACAAAAATGCCAAGGTTGAGTTGGTAATAAATCCTCGGCATCCGACTTCGATGGGAAATACATTTTTATCCATCCGTTTCTGACGCATTGTTCACGTAGGTCTTCATTTCTTAGATCTTATTGAGTGTTTTTTTCAGCCAGATCTGATGATCCAATTCTTCGAACAAGTTCTGAATAAGGATTTTTCATAGGATCGCATGACGAAGAGCTTTTTTTAACAAGATCTCATGACAAAGGGCATTTTTTCCCACAAAATCCGATGACGAAGGGCTTTTTTTCACAAGATCTGATGATGCATAGCCTTTTCCCACAAGATTTGATCTCTAAGCTTTTCCCAGAAGATCTGATCAAAAGCTTTTCACACAGGATCTGAGGTCTAAGAACTTATTCAAAAACTAATTTTTATACAAGGTCTAAATTTCCTGAATTTGATACATTTGAGGATATACCAAAATGTTTTTATAGAATATTTGAAAATAAAAATTTGTCATGATTCGCTCAAACAAATCTGACTATGTCTGTCTGTCTATCTCTCCCCCCCCTCTCTCTCTCTCTCTCTATATATATATATATATTATATATATAATATATGAGAAATAAAAGGAACTTAATCTGACAGTGTGAATTTGATATATTGAAAAAACAAAAGATGTTTACAAATGCATGGGATCATCAGGCCCCGAAACGGTTGCACATTCTCTCCTGATGATCCCATGCATTTGTAAACTTTTTGTTTTTTCAATATATCAAATTCATATATATATATATATATATATAATATATATTATATATATATATAGTAAAAATATAACTGAAGACTTTGATTCTTTGCATTATAGCCTATTTCAGGAAGCCTATACCTATCTAAATCATCAGATGTGAATGTTGCTGGTCGTAAATCAAGGATTTGCTCATATATATATATATATATATATATATATATATATATATATATACATATATATATATATATATATATATACATATATATATATATACATACATATATATATATATGTATATAATATATATATATATATATATATAAGAAAATGTTTTCAAAAATATAACAGACACAGGATGTAACGATCAAAGGATAAATTTTATATACCAATACTTAAGTATTTCGGTTTATGATAAACCATCATCAGGACAATGCAAGAGAAATTTTCTAAGGGGGAAAAATGAAAAATGTTAAGTATATGGTGAATGTGTGAATATGTTATTTACCGTTATTTTTTAAATGTGCATTTATATACGAAAGCTGATGACGTGATCATTGCATGTGAAAAAAACGGAAAATGAAGATCATAAGATGACGCATGTAGAACGTGAATAGGCCGAGAGGAAATGTTAACATTGATATGACGTATTTCATATGGATATTAATGTTTAGAAAATAAGAAAATTGTTAATAGATAAAAAAAAGTTTAATATATATAACAGACAAAACAATACATAAGCACATATATATCCATATATACGCAGATCAATGTATAACCATACAGACATATTTTTATTTTTTGTTTTGTTTGAATTTTTTTTTTTAATTCTACTTTTGTTTTTTGAGAAGTGCAATTTCAAAAGTAAATTGATCCTCATTTGATGAGACTGAATTTTGGGGAGCTATATTAAATCTACTTAGATTTATATAGGCCCCAATTTTGGTCGAAATAGATTTATTATGGAATTACGGTGTTGAGTACTTCCCTCCTTTCTATGATAAATATTGCTCTGTATATAATCTAAAAAGTTTATTATACATTGAGCCCTCTTTTGTGATTTAAAGATTCGCTGTATTTATACATATCGGATCATACAATATTAATACAGTGTATCTTAGAAATCACATATAGAATCATCCTTTTCTACCAAGTTTTGGATAAATCTCTTATATATATATATATATATATAATATATATATAATATATATATATACGCATGCATAGACATATCTCGTTGCATTGCTATGACGGGGTTTGCAATCTTATATATATATATATATATATATATATATATATATATATATATATCATTATGGATATATATGTGCTTATGTATGGGTTTTTTTTCTGTATATATATTAAACGTTTTATCGGGATTTTTAGCACTAAAACGTGTAAAAGTGCTCAATAATTTTAATCGTATGTCTAGCCACACTGGAGAGACTTGATAAGTCGAAACACGTGTCTGTTGATGACCCTGTATATGCTCCCCATCCCCTAGGGTTGAGCAATCTGGGGGAATCTCGCTGACGGCCGCCAACTCAAGCCTAAACGCAACGCTCTTCTCTATAAGGAATGGAGCACTCTGTGACGGCTTTTACACACAAAGCGATGTGTGTATTAAAACAGTTAAAATCCCCTTCCCATTCTGTAAGTGAAGACAGCCTAATGGTTAAGGTGCCGGACTGACACCCAACCGATCCGGCTGTAGGTAGCTTACAAAATATCTAGCCACACTGAAGAGACTTGATAAGTCGAACACGTGTCTGTGGATGACCCTATATGTATATATATATATATATATATATATATATATTATATATATATAATATATGTATGTGTGTGTGGTGTGTGTGTGTGTGTGTATGGGGCATCCTTGTAGAAGCAACAGTGCTACTATTTAACTCATAACTAGGAGGATTATTTGTCTGAAACTGAATGTAATAGTGCGAATGATATTCGAACGCGGTTACTACGATATCACAACCCAGCACGTTAGCCATTACGCTGCGGAAACTCTCCAATCTATATATCTATTCATTATATATCTATATATCTTTCAATTCATAATCTCTCTACACATCTCTCTTTAACTATATTTATACTATCTATCTCTCTATCTCTCTATCTATCTACTTATTTATTCATTATCTATCTATCTATCTATTTATCTATCTATCTATCTATCTATCTATCTCAGACTGTTAATATCTAAATATCTATCCTGTTACGTCCATATTTACAAAGTTCCTCGCCGATAACAGGTGGACATCTTATTAAACACATGTGGTGCTTCATTAGGCAAAAGAAAAGAAAAAAGAAGTTGCCGAAGGAAATCAACTCACAGTTGCTATTGTATACAAAACTCGTAAAAAACAGATCCAGCCTACAAGTAGCGTACACACACACACACACACACACACACACACACACACACCGGTGTGTGTACATTTATTCCTTCATCGACAAAGACACGTGAATATAAATACACATGTCTGATACACTGGTATATTTCAATATACACAGACACATAAACATATTCCCGCGATCTTTGAACATATAGACATCAACAAATAGAATTTGCAATTTCGGAATCGCTGAGTAATTTGTATACATTTGCTTTTCTTTGTTGTCTTTTTTTTTTGTTTCATCTTGAAAGTAATCCCGAAAAGTATGCTGGTACCATTTCTCTGAATTTTGACGTGGGAATTGGACAAACTCGGAAACCTTCTCTTCAAATTGTACACATATAGGTGTTGAGTTAATACAGTTCTAAGTGACAGTTATCTCTATGCTACAGGTTCAATCCTGGCAAAGGACGACAGTAACATAGAATATATATATATATATATATATATATATATATATATTATTATTATTATTATTATTATTATTATTATTATTATTATTATTATTATTTATATTTTGCTTGAAGGCAATTACAATGCGTATATCCTATAAAATTCGATAATTATAGAAAATAATCATGACAAGCGAACTTCGGCAAGCAGTCGTGCAACGCGTAGAACATCGTACAAACTCTTTCAACTTTATTAAGTCTCATCAGCGATGTATACCATCCGGTTTCGATTTCTGTCGTAGGGAGATCGTTGATATACATCGCTGATAAAATTCATTTATTGATAAATCTACACTGAAAATTTCATTAAAATTGGAAAATTCCCTGATTTTTGATAATTTAAAAAAATCTAAATTCATTTTGTAAAATACAGATTTTACGTCATCTTAGACAGCATTAAGGGTCATGTTTACAATAAATTTGCGTGAAATTGACCGAAAGATTATTTAAAATGTGTTAAAAATAAATTACATTATTGTGATTTTTTAAACAATATAAACCGATCACAATGGGTGACCCAACGGGTCCGGTTTAGCTCAGTCGGTAGAGCGTTCGGCTAGAAACCACAAGGTTCCTAGTTCGATACCGGCCCTTGCCAACTCAGCGTATGATTAGCACTGGGATCTGTGCGGTAAAGTAAGGAGCTGATGGTAGGTGTGGCGCTCCACCTCAGATGCCAAAACAATCTCCTTGAAAAGGGGATAGACTCCCTCGCTGACTGGCTGTTTTCTTCTGGGTCACCCTGTACAGAGCGACCCAGAAAAAACAGAACCCACTTTATTTATTTATTTTCCTATTAAACTAACCCTAAACCCCAACCTTAACCCTAAACCCCAACCCCCTAACCCCTTAGTTAAAATTAACAGTTTTATTACAAAATGTGTGGGTTCTGTTTTTTCTGGGACACCCTAATTTACTAAACAAAAGTTCATAATTAATGAGAAAAATATATTTGATGTGCAAAAGAAAGATTTCAACAAGCCGTATTCTACGATGTAATGTTTGGTTTATGAGTAAAAGTGTATTTTTCTTTCCCATCACGATCAACTCTTTACGTTCACGTTAGGATTTTAACCAATTTTTATTTTATTTTTCGTAAGTTAAATTTTGAATTGCCTCCCTTGAATATGACCTGTTGTTTCTTATTGACAATTATTTTAAAAAAAAATGAAAAAACGAATGGCTTTTTTGTAATAATTATAGCAAACAAAAATTAAGTAGAAAGTTTTATGGAAAACTATTGAAATAAAAAGTTTTCTTTACGTAAATTCCCCCCCCCCATTTTTTAAATTGTTTAAAGACAAAAAGTAAAAAAGATCTAACTCAAAAACTATAATTCGAAATGTCATTAAAAATGTATTACAATATTATATATATATTGATTTTTATATACATTTTGATTTCACTCTAAGGTTCTTAGATTTTTATTATTGTTCAGTCAATATTTGAAGTGAGCACACTTGTTCAGTCAATCGTTTATAATTGTCTCCCTTGAATTCGACTTCCTGTTTTATATGTGAAGATTTTATCGAATAAAATGAAATTAATGAGTAAATATTAAAAAATCCTCTCCGACGAACTAATTAGAATTTGATATATTAATGGAAACTTATGAGGACGAAGGTATATTCTAATCGAATAATTAATAATATGTAAATTTTGTTGTGAAATATGCAAATGAGGTAGCACCCCGATAGTATAGTAGTATGTGTGATACATATTGAGAAGCGATGGTGAAGTATTTACGATTATACTTTTTAGGATTATTTCTGAAGTATGTATCGCATGAACGTCTGATACTTTTGTGCGGACGACTCACCACGATGACGAGATACAGTACTGTTCTCTGAGCGTGAAGCTGACAATTTTCCTTGGGTGGCTCTGACCCTTGGTTAATTGTCATTGATGATCGTTCCTTTCTCTTGTTGTTTTAAGAGAAAGGAGGAGATCAGTGCCTTCTGAGTGGTGCCCCCTCCCCCAAAAAAACTTTTTATAAATCAAAAATAGACTTCAGTGTTTTTACTAGATTTTATCTTTTACTCTTACAGTTTGAGAACTATATGACACTTTAGTAGGTAAAGCCATAGACAGAATGAGGTATTTTGGTGAAAGTAGGCTACACAAGAAGATGAAAGCAAGTGTTTCTTTATTGAATGGATCGGTCGGCGAGTGTACCTAGCTAGCTAGAACCATAGAAAAGTATGACAAGTTTGTTAGCCGTCCCCAAAATGCAACCCCCGGCTATATGCCGATATGAGTGTACACCTCTGCAACAAATTTTTGAATAATTAAAATTTATTTGAGGTGGGTGCAGGGGTGTACCCACATCAAATATTACATGGCGCTTAGGGACCTCAAATTTGACGTGAATACTGAATTCTGTTAAAAAATATGATAATATTGACATTTTTAGCAGAATTCTATATTCGTGGTTCTTTTACTAAAAAAAAAAACCCATATTGAAACTTATAAAAAACTTCTGATATAATTATTCAGACTCTTATCCTGAAAGAAAAAAATTGAAAATTGTTTTTTTACTTCATTTTTTCAGATTTCATAAAATAAAGTAGGTGGGGGGAGACCTCGTAAAAAAAAATATTTTCCCTAATATATTTGAGGAAAAACCTATTTCAAACATAATTTTATGAAAGGGTTGGTAATTACCGAATTGTTAGTTGATTTTTCAATGAATTTTTTTGAAAAACCGGTAGTCATAACTTGTCTTTGGCTATGTTAAATTTCAATCGATTTAACGGTGCGAAAATGTAAACATTGTTTTGTTCATGATTTTAATTATTTCCATGAGCTGAAAATTTTTAAAAAATCATCAGGAATTTTTTTTTTCGGTTATTTCCTTTAAGTCTAACATAAACAAAAGGGAACCACTCTTGACTGATAAATTACTTATTTATTTATTGATCTACTAGGAAAAAAGAAGACGGGGTTAGGAGTTAGGGTTAGTTTAATGGGAAAATGAATAAATGATTTATCAGTCAAGAGTGGTTCCCCTTTGTTTATGTTAGACTTATAGGAAATAACCGTTTTTTCAATGGTTATTCTTTTGAATGATCAAAAAAATTTAAGATAATAATAACCTTTATTCAAGTTTCATTGTGTTAAATATAGAGGGGGGGGTAAATTTGACATGGCAGATTGGAGTTCCCTAGCAAAGCCACCCACCTAAGGGGCCGAGGCGTTAGTCACCTAACCCATATCAACTCGTTGCCGGCCTGAGAGGAAAAGAAATAGAATTCAGATTTCCCAGCTTGTGGCCAAATACCGACGCCACCTATCGGTGAACGAACCACAGCAAGGGAAGATAACTAATTTTAGACTTATGTCCACCCAGACTTACAATTTTACTGACCCAACACAGCATATGACAGGCATTAATGCTGCCCCTCACAATCCCCCCCCCATCAATTGTACCTCAAATTTTATCTCTCAACACAAAGCAAGAAATCAACTAAGTGACTGCTCATAACTAATTTTCAAATTGATCTATTTGACCCATAAATATGACCCTAAAACGTACTACCACTCCAGGACAGAGTGGACCTGGGAGTAATAGCCATGAAGGAGTACTCCTTTCTCCCTAGTGTCATACCCAGGACAATTACATTTTCTACTTTATCCATGTCATTCTCCACAATAGACTACAAAATTTTCATTTAATTATTGATGGAAAACTCATGAATAATCAAATCTGTGAAAGTTGGGTACCACCAAAATAGGTCATGTGATCAGTTTAGGCCATATTGAAGGAAGAAACATAAATATTTTTAAACTTAAAAAAAAATCTCAAAATATTCACCAATGTGGGCATTCGCGCCATACATATATTGTAACGACTTTCGTTCTTTTTTGCAGTATTAAGGTTTTTTGTTTTGTAAACTGATTTGACATTCCTCTCCGACCCAAACAACTACGGAGTGAATGAGCTCTAATGATGATTTTTGTAAAATCGAAATATTGATCAGTATCAGCTATGATTATATTATGAATTGTTTTCTTCTTTAACAGCATTGTGTGATGTTTTCATTCCACCTTTTCATACTCATATTGTCGGATTCATTTCCTTTCTTTTAACTTATATATATATATATATATACATATATATATATATATATATATTCAAAATAACCGCCATTAGCGTCGATCACAGCCTCAATCCTGTTCCGAAACCTGGAACAAGCTGATGTTACAGTTTCCCTGGGAAGGGTCTCAAAAACTACCTTAATTCTGTCGATTAACTGGGCTTTTGTAGTACTGGCACGGCAATTTGTGTCTTTCTCAACAGCGCCACATACATAATAATCCATGGGGTTAAGATCTAAAATGTCTCTCCATATCTTCATTTGTGAACCCTATGGTGGCTCATTAGTCCAATTCTGGACTTGCAGATGCTTCATACCACCTTCAACTCCGCGTTTACTAAAGTTTTAGGAATAAGTTATTTTTGTGGTTTATATTTAGATAATTAAAAACGTCTCATCGTGGTGAAATGGTTAGCAAGCTTGTCTCGCTGATCCATTATTACTGATTCTTGATGGTTGTTCAGTCGTTATTTTTTGATAAAGAAAAGATGAAGCTTGTTTCAGTTAATTATTTTGTCCTTAAAACACTTTTGAAAAATCATTTTATTGCCTCTTATAAACAACAGATTTGCATTTAGATTCTCACACGGCTAATTTGTCTCATGATATATATGTATATGTTTACGTTGTGTGTTTCATGTATCGTTTCCTGTGAGCGTCCAAGGGTGGTCATGTCCATGGGATTAGCTTCACGCTATTAGGCATGGCCTCCCTTCAATAGTAGTTTAAACCAATAAAGTTTTTCTTTTACTTATATATTTTTTAAAAATAATTTGTACTACTATTGATTAATAAATTTCTTATTTCTTATTTCTTATTTCTTGTACTATATTTGCGATTTTGTGTTACATTCTACGCGTGGTAAACGCGTTGGGTGAATAATAAGTAAAAGCATTTCATCGCGGCCTAATGATTAGCATGCTTGTCTCGCAGATCCATTACTACTGAATAAACAGTTCGATCTTTCCTGGATCGCCCATACTTGCGGCCTTGTGTCACCTCCTAACCGTGGCGAATGGCTTGAGTTATAATCTCATGATATTTTCTGGTGTCTATGGAAACCCATATACAATATCTATGTATCTGTTCAGATCTATCTATCTATCTATCTATCTATCTATCTATCTATCTCATTCTCTTAATATCTATCTATCTATTTATCTATCTATCTATATGTTCGTATCTATCTATCTATCTGTTCCTATGTACCTATCTATATGTTCATATTTATCTATCTATCTGTTCCTATCTACCTATCTATATGTTCATATCTATCTATCTCATTCTATTAATATCTTCCTATCTCATTCTGTTCAGTTCTATCTATCTATCTATCTATCTATCTATCTATATATCTATCTCATTCTGTTAATATCTATCTATCTATCTATCTATCTCATTCTGTTAATATCTATCTATCTATTTAAGTCTGTTTATATCTATCCATCAACCTCAGTCTGTTCATATCTATCTATCTATCTATCTATTTATCTATGTCTGTTAATATCTATCAATCTATCTATCTATCTATGTCTGTTAATATCTATCTATCTATCTATCTATCTATATGATCATATCTACCTATCTATCTGTTTATATCTATCTATCTCATTCTATTAATATCTTTGTATCTCATTCTGTTCAGTTTTATCTATCTATCTATCTATCTATCTATCTATCTATCTATCTATCTGTTCATATCTATCTATCTATCTATCTATCTATCTATCTATCTATCTGTTCATATCTATCTATCTATCTATCTATCTATCTATCTATCTATCTATCTATCTATCCATCTATCTCATTCTGTTAATATCTATCTATCTATCTATCTATCTATCTATCTATCTATCTATCTCATTCTGTTAATATCTATCTATCTATTTAAGTCTGTTCATATCTATCTATTAACCTCAGTCTGTTCATATCTATCTATCTATCTATCTATCTATCTACCTATGTCTGTTCATATCTATCTATCTATCTATCTATCTATCTATCTCATTCTGTTAATATCTATCTATCTATCTATCTATCTATCTATCTGTTCATATCTATCTATCTATCTGCTCCTATCTACCTATCTATCTGTTCATATATATTAATATCTTCCTATCTCATTCTGTTCAGTTCTATCAATCTATCTATCTATCTTTTCATATCTATCTATCTATCCATCCATCTATCTCATTCTGTTAACATTTATCTATCTATCTATCTATCTATCTCATTCTGTTAATATCTATCTATCTATCTATCTATCTATCTATCTATATGTTCATATCTATCTATCTATCTGTTCATATCTATCTATCTATCTCATTCTATTAATATCTTCCTATCTCATTCTGTTCAGTTCTATCTATCTATCTATCTATCTATCTATCTCATTCTGTTAATATCTATCTATCTGGGTAATTCCATGTCAAATAAGGAAAGCTTTTCATCGTGGCCACATGATTTTCATGCTTTGTCTCACAGATCCATTCCTACTGAATAGATGGTTCGATCTTTCCTGGATCCCCCATATTTGCGACCTCGTGTCACATCCTAACCGGCTTTAGCTATAATCTAATGGAATTTTCTGGTGTCTCTGGATGTTGTACTCCAGAGACCCATACGCAATAAAGAGATAAATCTTTTTATTTTATTTATATAGTTGCTCATCTTAAATAAAAACAAAAAAAACCCTCTCACCTTCCAGCATCCTCCTTACTCCTCCCTCTACTTCAGCGACCATCGTTTTGTTGTCCTTGTGTAAATAGATGTGACCTGCTCACTAATAAAAAACGTAAGGGGCTGTTAACTCTTTCATGGCCATAAAACACTAAGCTTGATGCTTTTGGTCTTTGTTTATTTTCTAGGGTGTTTTTTCTTTATGGTGAGATTTTCGTTTTTATTATCTAAAGGATGATCTTCGGTCTTCCGTTTCATCGTTACTCGGTTGCAGAATTAGCACGGAGTTGACTCTTTCCTGACCAAATTTTTAAAATCTTTCTCTACCTTCAAGTTGTAAGTTTTCCATAAAATCACAAGGCGTAACTGAGTTCATATCTATCTATCTATCTATCTATCTATCTATCTATCTATCGCAATCTATTAATATCACTAGGTTCATATCTATCTATCTATCTATCGCAATCTATTAATATCACTAGGTTCATATCTATCTATCTATCTATCTATCTATCGCAATCTATTAATATCACTAGGTTCATATCTATCTATCTATCTATCTATCTATCTATCGCAATCTATTAATATCACTAGGTTCATATCTATCTATCTATCTATCTATCTATCTATCTATCTATCATATCTATCGCAATCTATTAATATCACTAGTTTCATATCTATCTATCTATTCATATTTATCTATATATCTAGCTGTCTGTCTGTATGTATGTATGTCTATGTATCTATCGCATTCTCTCAATATATATCTTTCTCACCCGGTTCATATCTATCTATCTATATATCTATCTATCTCTATCTATCTATCTATATATCTATCTATCGCAATCTATTAATATCACTAGGTTCATATCTATCTATCTATCTATTTATCTATCTATCTATCTATCTATCGCTTTCTATTAATATCTATCTATCTCACCCGGTTCATATCTATCTATCTATCTATCTATCTATCTATCGCATTCTCTTAATATATATCTTTCTCACTCGGTTCATATCTATCTATCTATCAATCTATCTATCTGTTCATATCTATCTATCTATCGCTCTCTATTAATATCTATCTATCTCACTAGGTTCATATCTATCTATCTATCTATCTATCTGTCTATGTATCTATCGCATTCTTTTAATATATATCTTTCTCACTCGGTTCATATCTAACTATCTATCTATATGTTCATATCTATCTATCTATCTATCTATCTATCTATCTCATTCGGTTAATATATATCTATCTATCTCACTCGGTTCATATCTCTCTCTCTCTCTCTCTCTCTCTCTCTCTCTATATATATATATATATATATATATATATATATATATATAATATATATATATATATATATATATCTTATTATAATGGAGATTGTGGGTTTGTATGTCTGTAGCCGAAACTATATTACTATTCAAGTCACAATTCCCTTTGTTATTTACATCAAATTCTCCATGATTTTATTTTTATTTAAACCTCAATTATTAATAAAATTGTTTTACATCATTAAGACTGTTGACCATATCTACATACGAATAACATGCAATTGTATTTATATATACAACAAAATAGCGGTTTACAGTGTGAATGGGAAGGCTAATTTGCATATTGATCTTAAAAATTTGATTTTAATAAATATGTGCTTAGTATTATTGATTTCTAATTGTTTGGTTTTATGTTAATGAATATCAGCAAAAATCTCGCTGATAAATCTTAAAAGAAATCCAATAACAAGAAGAAATAACTGTAATATTATTCTTTACTTCCTATTTTAAGTAAATAGTTAAATTAGGAAAATTTACCAATGAAAGACGGGATTAAGGGAAAATGATGGAAGAGTTAGTTTCAAAGCTGTTCTATTTTTCAATCATACCCCCTCTGTTCCAAATATTTTTATCTGAATTCTTGTTCAGTTTCATTAGCCTTTCTAATTTAACATGATATTTTATTTTATTAAAACTTAAATACTTGCACCCAGAGGGTGCATATATTTGCTAGTATATATAATCATTCTATCTACCGCATTCTATTAATATCTATCTATATCACTCGGTTCCTATCTATCTATCTTTCTATCTATTAATCTATCTATCTATCTATCTATCTATCAATACACACACACACACACACACACACACACACACACACACACATATATATATATATACATATATATATATATATATATATATATATATATATATATATATATATATATAATATATATACATCTATCTATCTGTCTATCTATCTAACTATCTGGGTAATTCCATGTCAAATCATCAAGGCCATGTCTCCCACCCGCTTCAATTTTTCAGACATTTTGTCTCAGTGTGGATTATGGTAAAGTTAGATATTGATCTTGCTGTGAAAACATCAGAAATCATCAATAACTTAATATTGGTTAACTTTAAGATTACTTTTATATTCCTTGGCCAAAAATGTTTTTAGAAACCAATTTTTAGTAGTAGGAATATTCTAGAATTCATTTTACAGACAAAAATAGATTAAAAAATATCGCCATTTTTTGCGAACATCACCAAATTTGGAGATCTAAAAATCGATATAATTCCGTCAAATTTTGGAACTGTAAGCTCTAATTTGGGGGATTGTCTAATGTTAACAGTCTACACCTGGAAAATATTAAGAAAAATTGAATGGGGTGGGTGACAATTTTACTTTTTTCTGGATTACCCATCTATCTATCTATCTATCTATCTATCTATCTATCATTTTATCTCATCTAGCTGTCTGTCTGTCTGTCTGTCATTCTATCTATCTCATTCTCTTAATATCTATGTATAATAACCGTGTTGGTTCGAGCGCCTCTATCATCTAGCATAGTTTTGAATAATGAATTTCGTATTGTTTCGTGAATAATATAGACTCTTATCCCAATTGTTGTTGTTTTTCCCCGATGGTTTCTCATTATGTGTATAATACATTCTTTCAGACGGTCGACTCATTTTAATAATTGTGACTAGATCGAGTTACCATTAAATCATCCAGATAGTACTCCATCAGAAAGAAAAAAACCATATATATATATATATATATATATATATATATATATATATATATATATATCATTATTATTATTATTATTATTATTATTATTATTATTATTATTATTCAGTCCTTTTGAGTTTTCACATCAGCGTTAGTTGATGGTCTTTCACTGGAGTCTGAGTGACAGCAAGTCTCCTCAGTTCTCCAGGACTCTTCTAAGTATTCTAGCAGATTGTAGCAGTGCAGTATTCTGGATGGTCTCAATCTTTCCTCTGATGTCCAGATTTTCCAATCCCGTTTCCAATCCCTTTGGGACGTTCCAAGTGCACCAACTACAATTGGGATCATTTTGACTTTCATTATTATTATTATTATTATTATTATTATTATTATTATTATTATTATTATTATTTCTAAACTCCGACAGTATAAAATGAAATTCCCGGATCTATAATTTGTAATTACACAGTTCAAACTTTCATATGCAACATCTGAAAATAATTACTCGGCAATGATAATTGCCAAAAGAAAATAATTGCCTAAGATAATATACTAAAGTGCTCAATACACTAAGTAGAGCCAATAAATGAATAATGTAATAAAATGTATTTTGCACCAACCCAAAGCAGTTAGAATTATTCTGACTTCGTGGTGTCTCTTCTGGAACTCTTGGTGTTTCTTCTCTTCTGGAACTCTTGGTGTTTCTTCTGGAAATCTTGGTGTTTCTTCTGGAACACTTGATGTTTCTTCTGGAACTCTTGGTGTTTCTTCTGGAAATCTTGGTGTTTCTTCTGGAACTCTTGATGTTTCTTCTGGAACTCTTGGTGTTTCTTCTGGAAATCTTGGTGTTTCTTCTTGAACTCTTGGTGTTTCTTCTGGAAATCTTTGGTGTTTCTTCTGGAACTCTTGGTGTCTCTTCTGGAACTCTTGGTTCTCTTCTGAACTCTTGGTGTCTCTTCTGAACTTTTGGTGTTTCTTCTGGAACTCTTGGTGTCTCTTCTGGAACTCTTGGTGTCTCTTCTGGAAATCTTGGTGTTTCTTCTGGAACTTTTTGCTTCATGGTGTCTTGCTGGATCCCAATAGTTCCAGAAGAAATCGATGGCAACAGAGCACCGGCATATCAACATCTTCAGGGACAAACTTTGGCTGACTTATGATTAGGTCGGAAAATTAAATCGGAAAGTTTTTTGGTGGTACCCAATGACAGTTTAACTACAGTTTATGAATTAACATTTTGCGAATTGGGTTACGGTTTTAGGGGATTAAGGTTGTTTTTAATTATGTATTGGTTAAAAAAATAAACAACAAAAAAAACAAAATTACTATACATTTAATTAATCATTGAAATTAATTATTGAATCTATTATTGAGACAGTTGTTTGTGTTAGTATTGCAATGTTTAATTTCAATTAAACTTAGTTTAAAAAATATTTTTCAATCATTAAATGTATAGTAATTTGGGT
Organism: Doryteuthis pealeii; assembly: GCA_023376005.1. Classification (NCBI taxonomy): domain Eukaryota; kingdom Metazoa; phylum Mollusca; class Cephalopoda; order Myopsida; family Loliginidae; genus Doryteuthis; species Doryteuthis pealeii. The sequence goes on along the minus strand of CM042166.1, from coordinate 52,363,602 downwards.
TTTTTGTTGTTTATTTTTTTAAGCAATACGTAATTAAAAACAACCTTAATCCCCTAAAACCGTAACCCAATTCGCAAAATGTTAATTCATAGACTGTAGTTAAGCTGTCATTGGGTACCACCAAAAAACATTCCGTTTTAATTTTCCGACCTAAATCAGAAGTCAGCCCAAACTTTACATGCGATATCTGTGGTTGGGGCTATTTTTCGAAGATTGGACTTCACAGTCAGAGAAGGCGCTATAGCTTCAGGGGCACGAGAATTATATAGTCTTCCAATGCCGATACGATACGATATTTATGGTGATAAGGATATTCGTCCGACAGTTGTAATAAGTCTTGATCGACTGCAATTAAACAGTGCCCCGATTAATTCAGTGGATTTAATCTTGAAGATCCTTATGGTGAAACCCGAGTAGGTTATCTCTTGTACCTATTTTATAATATATATATAATATATATATATATATATATATATATATATAGTAAGTAAAGTCGTCGGGGCGGCCTAATGTCGGTATCAACCAGACAGCGAGGGAGTCTATCCCCTTTTCATTAGCGCTAAACCAAGGAGATTGTTTGGGCGTCTGAGGCGGAAACTATCAGCTCCTCACTTTTACCGCACATATCCATGTGCTACGCATTCGCTGAGTTGGCGAGGGCCTGTATCGAACCAAGAACCTTGGGATTCCTAGCCGAACACTCTACCGACTGAGCTAAACCAGCCCCACCCAAGTAAACTCGGAAAACTCATTTTCTAGATTAACTTTTATCTGCTTAGTTTCCTAAGATAAATATGCTAAAGTGCTTAATACACTAAGTAGAGCCAACAATTAAATAATATAATAAAATGTATTTTTTACCAGCCGCAAGCAATCAGATTTATCCTGATGATCCATTAGGAGAAACCTATGTAGATAGTTTCTGAATCATTAGACTTACTTTATATATATATATATATATATATATATATATATATATATATATATATATAACAAATAATCGATACATACTTACGGGTATATATATATATATATATATATATATATATATATATACCCGTAAGTATGTATCGATCATTTGTTCTCCCCAGAGTGACAGCCGCTGATGGTCGCAATGGTAAGGAGCTTGGCAGACGAAAAATTCTGTCGGGTTTCGATTCCGGCTAGAGATAGCTGTTAAAAAGTCGAGCCGCACTGATGAGAAATAAACTTTGAAACAAGTGTCTGTGAATGACTGATATATATGCTCCCAACTCCCATGGTAGAACGCTGTAGTGGAGACATTAATTGAAATTTCACCGTTTAACGTAAGCCGTTACTCGTCTGTTGGTGTTTACAGACTTGAGTTCTCTGGTGATTGTAAAAAACATACCTCGTAAGTATGTATAAATTAATTGTTCTCCCCAGACTGACAGCCGCTGATGTCCGTTAGGGTAAGGAACTTGGCAGACGAAAATTCTGTCGGGTTTTGATCCCGGCTAGATGTTGCTGTTAAAAATTCGAGCCGCACTGATGAGAAGTAAACTTCGAAACACGTCTCTGTGGATGACTGATATATATATATATATATAGATATATAGGGTCCCTTGGAAAGGATTTTTCATTTATCCTCATTTCATTCATTTTTATTTAATCCATTCATTCATTTTACCATTAGTTTATATATATATATATATATATGCTGATAAGGACACTTACAATAAGAAGAGTACACATAAAGAACCCCAATTTCCCCAAGTGATCTCTGAAAAACACATTTTCTAGGTTAACTTTTATCTACTTAAATTTCTTGCGCGATATTGGGATCTCATCAGTTTTACCAAATGTCCGCAGTGGGCGAGTATGGTGCGATGGGGGTGGGGGTGGGTGAAAGATCCGGAAACGTCACCCCTGCTGATCCTTTAGCCACCAAAACTCCCCTGCCCTCGACCCCGCCTACTACCCCCCCCCCCAGACTCCCTCATAAATATCGAGAAAAAGATACTTTGCTTTTTTTGTAATGATACCAAAACGAAACTTGACAGAACTGTTGTGTCTCATCAATCCACAAGAGATGTTTACAATACAAGAATTCTCATAAAACATCAAATTTATATGAGGCTCGATCAAAAAGTACCGAGACTGGATCTTTACATTTACCTTAAATTGAAAAATTGAAAATACAAATTATGTGTACATAGGTTTGTAACTAATATATATATTAATACGCATGTTCCTAAATATTCCGTCGGTTATCATCCTGCAACACCCTCTGGTTAAAAATGAGACCGTCCAAATCAACCAAGATCCAATGCAAACTATAAATACAGATTTTCTGGTCTCACTTAATCGCAGATTTCTTATTTGTCCCATTTTATTTCATTCAATATTAAAAATGAAACATTCTAAATAGTATTGCATTGTTTATATGCCTAACGTTAAATCAAAATGAATTGAAAAAAAATAGAAGTTACATGTCTGTTTTATTTGTAATATTGAAATTGTTAATTACGAAATATAGTTTGGTAATTTTGATCTTATGTCGTCCAGACTTCCAGCTTTAATTTAAGCTATGTTTTAGCGAGTCAGTCTCAGGCAAATTTCCAGCCCAACCTTTTGTCTGAGTCGTGTTTTTGCCACTTTTATTTTTGTATTATTTATTTCACAGAAAACAGTATATATATATATATATTTCACAGAAAACACACACACACACACACACACACACACATACACACACACACACACACACACACACATATATATATAATATTATATATATATATATATATATATATATATATATATGAGGAAATGAGTAAAGAAAAGAAATGTAGATGGATAAAAAAATGAATTTAATCGATATCACTTACACATGTGTTTCGCTCAGTTTACCAAAATGTATACGGATTACGCTATTATTATCATTAAAATAATCAGATGAAATTGAAATAATAATAATAATAATAATAATAATAATAATAATAATAATAATAATAGGAAAAATGTAAAAATATTCCGTACACAGAAATATTTTTTAAAAATTCACTCTGATGAAGGACGTAAAAATTCACTCTGATGAAGGTCGTAAAAATCTTTCTGTGTACGGAATATTTTTACATTTTTCCTATTATTATTATTATCATTATTTCAATTTCAATTTCATCTGATTATTCTAATGATAATAATAGCGTAATCCGTATACATTTTGATAAACTGACCGTAACACATGTGTAAGTGATATAGATTAATGTGATATCGATTAAATTCCTTTTTTTATCCATCTACATTTTTTTTCTTTACTCATTTTTCCTCATATTGTCGGATTCAATTCCTATTCCTTATATATATATATATATATATATATATATATTACTTATTCAATACTCAGATGGGTGACCATTTAAGCTACATTGGATGCTGTATGAAACCGTATATCCAATGATTTTATTCGGCATAAAAGTATCAGACCAGGGTTGATATACCTTAAACCTAAAACAACCAACCAACTAGCCATGAAAGCGATTCCCTAAACTCTAGGCACAAAACAACCCTAGACGGATTGTTATGCCGTTAAAATCAATCAATCAATCAGTCATTTATTTATACTAGTAGGAACCGTAGAATTTCCACGAAACGAAACGAAACAAAAATCAGGAGGAGCTATTTAAGGCCGAAACTATGATTTGCAATTTCCTTACATATAAATCCTTATATGTAAGGAAATTGCAAATCATAGTTACAGTTGACTTTTAAGATAAATTTAGATCCACAATTTATTCGCATACAGAGTCGTGCAGAAAGTCTCCAAAAATGTAGGATATATCAGTTTAAAAACAAACGAGAAATCTGGGATAACCAGCTAGTGTAATGGTTAGAATCGCCGCCTGACAGCCTGGCAGTTAGGGTTCGAATCACACACAAAGCGGCTTCCTGTCTGTAACTCTGCTGATGAGGCATAATATGCTGAAATGTACATACAGAGATCGGTTAAGCTGTCCAACTGATGCTGAATCGATCGGGTTTCTATCTCGTCTGTAGGTAGCTTACAAATGTCTAGCCACACTGAAGAGACGTGATACGTCGAAACACGGTGATTGTGGATGACTATATATATATATATATATATATGTGTGTGTGTGTGTGTGTGTGTGTGCGTAACCCATCTCTTCTTCTCTCCCTCATCCATCCTTTTACCTTTTCACTATAAAAGCAGAATGTACAAGCACTTAAATCAATAAACTTCTGAAAAAGTCTCAACCAGTAATGAGACGAAATATCAATTGAACATAGTCGTTTGTGTTGTTATATCCACAATTTCCTCTACTCTCAACCACACACACACACACAACACAAACACACACACACATATATAAATAAAATAATATATATATGAGAGTACGCAAACAGTTTGCTTGTGATGGCGATAGCCGACAATCTTTGGGAGAATATGAGCTTAATTGAAGTCATACCTAATTTGAAAATTAATTAGTTGTTAATTAATGAATTAGGCAAATATATCTGTTCAAATGTAAGGCGTAAACAAATCGAGAAAAAGTCAATGTCTGTAAGTACATTTCGGCCTATTATGCCTCATCAGTAGAGTTATAGACAGCTAGTGTAATGGTTAGAATCCCCGCCTGTCAGCCTGGCAGTTAGGGTTCGAATTACACACAAAGCGGCTTCCTGTCTATAACTGTGCTGATGAGGCATAATAGGCCCAAAATGTACATACAGAGATTGACTTTTTCTCGATTTGTTTACGCCTTACATTTGAACAGATATATTCGCCTAATTCATTAATTATCAACTAATTAATTTTCAAATTAGGTATGACTCCAATTAAGCACATATTCTCCCAATTATTATATATATATATATATATATATATATATATATATATAGAGAGAGAGAGAGAGAGGGGGGGAGAGATTTTACTTTTTACCCGTACATGGCTCTTAAGTTTAGGTTAGTATGGAAGTGTGCGTAATGCCAATGAAGGTATGGCTCCATGCTCTTCAGAGGTCCAGAACATGAAATTCACAATTAATGTCATACCCTCTACATGTGATGCAGTTGACGCATTTTACACTCCACCAAATAGAGGCTCATCACCGGATGCTATTTAGTGTCATCACCTGGATGCTTACATCTAGAATATGTTGTTTCTTTTATTCAGACATATTTCAACAGTGACGAGGAAATCACCGAAAAAAAGAGAGAAAATGCCACTGAGGGATTTGTCGACTCATGCCAGTAAATGCTTTAAATCGGGATCTCCCTGGAAATGGAGGCGGGCTTAGGGTGTCCGATGTGAAGGAAAAATAGTGAGCGTTAACTCCACTGGGATTAAGGTAGATCTCAAAAAGATCCTGAGGTTTCCCTTGGAGGACGAATGAAAGCAAAACAAAGGATTAAAATCAAATACTAAATGTTTAAGACTTTCATCAACTTCCAAAAATATGTCCGTCTTAGTTTTACGGAATAGTTTATTTATGTAAGAAGTTGGCATTTACTTCGCTCTCTTTTTTTTTTTTTTGATTGTTCATTCAATCTGTCTATCACATGCTGTGACAGGCTGTGTCTCTGGCGATCTAGCAAGATATCTAGCTAGCTATCGAGCTAACTGCTATGATCATCCTCGTTTATACGCCCTGTCGGCTGGGGCCTTAGAATGCACCGACTGCACCGAATGCATGGCCCCCCTCCAATGGGACCACCTGATGCCATGGATGACGACCCGTGATGCTTAAGGATAGAATCCTGGTGGATTAGCTGTCCATGACATGCAACCCTCAAATTAACATTACTTAGGCTCGACAGGCGGTCGGACAGGCCCCTTCCGATCAATCTGCTAGTTATGTCAAACCCTAGCACCTATATGATTGTCCCAATCGTATTGTTCTTATAGCAAACCCCAACTCTTTTTATCATGTATGTGCTAGAAGATAGTACTTCTCAGGTGGTTGAGCAGTCCATGACTTTCAATACTCCACTTTGGCCGTTTCTTGGGCAAGACGGGCGGTCAGAGAGCCCCCTCCGATCAATCGGCTGGTAACGTCAAGCCCTAGCACCTATATGATTGCACCAACCCTATTGCCCTTATAGCAATCCCAAACACTTTTTATCATATGGGTGCTAGAAGGCGGTGGCTGAGGGTCTACATGTCCTGGGAATGACATTAAAATCTATCTGATGGTGAGGTTCCAGTTTTGGATGTTTGGGGAATGTGGAGCACACCTTCATCACCATTGATCCTTAGTCCACTCTGACCCGGAGCGGTAGTATTTGTTAGGGTCACATCTGTGGATTAAACACAAAAATGTATTTATTAAAAAATTGAGTATCCATTTAAGAATGACTTTTTTTCAAAACTTTATCGGCATTCAATGACCCACTGAGGTTGATATGCCGTAAAACAAAACAAACCAAAACCAAACCAATCCTCGTTTATATTTTTAATGTTCCATTGCAATCATTTTTTATTCCTTCTCGTTTATATTTTTAATGTCGATTTTTTAAATGCCGATTTGACTCTGGAGTGAAGTGGTGGGTCAATGTTTCTTTGTTCTACTTACGCAAAACACCTTTTTGTTGCATTGAAACAGTTGCAAACAACGCTCTGAATCGTCGACGCGTTGTTGTTTTTGATCGACTGATATATTATATATATATATATATATATATATATAATATATATATATTATATATAGGCTGTGATAGAAAGATAGATAGATAGCTTGATGGATAGATAGATAGATATAGACAGACTGAGATAGATAGATAGATAGATAAATAGATAGATAGATAGATATGAATAGACTGGTATAGATAGATAGATAAATAGAGAGATAGATAGATATTAACAGACTGAGATAGATAGATTGATAGATAGATATGAACAGACTGAGATAGATAGATAGATAGATAGATAGACTGGCAGGCAGGTGAAACAGACAGACAGACAGATATATAGATAGATATAAATAGACTGATATATATTATGTATGTATATATATATATATTATACATATATATATATATATATACACACACATACATACATATAATATATGTTATATATATATATAATATATATAATATATATATATATATATAGAGAGAGAGAGAGAGAGGGGGGAGAGATAGATAGAAATATAGATAGATAGATAGATAAATGTATAGATTGATACCACTTTGAACATTGAGCTTTCTCATTGACAAATTCTCATGCAAAATGGTGAATACACTGCCTTCTAATATCTTCAACTTCTCTGCTATCTCACGCAACTTCAATTTACGATCGGCCAAAACGGGTTCGTGGAGTTTTCTGTTATTTTCCAAGACATCGTCGAATTTGACGACCTGAGCATTCAGCATCATTTGTGTATGTACGCGTTTAAAGTCAGCATACCATTTCTTAACCGTTGTTTCCGATCGAGCAGAATTCGAATGACACTTATCAAGCCATTGCTTTGGTTGAACAGTATGTTTTCCATCAGAAAGTAATGCTTTATAAAGACACGAAATTGAGATGTTTCCATTATTTTGAAAACTTGCAACAGTAGCTTCACTTAACTAATTGTAATTTGTAAACTCCTAATCCGATTGGGCTCAAATTTTTACACATGCCATTTGAAGTACTTAATAAAATCATATGGATTTTTTTTAAATAGTGGCACCATCCGACGTTATGTTGAAAAGAGAAATAAAGGAAAGAATGGATAGAATGGATAAAATTGGATATTTTAATTAATTTTACTTACACGTATTTCGGTCAGGAGTTTAACCATGTGTACATTATTCAATCTATTATTATTTCTAAATAACAAAATGAAATAAAATAATAATAACAAATTTCTATTATTATCATTTCATTTCTACCGGTCCTCGCCAACTCAGCGTATGAGTAGCACAGGGATCTGTGCGGTAAAGTAAGGAGCTGATGGTAGGTGTGGCGTCCACCTCAGATGCTAAAACAATCTCCTTGGTCTAGTGCTATTGAAAAGGGGATAGACTCCCTCGCTGACTGGCTGATACCGACTCTGGGCCGCCCCGTCGTCGACTTTATAATGTACACATTGATAAACTCCTGACCGATACACGCGTAAGTAAAATTGATTAAAATATCCTATTTCATCCATTCTATACTTTCTTTCCTTTCTTTCTCTTTTCAACATACCATCGGATTCACTTCCATTTTCATTTTACATAAGAATATATATACATATATATGTACATAGACATGTATATATATATAGATAGATAGATACACATATACATATATATATACATATATAAACATATATACACATAGACATATACATATATATATAGAGAGAGAGAGAGATAGGAAGACCGTCTTGTGCGTGATTAGAAACCCGACTGTCAAGCTGACAGGCGAGTATCGTAACCCCTACACCAACCGGACTTTCTTAGATTTTTCGTTTTGTTTAGAAGTAGGTTTGTATTCCTCTTATAGTGACTTCTTGTACACGACAGTATGAGAAGTAAATATATATATATATATATATATATATATATATATATATATATACATATAAATACATATAAATACATATTTATACACATATACATAGATGTATACACACACACACACACACACACACACACACATATATATATATACATACATGCAAATATATATATATATATATATATATATATATATATGGATCAGTTTAAGAGTTACTCCTATTCGGTTAACATATTTTATATACATATATACACACATATACATATAAATACATATACATACACATATACACAGATGTATATATACACACATAGATATATACATACATGCAATATATATATATATATATATATATATATATATATATATTAATATATATATATATGGATCGGTTTAAGAGTTATTCCTATTCGGTTAACATATTGTATAGGTAAAGGAATGACGAGTGGGCTTGGCAAAGTGAATTTTTTTAGAAAGAACATTGTTAATGGATTCCAAAAAGACCCAACGATAAGAAAGAGGGCGGTTGGTTTCATATTTCAGCCTCTTAGGGCTTCCTACTCAGCTGATTCCTCAGGTGGTGCCAGATTAAATGATGGTCCCAACGATGGCGAATGAAACACCGTTGTTTACAACAAATCAACCGTGACAGCAATCTCTCCAAGAGAAATAAATATTCGTCCATTTCCTTGTTCTTCGAATGTCCGAGTCGATTACACTGTGAAGACTAAAGTATTCAATTCCAAGAATTTACAGAATACCAACATTTTTTTATGCAGCATAACTATCCAATATTTTACTAGTACATGATAGTACTGAGAAGGTGCGTGCAGCCCGTTAATTTCAAATCCTAAATGGGGCTGTTGGCGTTTGACTTTGTGGGGATTGAATAATAAATAAAAGAAAATAAGTAAAAGCAACAATCGTCTTCATCATCATTATCATGTCACACCAGCAGCACGATATCTCCATGACAATCTCTTGACAACCCACTCTGTCATTCATTGCCCCCGGGAGATCCTCTGCGCGGCATCCAGTATCCGCGCAGAGCTGTTCAATGTGTTTGCTGGACGGCCCACACTGGCGTGCCTATGTGCTGGCTTCCGCAGAAGAACATCACTTGGGAGATAATCCTTGATTCTCTAACAGTGTCCTACGTGTCTTGTGGATTGTGTGATATGCGGCAGGTGGCAAAACAAAATAAAATAATAAAATGAATAATAAATATATATTTCTAAATGACAATCATATCCCCCCACCCGTTTTTTTTTCTTCTTTCATTCGTTTATTGACCCGTTGCTTTCATTGTTCTTTAATTATAATTGCAAACTTTCACCTCTAATATTTCATGGGGCATTCACTATTTCACAAAGCTTTGAATCTGTTCTTTGGACCGGGTTAGCTCAGTCGGTAGAGCGTTCGGCTAGAAACCACAAGGTTCCTAGGTCGATACCGGTCCTCGCCAACTCAGCGTGTGATTAGCACAGGGATCCGTGCGGTAAAGTAAGGAGCTGATGGTAGGTGTGGCGCTCCACCTCAGACGCCCAAAACAATCTCCTTGGTCTAGCGCTATTGTAAAGGGTATAGACTCCCTCGCTGACTGGCTGATACCGACTTTAGGCCGCTCCGATGACTTTAATTACTTACACCCTTAAGAAAGAGCCGCTAAGGGAGGTAAACTTTAAGGGATGTTATGCTATAATGTATAACACGACAATGTGAAATACATACAAAGAAATATAAAAGAAATAACAATTTCCCGGAATGTGTTTTTGGTAGGAAGGACGATCTAGCGTGATCGGAAAAGAGAAGTGTTGCTGACGCAAAAATATAACAGACCGAAAGAAAACAGAGTTGAAAGTAAAAGCAACAAGTATTTGAAGGGGAATTACCCTCCTTTAAAATCAAGTTGCAATCAAAATGATAAAGCTAAATCTTAATAAGTTATTTATTTCTGTGTTCCTCATGTTTTAAATTTCTTTTTATTTATATTGTAATTAATTTCAATCATATATAACCCCACTGATATTTTGCGCCCCCAAAATAACAATTAAAAAAACAACTTTTTTTTCGAACATTTCAATATATATATATATATGTATGTATGTATAAAAAATAAGTAATCCACAGACACGTGTTTCGAAGTATCACTTCTCATCAGTGTGGTTATACCGTTAACAGCTACCCCTGGCCGGGTTTGAGACCCGAATGAACTTTCGTTCGCCAAGCTTCTTATCCGTGCGGCCAGAGGCAGCTCTCAAATATAGGCTAATATTTAATCGCTACATTTCTAAGCGGAAATGAATTCACTAGAGGCCTCAAACATTTGTAAACAAAGCGAGGTTTAGCTGCACGCCAGATACGGTGAATCCGCAATTAAATTCCTATTTAGAGCATATATAATAAATAAGTAATCCACAGACACGTGTTTCGAAGTATCACTTCTCATATATATATATATATATATATATATATATATATATGGAAGTAAATCCGACAGTATGAATTAAACATTTTTTTGAGAAAACAAATGATGTTGATAGTTCGCTGACAGAATCTGTTTCAACCTTTAGCAGTCTTCTTCAAGAGTGAAATATATATGATGGAAAGACGGAATAAATAAATATTCATACTATCGGATTCACTTCCATTTACTTACATATTTGTCTTTTGAAAAAACAAAATATTTGGATTTTTACATCCGGAGGCTAAATATGATCTACAACACCACAGATTTTATCAACACCATTAATCCTTTGAAAACTTTCCATCTTTTTCAATTGTGCTGTGGACTTTTAAACTTACTTTCTTATAGCTGGAATCATGAACATTTTTTATATTTTTTATACATTTTTGATATATTTTTACAACAAACTCTTTTGAGTTTCCTGCGGATTATAAATGCTTCTGATTTTTAAAAATATTTTTTTTTAACACAGTATATGCATTTTTAAATTTAAATAAATTCCGGCTCCGAACATGAACGTTCACAAAAGCGTTCGTTTGTACCCTCCTATCTTTTTAACGCTTTATTTATTTATTTATTCCGTCTTTTCATCATATATATATCGCTCTTGAAGAAGACTGCTAAAGGTTGAAACAGATTCTGTCAGCGAACTATCAACATCATTTGTTTTTTCAATATATATATATATATATATATAATATATATATATATATATATATATATATGTGTGTGTGTGTGTGTGTGTGTGTGTGTGTGTGTGTTGTAAAATGAAAATGGAAGTGAATCCGATGGTATGTTGAAAAGAGAAATAAAGGAAAGAAAGTATTGAATGGATAAAAATAGGATATTTTAATTGATTTTACTTACACAGGAATTTATCCATGTGTACATTATTCAATCTATTATTATTTTTAAATAACAAAATGAAATGAAATAATAATAATAGGAAAAATGTAGAAATGTTCCGCACACAAAGAAATATCGACCTTCTTCAGAGTAAATCCTTATTTCTAAAAGTAAAATTCGTTGGAACGCGGAGAATTTTTTGAAATTTCGAAAAAAGAACCTGAAAAAAATCACGTGAAGAGAGTGTTCAAACGCGGTCGAGAAAGACAGTTATAATGATGTCATGTCGCATGCGACAGATTTTGAAACGATTTTGTGTGCGGAACATTTCTACATTTTTTCTATTATTATTATTTCATTTCATTTTGTTATTTAATAATAATAATAGATTGAATAATGTACACATGGATAAACTCCTGACCGAAATTCGTGTAAGTAAAATTAATTAAAATATCCTATTTTATCCATTCTAAGTTAAGTGACCTGAAAAATATCAGAAGGTTTTGAAACAAAATAACTGAAGCATTATAAAATTCATTCATTGATAAATCGACACTGAAAATTTCATTGAAACCGGATAATTCATTGATTTTTTGTAAGTTTCTTTCAATCGGGGTGGGGGTAAATTCATCTTGTAAAATAAGAATTTTGCGGCAACTTTGACACTGCCTAGCAAGTAGGTTTTTATATTTCAGCACACAGGACAAAGCAAAATTGTCGGTGGGGCGTTAGAATGCATCGACTGCACCAATGGGGCCACCTGTTGGCCGTGGGTGGCAACCCGTGATGCTTAAGGATAGAACGCAGGTGGATGAGCAGTTCATGACTTGCAACACTCCACTTTGGCACTATCTTGGGCTAGATGGTCGGTCGGAGTGGCCCCCTCCAATCAATCGGATGGTCACGTCAAGCCCTAGCACCTATATGATTTCCCCAACCCTATTACCCTTATGGCAAGCCCCAACCCCTTTTTATCATATGGGTGCTAGAAGGCGGTGACTGGGGCTCTACATGTCCAGCGAATGACGTTAAACTCTATCTGATGGTGAGGTTCCAGTTTTTAGAGGTTTGGGGAATGTGGAGCACCCCTTCATCACCATTGCTCCCTGGTCCACTCTGACCCGGAGTGGTTGTACCTGTTAGGGTCCGATCTATAGGTTAAATAGAAAAATGCATTTATAAAAAAATTGTATTATCCATTAAGAATTAATTTATTTCAAAACTTTATCGTCATTAAATGACCCACCGAGGTTGATATGCCGTAAAACCAAACCAAACCACACCAAACCAAAATTAAACATTGTAAAATCTTCGAGAATTCAGCGTGAATGTCAAGTAGTGCAGTATACCATTACGAAGTTTCTGGGGGATGAAATTGCGTCATAGTTGTGGTATTTTCAAAGACAGTACCCAACTGACTCTTGTTTGCTGCACAGTAGACGAAATCTGAAACAAATGTCATCCCCATTTAAACCTTTTGCGCGTTTTTAAGTGAAAAATAATAACTGCATTTTCGATATTTAAGGCCTCTTTTAGGTCTGGTTTAGCTACGACTACAGTGCATTTCTCTAGGAATTACAAGGTCCCGGTTAGATACCGGTTCTCACGCATGACCTTGGGTAAACTGATCCTTGCGGTAAGTATCTAGGAGCTGACGGTAGGTGTAGTGCTTCATCTCAGCAAAATGATATTCCTAGTCTAGCGCAAGCAAAAAGGGTATAAACTCCCTTGCTGTTTGGTTGATACCAATAGGTCACTCCACAGACGTTGTTTTAAATTTTACTAGCATGTCATGATGGTGAAAGGAGTGATATTCTATAGAAAGCCACTTTCAAATAACTAACCGGTATCTTATTATAATGGAGATTGTGTGTTTGTCCCTCTGTAACCGAATCTATATCGCTACCCAAGTCACAATTCCCTTAGTTATTTACGTCACATTCTCCATGATTTTAATTCTTTTAAATATGGGCCGCAATAAATAAATTAACGATCATATGGAGATCCAATCTCACAGACAAGTTAAAGAGACAGTTCTCCCAGGCCGTTGTCATGTCAGTACTGCTGTATGGCTGCACCACCTGGACCCTAACTAAGCGACTAGATAATAAACTAGACAGGAGCTGCACAAGAATGCTGCGGGTGATCTTGAACAAGACGTGGAAACAGCACCCCACGAGAAAGCAGCTGTACGGCCACCTGCCACATATCACCCAAACCATCCAAGTAAGACGGACAAGACACGCAGGACACAGCTGGAGAAGCAAGGACGATCTCATATGCGACGTCCTCCTGTGGAAGATAGCACATGGACACGCCAGTGTGGGCCGACCAGCAAAGAGGTACATTGATCAGCTCTGTGCGGATACAGGATGCTGCATTGAGGACCTCCCGAGAATGATGAGCGATAGGGACGGATGGAGAGAGATTGTCATGGATATCCGTGCTGACAGCGCGACATGATGATGATGATGATTGTTATTATAATTTTATTATAATATTGTTTTACATTATTGATACGGTTAGCCTTATCTACAAAATAATAACATACACTTGTATTTAAATATACAACAAGATAGCGCTTTCCAGTGTAAACGGGAAGGCTAATTTGCTTATTGATATTAAAAATTTGATTTTAATAGATATGTGCTTGATATTATTGATTTTTAATTGTTTGGTTTTATCTTAATGAATATGATAACAAATCTCTTCAATAAATCTTAAAAGAAATCCAATAACAAGAAGTAACTGTATTTTATTCTTTACTTCCTATTTTAACTAAGTAGTTAAATTAGGAACATTTAGTAATGAAAGCCGGGAGTGATGGAAGATCGAGTTTCAGTTGTTCTATGTGTTGATTATAATCTCTCTGTTTCAAATCTTTTTATCTGCATTCTTATTTAATTTCATTAGCCTTTCTAATTTAATATAATATTTTATTACATTAAAACTTAAATGCTACCACCGGAGGGTGCACATATTTGCTAATGTATATATATATATATATATATATATATATATATATAGTTAAGAATTAAAGGCAAAATTAATGAACGAATGAAATAAAAATGAATGAGATGAGGGGAATAAATGAAAAATCTATTAATTATATTAAAAAATAAAAAATAAAAATAAAAATAAATGATATATTTTTTCTTTAGAGAGAGAGATGTCTCTAATGGAAAGTTTTTCTCATCTATTATTAGACTCTTTTGAAGCATCAAATTAATATAATTATTATATAAACTATCGTAGAAGATAAAATCGGTCTCTTACCTTTGTGGTGTTCTATTGAGAAAGAATTTGAATTAAAAAAATATATATATATATTGTTAAAATAAATACTTCAGTTGGTTCATTTACCACAAACACACACGCACTCGCAGAGAGAGAGAGAGAGAGAGAGAGAGAGAGAGGGGGGCGGAGAGAGAGAGAGGCGGAGAGAGAGAGAGGTGGAGAGAGAGAGAGAGGAGAGAGAGAAATTTAGAGAGAGAGAGAGAGAGAGATTGAGAGAGAGAGAGATTTAGAAAGAGAGAGAGAGATTTAGAAAGAGAGAGAGAGATTTAGATAGATAGATAGATAGAGAGAGAGAGAGAGAGAGAGAGAGAGATATTTAGAAAGTGAGATTTAGAAAGAGAGAGAGATTTAGAAAGAGAGAGAGAGATTTAGAAAGAGAGAGAAAGAGAGAGAGAGAGAGAGAGAGATTTAGAAAGAGGGGGGCATACACCCCTACTTTAATTTTCGGTTTCTGGGAATTTCGTGTCTAGCTCTTCCTCTGTTTTCACTCCGTTTTTTCGTCCACATTTCAAAACATTCGCGCATGCGCGTATTTAACTAAAAATGCTGAGTGACTGGCAGACATTGAATTTGTGTCCGTCAGCTAGGGCATTAGCGTGGTAATATCGGGAGAGTGTCGGGCGACGAGGGTAATGTCTGGTAGGTGTGGGCAACAAGTGCAACCTGTCTGTTATCAATGGGAAACACGAGCATTTTCGCGTCGACAAATATGCTTCATTGCCAATAAAAATGACAGGAAATGGGACTGAGGAATTTCTCGACGATAAAACATGGATATGAAAGAAGTCACCCTCCCCGTTTTCGTCTCATTTTTGGTTGCTGCATTTTCTTGAGTCTCTTTCAACTCTTCTTTGTTTTTTTTTTCCTGTCATCTTCTTTATTTCTTTCTTTCTTTGTTTCATTTTTTCTTTCTTTCTTTTTTTCATTCTTTCTTTCTTTCGTTCTTTCTTTCTTTCACGTAATTTCATTTTATTTCTTTAAGAAATACTTTCTTTTCTCTCTTTAGATAAATTAATTTTCTTTCATTCACACACTTTCATTTCCTTTCATTTTTTCTCTCTTTTAAATTCTGTCATCTCTCTCTCTCTCTCTATATATATATATATATATATATATATATATATATATATATATATATAAGGCAATTGTGTGAATCTGTATGTCCGGAGGAAACTTCGAAAATAAAACAATTAACGACAAAGTAAATATATATACACATTGAATATCACCAGGGCTTGGTTTTTGAGCAAAAATAATGAAAATTTGATTCATATTTGGGAAGATATTTAAAAATTCAAATTTGAAAAGTAAAAGAAGGGAAAGTCATTTGCATGTTATTTTGTTTAACTTTTTTTTTATATGTTTTTTTTTTCGCTTTGAAATATAATATTGATTGATTGATTTAATTGCATCATTTATATCTTATTTCTTTTTTAAATTGTAAATCATTGAATGGAAATTTCTTACTATATTGTTATATATTTCCGTGGGGAATTTTATGGGGCAACCAGCGAGGATCCAACTCGGGATAAGTAATAATGAATCTGCGAGACTAACTGTTTAAAAATTCCCCCTCTACCCGGGTAGCCACTTCTAGTACATATGTAAAGGGCAATTGGGTGTATATATATACGCCCGCGGGAACTTCGAAAATATTAACTACAAAGTAAATATATATACACTTTAAATATCACCAGGATTTGGTTTTTGAGCAAAAATAATAGAGATTTGATATATATTCGTAAAGTTAATTAAAAAATAAAATTTAAATGATAAAAGCATGATTTTTTTTCATTGAATATTTTAGATAGTAGACATTGATATTTCTTTTCAGAGTAGCTGGATCAATGCAAGGTCATTTTTTTACATGGGGATTTTAATTTTTTTTTTTTTGAAAAATTTTTCTCTCTTCAAATATATTCATTTTCTTTCTTTTTTTCATTCGCTCACTTTCACTTCTTTCATTAAAAAAAAATAGTCTTTGCTCTATATAAATATATTCATTTTCTTTCTCTCTTTCGTTCACGCACTTAAATTTTCTTTCATTAAGAATCGATTGAATAAAGTATAAATTTAATAGATTTTACAAACTTGTATTTACATAGTACATTATATGATAAAAAAATAATACATTGAATAATACATATAATATAGTACTTTAAATTATATAATACTAGAAGCGGCTACCCGGCATTGACTGGGTAGATATGGGGGGGGGGTAAAAAGCCTCTCTTATCCATTATTACTGAATTGCAAGTTGGCTCATCGCAGGATGCCTCATTAAAATCCCTATATACCAAAAGACCTCGCGTTGATTCAGCCTCGTGGGGTGTCAGAGGGAGAAAAAAAAATTAACCTCTCCTATGCAAAATAAAATATTAAATGCAAAAAAAAAAAAATCCATGCTAAAAAAAATAATTTTTTTTATTCATGAATATAAATAAAATCTCCATTATCTTTGGTCAAAAAGCAAGATCTGGTGATAGTGAATGTGTGTTCGATACCGGCCCTCGCCAAATAAGCGTATGAGTAGCATAGAGATCTGTGCGGTAAAGTAAGGAGCTGATGCTAGGTGTGGCGCTTCACCTCAGACGCAATCTCCTTGTCAAAGATTTGAATTCGTGTCATCGAGTCTACCATGATAACCATTAAACTACGCACCTAAGGACCGCTCAGTTGGAGGTGCGTCCGCCTAATAACCGGAAGGTTCCTGGTTCGATACTGGCCATCGCTAACTTGGCATAGGCGTAGCATAGGGATCCGTGTGGTAAAGTGAGGAGCTGATAACAGGTGTGTCGCTCTACCTCAGACACAATCTCCTTGGTCTAGCGCTAGTGAAAAGGGGATCAACTCCCTCACTATCTGGCTGATCCGACTTTAGGCCAACCGGACGACTTATTATGTGACACGTGGTCCCAGAGAGACGACTCATAGCCAGTACCTGCCACCATGCCTAAAAGGATTAGGCCGATTTTATTAACGGGTGCCTGAGGTGCCCTTCCAGGTGCTGACGAGACTACTAATTTTTACACTGGAAATCGCACGAGCTCGGTTTGTGCGCGGCTTCCCACATAACAAATAAACAATCATATTAATCCGGCCTAGGAGGCGCGTGGTCTAATGGTTAGAGTCGTGGGAAATGGACTTGTCGACCCGAGTTCGATTCCTGGACGAAGCTGTTTGGATTTCACATGGCGCTAATACCCTTAGGAAAGGTATAAATCCAATTCTCCCTCCGGCTATGGGTAAAAAGCAGGGCAGACTGGACTTTAACCATGGCTAGGAAACCATTCTAGGAGAAGGAAAACTCTGAATTCAAACCCGTTAAACTGAGCTTAAAAATTGACCTTGTGTCGCATTCTACTCGTGTGGAGGGGTTGGTAAATATATATTAATCTGGCCTAGTAGGCCAGGAAAATAAATACCTTTATTAAGTGAAATTGCAAACAGGATTTGAACTCGGGGCGCTATATTCAATCGCCGATAAGTGGGCTTACGTTGTATAATA
>CM042166.1:52340008-52342508 GCA_023376005.1 Doryteuthis pealeii | reverse complement strand
ATTCTTGTAGAAGAACAGTAGTGGTACTGTTTAATTCATTGGCTTGAATATGAGAACAAGAGAAGAGGAAATGAGATTCCTTTATTCTCAAGAAAAAAAGAAGAAGGGGGTTCACGGTGCCGTTAGGATTATCCCTGTGTAAAATGGAATCCGTCATCAGAACTTTAATTTGCAGCTTTTTGAGTTTCAAACACAAATTAACACCACTTAGACCCTTACTTAGGCTAGACGGTCGGTCGGAGAGGCCCCTCCTATCAATCGGCCGGGCATATCAAGCCCTTGTACCTATATGATTGCCCTAACCATATTGCCCTTATGGAAAGCCCCAACCCTTTTTATCATATAGTGGCTAGAAGGTTACAGTTCTGGGGTATGGGAATGTGGAGCACCCCTTCATCACAATTGCTCCCTGGTTCACTCTGACCCGGAGTGGTAGTACCTGTTAGGGTCCCATCTATGGGTTAAATAGAAAAACACGTTTATAAACAAAACTGATTATCCATTAAGAATGAATTTATTTCAAAAACTTTTTCGGCATTAAATGACCCACTGAGGTTGATATGCCGTAAAACGAAACAGTCAGCCAACCACCAATTAACGCTTTCTTAGTTAAAAGTGCTTCTCTGTTTATATTGTAAATATATTACTATGCTTGTTCCTAAATTTCCGTCCATTCTCATCCTACAACACCCTCTTATTAAAAATGAGACCGTCCAAATTGTTCAAGATGCAATGCAAAAATATAAATCCAGATTATCTGGTATGGATTAATCGCAGATTTCATATTTGTCCCATTTTATTTCAACAAATTTTAAAAATGTAACATTCCAAATGGTCTTGACTCACTTAAATCCCTAATGTAAAATTAAAAGGAATTGAAAAAAAAAAAGAAAGAAAAAAATAAAGTTGAATGTTTGTTTTGAAAATGTAAATTAGGGATTTGGTTTTTTGTTTTTTTTTTTTTTTGTTACGGCATATCAACCTCAGTTGGTCATTTAATGCCGATAAAGTTTCAAATAAATAAATTCTCAATATAATACAATTTTTTATGAATACATTTTTCTATTTAACCCATAGATGGGACCCTAACAGGTACTACCATTCCGGGTCAGAGTGGACCAGGGAGCAATGGTGATGAAGGGGTGCTCCACATTCCCCAAACCACCAAAACTGGAACCTCACCATCAGATAGAGTTTAACGTCATTCGCAGGACATGTAGACCCCCAGTCACCACCTTCTAGCACCCATATGATAAAAAGGGGTTGGGGCTTGCCGTAAGGGCAATAGGGTTGGGAAAATCATATAGGTGCTAGGGCTTGGCGTGACCAGCCGATTGATCGGAGGGGGCCCTCCGACCGTCATGAACTGCTCATCCAACTGGGTTCTAACCTTAAGCATCACGGGTCGCTATCCATTGGGGGAGTCTTACGCCTCTGCAGAGGTGCAGTCGGTGCATTCTAACGCCCAGCCGACAGGGCGGTGTGAATTACGGAATATATTTTGGTACTTTTGATCTTATGTCGTCTAGGTCTCCTGCTCTAATTTACGCTAGGTTTTAGCGAGCCAGCGTCAGGCGAATTTCCGGCCCAAATATGAATGCAAACCATTTGTACTCAGCTTCGAAAATGACCCTGTGTCACATCCTGTTTGTAGTGGAGGGGTTGGGTAAATATACAATAACCGAAGTACACTCGTCGAAGGTAGATCACCGGCACTGAATAAGTAAATATTTTTCTATCTATTTATCGTTATCAAGATGGTTATCAAATGGTTATTAGGTGCCAGAGAGGATTCCTCGACGACATTGAAAAGCAGAGAGAGAGAGAAAGAGAGAGCGAGAGAGAGAGAGAGAGAGAGAGAGAGAGGGGAGAGAGAGAGAGAAAGAGAGAGAGAATATGTGTGTGTTTAAAAAGAAAGGGTAAGGGCAGTAGAGGCTCTCAGTATATGAACTGGTTAACCCATGTAATCAGCTGACCATGGCTCACTAATTTCACACCCCACCCATCTACTGGAGACTGTATTTCTCGGTCAGGGTCGTAAAAATCAGAGAGAAATAAGGGAATTTTTTCTATAGTAGTTTATTTATTGATAATCTGGTTAATATCTTTATACATTCATGCAAACTTAACTATTTTATATATATATATATATATATATATATATATATATATATATATATATATGAAGAAAATGAACGTGAATCTGACAGTATGAATTGAACATTTTTTAGAAAAAACAAATGATTTTATTAGTTTGCTGACAGATCTGTTTCGACCTTTTAATAAAGCGGTCTTCTTCAAGAGCAACTATATTTATGAAGGAAAGACGGAATAAATAAATCGATGATCAGGAGGGGTACAAACGAACGCTCACGTTCAGGTCCGGAATTTTAAAAAAAATTGAAAATGCGTATTCTGTGTTTTGAATAAAATAAATTTTATTTAAAAAAATCAGAAGCATTATCATCCATAAAAAACTCAAAAAAGTTTGAAGTAAATA
>CM042166.1:52317508-52335008 GCA_023376005.1 Doryteuthis pealeii | reverse complement strand
CATAGGAGAGATATCTTAATTAATAAGGGAACAATCTATATATCTAATCTAATCTATTTTCATATTAGGATAGTTCAAAAAATTATATATATCTATCTGACTCTTCGCCTACATATGTAATATATCTTTCTCTTTCACCCCCTCTCTCTCTCTCTCCTCTCTCCCGCTTCTCCTGATAGTATATAATATATATAATATATAGCACCACACACACACACCACACACATATATATATATATAACACACACACACACACACAAACAACACATATTATATATAATATATATATATAATACTATATAATAATAGCCGGAAGTCAACCGCTTCAGCTTCAACTGGAATGTGCTGCGCCAAAATGCAGTAGTATTAAGTGCGATGTAAGAATAGAGCTTATTATATAAATAATGAATAAATATAGTAAAAGGATTACATCTATCTAATAATTTGGCAAATTAGACAGTCACAACACTTAGGTTCAACATGCAAAATCCCATGCATCCCGTCAGGTGACTTGATCCGAAATACCGGATCAAACGTCACCTGATGAATCATTGCGAGTTTGGCATGGTTATGAAACTAAGGTTTTGAACTGTTCTATTGCCACCAAATAAATAGAAGTAATACCCTTTATATAATCTATTTTATTTTTACCACATATATATAATATATATATATATAATATAATAATAATATTATCGAACGAGCGTCTTCATTTTAGAATAGTTTAAGGCTGCCTCATAAAAAATATAACTGACTCTTAACATATATGTATGTATGTATGTACTCTCTATATCAATATTCTCCCTCATCGTCTCGTTGTGTGTGTGTGGTGGGCGTGTGTGTGGTTGTGTTAGGTGTGGTGTTTTATATTGGTGCTGTGTGTTGCTCTAATTATCAATACTGCTCCGCGTTCTATTTTATTATCTACTATCTATCTATCAGTCTATATATCTCATCTATCTATCTATCGTGTCTACTAGTATGTTATCTGTGGCTTTCTGTATGTATTCTGTTGTCACTTTAAACCCAAGAAAATTGTCTTTATCATTGTGTACAGATGTTTTGCAACAAACACTCAACCATATTGCATTATTCTATAGAAATAAGCAACCTTGCTTAAGTATTGCTCACGTGTTCTTGTCGAACATTCACTTTTCGCTTCGCCATTTCACAAAACACCAAAACACTTCCTAGACAATGTGTGCTTAGACACTTAGAGCTTTCTTCATCCTTCATTAGTTGTATGATATTAGCAATCATTGATGCGATGTTTTGTTCGATGTTTTAATATGCCGTTCCGCGGTATATATAGTATTTACTTTGGGGCCTTTTTTCCATTTTTCCCACTTCCAAATCTTCCGTGTGCGGTTGGTTCGAGAGGAGGCGGTAACATATTATTTTTCCTTAAACAGCGTTGTGCTGTCTATAATGAGATAAAATGAAGGATCAAATATAAATAAATAATATATAATATATATATATATATATTATATATATAATATAAATATAATGATAGTAGTAGTATATTTATATGTTTTGCTTTGTTACCATATGCGTATATCGTATAAAATTCGAT
This sequence comes from Doryteuthis pealeii, assembly GCA_023376005.1. Classification (NCBI taxonomy): domain Eukaryota; kingdom Metazoa; phylum Mollusca; class Cephalopoda; order Myopsida; family Loliginidae; genus Doryteuthis; species Doryteuthis pealeii. Next base: position 52,333,432 of record CM042166.1, on the reverse strand, counting down.
AATTAGTGGAAAAAATCATTAAAGCGAACTTGGCAAACATTGCCCCCTACGTAGAACATCTACAGCAGCTGTTTCAATTTAAAGTTGCAACACTTGCCGTACGAGTTCACGTAGGGGGCGATATTTGCGGTTCGCTTGTCATAATATTTCACAGTACGAATTTATATACACATGAACTGCCTCCAGCAAAAAATAAAATAAATACTTTATTCTCAACCAATGCCCTAAACAAATTACCTTAACTATATAATAAATATATTATTATAGATATATATAATATAATAAGTAGAGAGAGGAGAGAGAGATGAGAGAGAGAGAGAGAGAGAAAAGAGAGAGAGAGAGAGAGAGAGAGAAAGAGAGGGAGAAGATGTTAATGCCAAAAGTGTGAGAGAAAGTATCCGAAGTGAAGAGGGCTAGGAAATAAATTGGAATAGGAAAATTATGTCAATATTCATCATCATCACAAAGTTGCCACGGATATCCATGACAATCTCTCTCCATCTATCGATCAATCATTCTTGGGAGGTCCTCTGCTGCAGCTCTGTATCCCGCACAGAGCTGATCAATGTACGTCTTTACTGGTCGGGCCCACACTGACGTGCCATGTGATGGCTTCCACAGGAAGACGTCACTATGAGCTCATCCTTGCTTCTCATCCAGTGTCCCGCGTGTCTTGTCCGTCTTACTCGGATGGTTTGGGTGATATGTTGGCAGGTGGCCGTACAGCTGCTTTTCTTTAACTTTTTGCCTACCACATTTTCTTGTTATTCTTTTACACGTGTGAGAGTCGCTGCCAACGTTACGGTAGAAATCGGAGTGGTGTGGGAAAAGCCTCGTAGTGGCTGAAAGTAGACTGTACAAAGTTTTCTTGTATTTTTTCCTCGCATGATGGATATTCAGATCACTATATATTCAAGCTCAAAAACTCATTCTATTTCAAATAAAGTCTAACATTATTGTAATACCTTGGAGTTTTCCCGCTCATTTATAACGTGACAAGTACAAGAGCCCGCTCCAGTGACTACAGCAGGATTGAGGTGGTGGGAGAGCTGCTGAGCAGCTTAAAGTAGGGCAAAAATTAATGCAGGAGAGATGCATAAAAAGGAAATCAACGAACATATATGCAAAAACCGAACAAATTCTTTTTGGTAAACCTAGAAATCAATGTGACTAGACTGCTTCAGGCTGGATTCGAAACCCGACCGAATGGTCTTCAGTCAGATATTTTTCTACCGCACCATCTACACACCCAGTATTTAGAAATGGAATTTTACTGTTATAAATATACTAGGCCACTCCTAAATTCTCCAAGGAGAGCTATGCAGTTTTTGCTTATTTTGCGGTCAGAAAATTCCATTTCCATAGAGCTCAACCCACCAGATGGAGAGCATATGTATTGTCCTGCACATACAGTCCTGTTTCACCGTTTCCCGGCTCATTAGTGTGACTAATCAAGGCAGGCTGCTTCAAGGCTAGATTCGAATCCCTACCGAATTGTCTTCATATATATATATATATATATATATATATATATATAATATATATTATATATATATTTAATATATATATATTATTCCTGAAGATTCGCGCTAACTGCGAGAAATTAAAGTCGGTAATTTAAAACCATTTCGATTTTAGAATTAGCTCTTTATATTGAGCACTTTTAATGTTTTTTTTTTAATCCAGAAGTAAATAATATTTTATATTATTTGCTTTGGTGGATTTAAATGGTAACTGCGATATATATATATAATATATATATATATATATATATATATATATATATATATATATATAATATATATATATATATGTAAGAAGAAAATGTTTAAAGGGGCAAGAAAAATAATGAACGAAAGACAAAGAAATAATCCTTATGAGAAAGAAAGATAGAAGGAAAGAAGAAAGAAACAAACAGACAAACAATGAAAACGACAAGCCAACACAAGGAAACAACAAAAAGGGTTTAATCGAACATAACTGATCTAATTTCCACTGTCGTATGTCACCCGCCGAAAGAAAAAAGAAAAAAAGAAAAATTCAGTTTATAAACCGAAATTACTGAAATTTTCAGTGTTGATTTATTAATGAATCAACACTGAAAATGAATATAGGGCTTGTTTAGCTCAGTCGATAGAGTGTTCGACAGGGAACCTCAAGGTTCCGGGTTCAATATCGGTCCTTGCCAACTCAGCGTATGAGTAGCACAGGGAGCTGTGTGGTAAAATGAGGAGCTGATGGTATTTGTGGTGCTCTACCTCAGACGCCAAAATCAATCTCCTTGGTCTAGCGCACGTGAAAGGGGGATAGATTCAATCGCTGTCTTGCTGATACCGACGACTTTACTTTTGTAAAATATATTGATGAATAAAAGATATAATGCACCAGTTATTTTATTTAAAAACTTGTACATTTTTCTTAGGTCAATTAACTTTGAACCATGTATATTTAAGACGTAACAGATTCTCAAAGATAAGTGGTTCAAAGTTAACTGATCTGAAAAAATGAAAAAGTTTTTAAATAAAATAACTGGTGCATTATATCTTTTATTCATTAATATATCAACACTGAAAAGTCCATTAAATTCGGTTAATTACCCGATTTTTGGTATGTTTTTCTTTATGTGGGGTGACATACGATGTAATTTAGGTCTGTTAAGTCCGATTTAACCACAAAAATTATATGAGAAAAGAAAATTAAGAACATATAATAATATATTACAAACCCAAGAAAGATAATAATATCCAAAATAAATAAACCGCTCTGTCGTCTGGGGCGTTAGAAATGCATCGACTGCACCTCTGCAGAGGGGTAAGACTCCCCCAATGGGGCCACCTGTTCGTCGTGGGTGGCGACCCGTGATGCTTAAGGATAGACCCAGGTGGCTGAGCAGTCCATGACTTGCAATATTCCACTTTAGGCCCTTTTTTGGGCTAGACGGCCCCCTCCGATCAATCGGCTGGCCACATCAAGTCCTAGAACCTATATGATTGCCCCAACCCTATTGCCCATATGACAACACCCAATCCTTCTTATCATATGGGTGCTCGAAGGCGGTGGCTGAGGGTCTACATGTTCCAGTTCTGGAAGTTTGGGGAATGTGGAGCTCCCCTTCATTACCATTGCTCCCCGGTCCACTCTGACCCGGAGTGGTAGTACCTGTTAGGGTCCCATCTATGGGTTAAATAGAAAAACATGAGTTGATAAACAAAATTGTATTATGCATTAAGAATGAATTTCTTTCACAACTTTGTCGGCATTAAATGACCCACTGAGGTTGATATGCCATAAAACAAAACAAAACAAAAAGTAAATAAAGGTTTGACTTGGTTTCCTTGGTTATTTAATGCTAAATGTTTGTAGACCAAAAATGCAAAGGTGTTGTAGAAGAAAAAACGTCCGAAAGTGAACCTAATAGCGCGATTGGAGTTTGAATTTGAATTCGCTTACTATTAGGTAGTAGTTCAACACGTTTTCCGCTACACTGCGGGACTCCATGAAAATAAACAAAGACTGAAAGAAAAAAAAAGAAAAGAAAAGAAAGGGATAAAGAATTAAATGAATGAAAGAAAGAAAATGATGAGTAAAGAAAATTTTGGCACGAGAAAGACAATGGAGAGAAAAATGTCTTAAAAATAAAAAAAAGAAAGAAAGAATAAATAAATAAAAAAATAAAAAAAAAAAATAACAAAAACAAAAAAGAGAAATTAAATAGAAAGAAGGAAAAAAAAGAACAAAAGGACAGAGAAGATGAGCATGGCAATTAAAGAATGAAAAAAAAATATGTGAAATTCAAAAGAAAGAAAGAAAAAAATAAAGAAAAAGTGATGATTGATGAAGGAAATAAAAAATGAAAGAAACATATGAGAAATTTAAAAAAGTAAAAGAAAGGAAAGGAAGAAAAATAGAAAGAAAGAAAAACAATGAAAAATGAGACGATGGACGAATCAAAAGAAAGAAAAATAGAGAAAGAAAAAGAAAGAAAAAAGAAAAAGAAAAAAAGAAAGAGATGAAGGAAGAAACCAATCCCGAATGAAATAAGATGAAAGATGAAAAAGCAAGAAAGAAACAAAAAAATGAAACAGATGATTGACGAAGCAAATAAAGAATGAAAAAAAGATGAGAAATCCGGAAGAAAGAGAAAGAGTGAGAGAGAAGAAAAAAATAGAACGAAATGATGTACAATGCAAATACAGAATGAAAAAAAAAAAGATGAGAAAATCAAAAGAAAGAAAAAAGGAAGAGATGTACAAAGAAATGTACAAAGCAAAAAAAAAGCAACAAAAATTCAAAAGGCAGAAAGAAAGAAAGAAAGAAAGAAAGAAAGAAAGAAAGAAAAAGAAAAAAGAAGGAGATTATGAACATAAAAAATAATGAATGAAAAAAAAAGACGAGAAATTCAAAAGAAAGAAAGAAATTTCTCATCTTTTTCTTTCTTTTTTTATTTAAGAAATTAAAAGAAAGAAAGAAATAAATAAAGAAAGAAAGAAAGAAAGAAAGAAAAAAGAAAGAAATGATTGACATAACAAATAGAGAATGAAAAAAAAGAGGAGAAATTTAAAACACAGAAAGAAAGAAAGAAAAAGAGAAAGAGATGATTGACATAACAAATAAAGAATGAAAAAAAGATGAGAAATTTCAAAGAAAGAAAGAAAGTAAAAATGAAAAAAAAAATGAAAGCGATGAAGGACAAACCAAATAAAGAATGAAAACAAATTAAATAACAGAAAAGATATAAAAAGATATATGAGAAGCAAAAGATAGAAAAAAAGATAGAAAAAACCCCCAAAAAAACAAAAGATAGAAAAAAATTGTGAGAAACACAAAGAAATTGAAAATATTGCTCGAATAAAAGTCAAGAATTTCACATCTGGGAATGGAAATCTGAAAATAGAATGTCAAAGAAAGAAAGAAAGAAATACGCTATTTACATGTACAAAAAGCGAGTCTCTAAGAAGAGAGAGAGAGAGAGGGGGGTAATAAGAGAGAGAGAGGGGGTAGGGGAGAGAGAGAGAGACGAGTGTTGAAATTTGTGAATTTGATGAAAAGTGTAGGAATAGACCGAATACGTGGTACACATTCCGTGTAAACTGGAAAGAATCAGGAACAGCTCGAACTTTCTGACATTAGAGATATTCACGATTTATACTTTGGAAGGAATAAGGAAGTGAAAATGAAGAAGAAAGAAGAGAAAGGAATAAACAAGCGCAAGAAAAGAAAAAACAAAAGAAAGAAGGGGAAACAAAGAAAAACAATAAAAGCAAGAAAGCTAAAACGAAACAAAGAAGGATCGAAAGACGAGAGATATAAAGAAATGAAAGTAAGAATGAAAAAAAGGAAAAAGAAAAATGAGCGCATGAAAGAGAGAAAATAAAGAATGAAACCAAAAGAAAGCGAAGAAAAAGATGAAAAAAAAGAAAAGAAAGAAAGAAGATAAGAAAGAAAAAGAAAGATGAAAAAAAAGAAAAAGAAAAAGATGAAGAAAAGAAAAGAAAAGAAAGAAAGATGAAATAAAAAAAAAGCGAAGAAAGAAAAATGAAAGCAAAAGAAAAAAAAGAAAGAAAGAAAGATGAAAAAAAGAAAGCGAAGAAAGAAAGATGAAAGCAAAAGAAAAGAAAGAAAGAAAGATGAAAGAAAAGGAAAAAGAAAAGAAAGATGAAAATAAAAAGAAAGCGAAGTAAGAAAATGAAAGCAAAAGAAAAAGAAAAGAAAGAGAAAGATGAAAAAAAAGAAAGCGAAGAAAGAAAGATGAAAAGCAAAGAAAAGAAAGAAAGAAAGATGAAAGAAAAAGAAAAGAAAGAAAGATGAAAGAAGAAAGCGAAGAAAGAAGATGAAAGAAAAGAAAAGAAAGAAAGAAAGATGAAAAAAAGAAAGCGAAGAAAACGATGAAAGAAAAAGAAAAGAAAGAAAGAAAGATGAAAGAAAAGAATGCAAAGAAAGAATGAAAGAAAAAGAAAGAAAGAAAGAAAGATGAAAAAAAGAAGCGAAAAAGAAAGATGAAGAAAAAAAGAAAGAAAGAAAGATGAAAGAAAAGAAAGAAAGAAAGAAAGAAAGAAAGAAAAAGAAGCGAAGAAGAAGATGAAAGAAAAAGAAAAGAAAGAAAGAAAGATGAAAGAAAAAGAAAGCGAAGAAAGAAAGATGAAAGAAAAAAAAAGAAAGAAAAGGAAAGAAGAAAGAAAAGAAAAGAAAGAAAGAAAGATGAAAAAAAGAAAGGAAGAAAGAAGAAAAAAGAAAAAAGAAAGAAAGAAAGATGAAATAGAAAAGAAAGCGAAGAAAGAAAGATGAAAGAAAAAGAAAAGAAAAGAATGAAAAAGAAAGAAAGAAGAAAGAAAAAAAGAAAGCGAAAGAAGAAAGATGAAAGAAAAAGAAAGAAAAAAGAAAGATGAAAGAAAAGAAAGAAAGAAAGAAAGATGAAAGAAAAGAAAAAGAAGAAAGATGAAAGAAAAAGAAAGCGAAGAAAGAAAGATAAAAGTTTAAAAAAAGAAGATTAACGAAAAAAGAGCAAAGAAGAATGAAAGATGAAAAAAAAAAAAAAAAAAAAAAAAGAAAGCAAAGGAAATAAAAAAAGACGAATAGAAAGTGTCACAAGTTCAATTACTTGTCCGGAATTTAAACGTCTTTCCTTCTCGACTGGTTGTAGAACCAAAATTAAAGGACCCAGTCTGTTTTAGTATTTACTCATAGCTGGAGAGATAACAGTTTAATGCTTACCTTTCTTAAGATCAGGGGGACCCATCCTAGTGTAACGATTAGCAAGTTAGTCTTGTAGATCACCACTTAATACAGAGTTTGATCCTCTTTCAATGACGAATACTTGCAGCCTAGTGTCACATCCCATCCACAGCGAACGGATTGGATAAATACCTACTTGCCTCAAGGCGCGATGTGAAATACAAATAGCCTCATCCAGAATTTTGACTCTGTTTGTTTGTTTTGTATTTCGGCTTATCTACCTCGGTGCGTCATTTAATGCCTACAAAGTTTTGAAATAAATTCATTCTTAATGGAAACTCATTTTTTTTTATATAGATACATTTTTCTATTTAGCCCAAAGATGGGACCCTAACAGGTACTACCACTCCGGGTCAGAGTGAACCAGGGAGCAACGGTGATGAAGGGGTGCTCTACATTCCCCAGATCTCCAGAACTGGAACCTCATCATCAGATAGTTTAACGTCATTCCCAGGACATGAAGACCCTCAGCCACTGCCTTCTAGTACCCATATGATAAAAAAGGACTGGGGTTTGCCGTAAGGTCAATAGGGTTGGGGTAATCATATAGGTGCTAGGGCTTGACATGACCAGCCGATTTATCGGAGGAGGGCCTCTCAGACCACCCGTTTAGCCTAAGTAAGGGTCGTAGTGGAGTGTTGCATGTCATGGACTGCTCATCTAGCATGATTGTGTCCTTAAGCATTACGGGTCGAATCAAACTCACCAATAATGTATTGGTAATCCAGCTTGCTAACCATTACAGCACGTAGTAAGAAAACAAATATTGCCAAATCAAAAATGAAGAAGGAGGGATGGGATAACAAGTGTAAGTAATTAAAATAAAGTCGTCGGAGTGGCCTAAAGTCGGTATTAGCCAATCAGCGAGGGAGTCTATCCCCTTTTCAATAGCGCTAGACCAAGGAGATTGTTTTTGCATCTAAGACAGAGTGCCACACTTACCATCAGCTCCTTACTTTACCGCACAGATCCCTGTGCTAATCATACGCTGAGTTGGCGAGGGTCTGTATCGAACTAGGAACCTTGTGGTTTCTAGCCGAACGCTCTACCGACTTAGTTCTTATGATAAGAAACAAAGTAGTTATTTACAAAGCTTAGAGTTAAATGTAAGTAGGGGCACGCAATGAGAATCGAACTCACTAACAATGTATTGGTAATCCAGCTTGCTAACCATTACACCACGTGAGGTGATGTAGCAAGAAACAATGTATTGTCAAATTGAAACTGAGGATGGAAGGAAGGAGGGAAGAAAAAGAGGAAGGAAGACATAGATAAACGAAGATGAAATAGAATAAATAATGAGGGATAAGTAAACGTGAAGAAGTTGACAGAGTAATAAAAAAATTAAAAGTAATAAAAAAAATAAAATAAGAAAATATAAAAGATAAAACATAAGAATGTAAAAATTTGAAAGAAACGAAGACAGTAAAAAAAAAAAAAAAAAAAAAGAAAAAGACGAAAAGAAGAAACAATTAAAAAGATTCAGTTTACAAAAAAAAAGACAAGTAAAAGAAAAACAAAAGAAAAAAAAAGAAATCTGTATTCCAAGAACCATTTAAATGACAAACGAAGGAAGAAAGAATGGAGAATCGATAAGACGTACGAAGAAAATTGGAAGCAATTTTGTCTGCATCGCTTGTTAAAATGGCGTCTCTCGATATTGATTTTTGCCCGCCACCCATTTTCCCGCCACTTTGTATTTCCCGCCATTTTATTGTTGTTTCGGCGGTCATTACAAAAAAAAAAAAAAAAAAAAAAAAAAAACAGAAGAAAAGAATCTTGCTAAACAATCAGAAAGTTTTCAGAAAAAGGGAAAACTTTTCTCTCCTCTTTTATTTCTTTGACTAACTGCTTGTACTGGACTTCGTCTGAAAACGAAAATAGTTTTAGTCTATTGTATGAATGCAGGCGATTTTTACTTGTTTGAATTTAAACGGATTGGCACATATTCACCTTCCTATGAACAAACACTCATACACGGATATAGTCCGTTGTAACTTAGGTCCATGATGATATATATACTTCTATTTAGGAAGGAGTGAATAATTCTTATTAGTAGTTTGTAGTTATCTCAAGACTGAGGATGAGAAAAATGACACTCAGTGCGAACAGGATTAGAAAATGCACTAGAAATTGGTTTATTTTCTGAATTAGAATATTCTAAGCATATTGCTCTAAGATAAATCCCCCTCTCTCTTTCTCTCTTTCTCTCTCTCTCTCTCTCTCTCTCTCTCTCTCTCTCTCTCTCTCTTGCTCTCTGTCTGTCTGTCTGTCTGTCTCTGTCTCTGTGACTCTCTCTCTCTCTCTCTCTTTTATTTTCTTTCTGTGTTTCTTTTTCTCTTAAGCTCTCTCTTTATTTTCTCTTTCGCCCCTCTCTCTCTTTCTTTTTCGCTCTCTCTCTCTCTTTCTCTTTTTTCTCTCTGTCATACACACATACACACACACATACACATACACACACACACACACACACACACACACACACACACATATATATATATAAATCATTCTTGATTCTAATTTTAGTTATATTTATTTTTATTTTTATCTTATCTATTCCAAGTTTATTTCTAATTAATCATGTATATAACATACTTTCTATATGTTTTCTAGTAATACACTAAAATACATTAACTAACAGAAACTCTGGGAAAGGCATGAGTCCATCTGTTTTCCTTCCTTCACGATATGTGGAAATAGTCGGACAGACTGTTTTAGTCTTGGTAATGCAACTACTCATGGAGAAGGAAAACTCTGTATTCAAAACAAATATATACATTTCTAATTCTCCCATCTCTCTCTCTTTCTCTTTCTCTCACCTCTCCAGAGAAACTAACATTATATAATGAGGAGGTACTCAAGAGATAAATAGAGAGGAAGAAAAAGATAGACACTGAGTAATGTAAGAGATTAGTCGGTTTTTTAATTGCAAATTACAATTCATTAGAACCAATTAAAACATAATTTTCTTAAAACATAATTCAATCCTAAAAGTAAGGAATAATTTAGTATAATTTACGTGTCATTAAAATCAACAGTAAAAACGGCCTTTTAAGAGCAAAAGTTGATTAGCTCAGCTTTAGTATAACACACACACACACACACACACACACACACGTACACACATATATATATATATATATATATATATATATATATATATTAATCATCATCTGGGCATTATTGTGGTGCGATATTATGAAGCTCCATCAAAACATGTTATTTTCAAGTAAAATGAAAGGAAAATGTGATAAATTCATTTGGTTATAATTAACAGAGTTCTTTTTTAATGCAGTAGCCTCACATCATATCGATAATTTGATTACATTAACTAACAAAACGCCCCTTGGAAAGATATGAATCCATCTGCTTTCCGTCAAGATATGTGGAAATATTAGGACAGGCTTCTTCTTAGACAGAAGCATGAAAATAATCATGGATTGCAGTTACAATAGGAACCCATTTTATTCGCGAATAGTCTGGCAAACATCGAACGGTTTTCTTTCGAAAATTAGAATATTTACTCAGTATCTCGACTTCATAATTTGATACACAATCAAAAGGTTTTGTATTATTTGACAAATGTTGACATTTTATTGTCAATCCAAATCAACCAAATTATCAAGACTCATCTAAAAAATCAGAGAAATAGAATAAAGGCATTTTGAATATTTAAAAGAAAAGGGCAATAAAACACAAATAATTGAGGGATTTTCTTTATTAACTTAAAATATTTAGATTCCTTGCAACTTAGACGTGACGTATAGTCATGACATTCAAAAGGCCTGGATACTTCTGTATTCGTTCTGTACATCTCTCTATCTCTCTCTCTCTCTCTCTCTCTCTCTCTCTCTCTCTCTCTCTCTCTCTCTCTCTCACACACACACACACACACACACACACAATCACACTTTTCCCCTTTCTCTCTCTTTTTGTCCCTATATATATATATATATATATATATATATATATATATATGAAGTTAAGTAAACAAACAAATGTGTTTATTTTTATATGGCTTTAAGCCGACAATTTTTGGAGGATATGTGCTTAATTGAAGTCATACCTAATTTTGAAAATTAATTAGTTAGTAATAAATGAATTTAGGCGGGCATATATGTTCAAATGTAAGGCTAAACGAATCGAGAAAATGTCAATCCCTGAATGTACATTTCGACCTATTAGGTCTCATCAGCAAGGTTATAGACATGGGAGACTGCTCCGTGTGTGACTCGAAACCTCGACTGTTAAGCTGACAGGTGAAATCTCTAACCGTTACACTAGCTTGCCATTTCCACATTCTTCGTTTGTTTTGAAACTTATTTATATTCCACTTTTTATTGACTTACTACACGACAGTATGAAGTTAAGTAAACAAACAAATGTGTTTATTTTTTATATAATTACTAACTAAATAATTTTCAAAATTAGGTATGACTTCAATTAAGCACATATCCTCCATATATATATATATATATATATATATTGGGTGTTCTGGATAAATTTGACAGTTTCACAAGGAAAAAGAAAAAAGTGTTTGGTAACTACAAAATTTAATGGATTGTAAAGAAATTCAGCAGACACGGAAATTACACTACTGTCTACAAGTTTCACTCAAAATAAAAGTCTCAATCCTGCTCCGGAACCTGGAGCAAGCTGATGTTACAGTTTCCCTGGGAAGGGTCTAAAAATACCTTAATTCTGTCGATTAATTGGACTTTTGTAGTACTGGCACGGCGATTGGTGTCTTTCTCAACAGCGCCCCATACATAATAATCCATGGGGTTAAGATCTGGGGTGTTCGGAGGCCAAACATTGGGACTGGCGTAGTCATAAAAATTCGCCTACAACCATTTTTTACTTTTCCCAGAGGTGTGGCCGGGGGCCGAATCCTGCTGCCGTACATATGGCCTACCATTGGCTACCCTTGTTATCTAGGGTTTGACTACAGTGTTTAGCAGCTCCACGGAGGCATTTAAGGGTCCCCAACACTTTTTCTGAAGATTTTCTAGGAGTTCTGCTGTACAGACCCAATTATGTTTTTTCTTCTAGCCACAGCCTCATAGTCTCCGTTGCAATTCGCCAGTTCATGTCTGATTGCTTTTACAGTGTCCAGGGAGCACTGGGCAGTAACCTTATTTTGATGGCCGGCGCAGATCATCATGATACAAGTTATTCTCTTCCATGATTCAGGTGGGTTCCAGTCATCCATTCTATCTGTCATCACGTATATGAGTGAAGAAAGTTCCATCCTTTTAAATGATGCGTAGTGTGCGTCAACCCACGGAGAAAAATAACCAAATATGAATATGTAAAATTTATTCCGTATATATATATATATATATATTATATATATATATATACGGAATAAATTTGACATATATATATATATATATATATATATATATATATATATATATATATATATCAGTGATAACCTGATTTAGAAGTTTAATTCATCCAGCTCGTAACTCAATTTCCTCGTATATCAAACCACTTTTCCCAAATGGGAAAAATAAGCCATGAAGATGATTTATTAATATTTTATAATTATTGTCGACATCTAAAACGTTTCAATTATCAAATATATATCAACATTCATCATCGGGACATTCAAATATTGTCTGATGATGTTGGTATACTTATTTATCAATTGATACGAGAAAAAAATTCTCAACCCGTTTTTTTTTTTCGAATCACTTGCCAACATCACCAGCCGATATTTCAATGTAAGATGAATTAAATAACCCACGATAGTTGATATGTCATTAAACAAATAAAACAAAGTAAAACTGAGATCATTATATTATCAAACGTGACCTGCCCACGAGCCGGCAAATTTGCTTTCAATTTTTCCAGTAATACTTTTTTGGTACGATCAACTGCCACTCGCTCGAGTTCGGCCTATGATATCAGCTTTAGACACGCCCACAATTTTTATGAAAACAAATGTCTCTTCGCTTATACGAGTACGACCAAGACCAAACACTTATTTTACTTTTAAAACGTAATATTTTCAGCTTAGAAAATTGAAAGTTTTAAATAAAGAAAAGAATCATGTAAATTTAGGGTTCTACAAATATTTTTTCTTTACTGCAAAAACTGCCACTCGCTCGAATTTATTTATTTTTTGTTTTGTTTTTTTTAATAAAGTTTTAATTCAAAGATCTTCTTAAAATATATCGAGTGAGGGGAAACATTAAATGATTGTTTGATTTCTAAAAAAAGAAAAAGTGTAAAGATTCGTGCATATTAAAATAATTGTTAATAAAAATTTATATAAAAATATAGAATCGTTTTATCTATAAATAAAAATGTAAATAAAATAAAATTCGTTACTAAAGAAAAAATGTTTGTAGAACCCTAAATTTACATGATTCAAAGTTGTTTTCTTTATTTTAAACTTTCAATTTTCTAAGCTAATAAATATTACGTTTTAAAAGTAAAATAATTGTTTCATGGCCGTAACCATCGCCCTCTAAGTTATCTTAGAGGTCGCTGGCTGTACCCGAAGAGCATTTTGTTTTCATAAAAAATTGTGGGTGTGTCTAAAGCTGATGTCGGAGGCCGAACTCGAGCGGATGGCAGTTGATCGTACCAAAACAGTATTACCTCTATTTTTCTGAATTTTTTAGATGAGGCTTGATAATTTTTATTATTTGGAATAAAGCGCACAAGAGCAACAGTGGTATAGGAAAATTAGCACAGCTTAAATCTTTTACCCGGGTTAAGTAAATGAGAACAGTCTACCTCCGTGGATTGAATAAAGGGTTCGGTTCGAAGTTCTGCGAAGGCTCCCGATTACGACAAGAAGGTTCCCGAGTTCAAAAAGAAGGTTCTCAAGTTCAAAAGGTCGACGAGGGAATCCCGAGTTCCAGAATTTTCCTAAGTCCAACAAGAAATACCCGAAGAAGGCCGGAGAGCACATCGGTCGAAACGTTGTGTGGATAACAATAAAAAAAACTCGTCGGGGCGGCCTAAAGACGGTATCAGCCAGTCAGCGAGGGAGTCTATCCCCTTTTCAATAGCGCTAGACCAAGGAGATTGCTTTGGCGTCTGAGATGGAGTGCTACACCTACCACCAGCTCATTACTTTACCACACAGATCCCTGTGCTACTCATACGCTGAGTTGGCGAGGTCCCGGTATCGAACTAGGAACCTTGTGGTTTCTAGCCGAACGCTCTACCGACTGAGCTATATTTATTATCAGTTTGCGAAAATAATTATCTAATTTTTGGGGTGTAATGTTCTTACACCCCCAAAAATTAGATAATTATTTTCGCAAAAATAAGAGGAATAATTTAATTGACTATAATAAAGTATTTATATGGGAAAAACGAATCTTCAATATTTTCATTTTTGTTGTTTTTGTAATGTTATGTTTCATTTAATTTTGTTAGTTACATATCTATTAATAATGGAGATTCGCTTCCGGTTTTTGTCTGTAACAAAAACTACGTCACTGCTTACGTCACATTACCCGAAATCGTCATAACATAGAATAAATACACTCAAAATTTGAGCATGCAACATTAGACAGTCCTCATTGTTTTTTAAAACAAGTTTTAATAGATACATCCCCAGTATCATATATTTAAATATAGTTTGTTTTATTTTAATAGATATTCAAATTTAATAGAACTTAGTTTCGATTTCAAATTGTTTTTTTTGTTTTTTTTACTCCTTTAATAAATTTGATGATTTCATTATTTATGGGTCAAACTCTCCGAAATTTAATTTTTAACTTCCACCTCCACAAGCAATATCTTTCAAAAAATTATTTTTACATCGCCCGGAGGGTGATTTTTATTTTGCTAGTTTCATTAATTCATCAAATTCTAAGATAGAAGGATGAATCGATAATTATTTACATTAAAATGTTATTCATTTAAACAATTCGTGGAATTATTTTGCACGCAAATAAAACCAAAAATAAATTGTTATCTCACCTCCTCGTGTCAGTTTTATTAAAAAAGTTTCGCGCATTTTTTATACCATCTTCAGATGAAATATGAGACGCAAGTTAACATAAGAAAGGGAGATTAAAAGGTTTTTTTTATGACGATTGGTTCCTTCACACACACAGACACACACACACACATGGTTAATTAACGCTTGTATGAGATAACAGAAGATCAGAAACACGTGTCGCTAAAGTAAAATAATAATCCATTAAAAAAAAAAACATAATCCATTTTGCGGTACTTCTTTTTTATAAAATATCTAATTTTCTACCGTTGGACCCATAACAACATTTCATATATATATATATATATATATATATATATATATATATATATATATATATATATATATATATGTGTGTGTGTGTGTGTGTGTGTGTGTGTGTGTGTGTGTGTGTGTGTGTGTATTTGGGCAGCATTCTTTCATTTATACATGTAAAATTAAACAAAAGACATATCTCCTGTTTAAGAATTTTATTTTTGATCTTTTCGAGTTTTCTGGCCAACTGTTTAATATTTGGGTGGAATTCGTGGATAAGTCCATGGGACTTGAACTTTGGTGGACTTATCAACGAATTCCACCCAAATATTAAAAAGTTGGCCAGAAAACTCGAAAAGATCAAAAATAAAATTATTAAACAAGAGATGTGTCTTTTGTTTAATTATATATATATATATATATATATATATATATATATATATGTGTGTGTGTAAATATATATATATATATATATAATAGAAAAGTTGCAGAAACACCCACAACCTATCAAATATTGGACATATTCTGCCAAAATAATAACTCAATGCCTGAAGAAGACAACAGATCAGAAACAAGTGTCTCATATGTAAGATAAAAAGAATTAAACATTTTTTTCTGAGAACATAATACATTTTGCGGACCTTCTTTTTTTTTAAATATTAAATTTTCTCCCGTTGGAACCAGAACAAATTTTATATATATATATATATATATATATATATATATATATATATATATATATATATATATATATATACTTGCAGTATGATGAAAAAAGAATGGTGTTATTTCAGATGAACATTTATGGTAAAGCTCTAATTTATTGTCATATATGTGCTAGAAAGCCATGACTGAGGGTCTTAGTGTACTGGGTATGACGTTAAAATACATCTCGAGGTGAAGTTCTAATTCTGAAACTCAGGGGAATGTGGAATACTCATTCATCGCCATCAGAACTAGGTCCACTC
>CM042166.1:52300008-52307508 GCA_023376005.1 Doryteuthis pealeii | reverse complement strand
AGCACCCTTCATCACCATTGCTCCTCTGGTCACTCTGACCGGATGGGTAGTAACTGTTAGGGTCCCATTTATGGGTTAATAGAAATGTATTTATTAAAAACATTGTGTATCCTACTGTCCATATGGCAACCCACAAAACTTTGTATAATATATATATTTACCAACCCTCCGCACGACAGGATGCACACACAAGGTCAATTTCTTAAGCGGGTTTAACAGGTTTGATTCAGAGTTTTCCTTCTCCTATCGTTTGCCTAACCAAGGTTAAAGAGCCAAGACTGTCCTACTATTTACCCATAGTGGAGGGAGAGTAGATTCATACCTTTCCCAGGGTATAGCGCTAAGTGAAATGCAATTACTACTCGCAGGATTTGAACTCGGGGCGACGTCCATTTCCATATAGATTAACCATACACCACGCGCTTATACTTTGTATAATATGTGTTAGAAAACGGTTGATGAGGGCCTTCATCCTGGGTATGACGTTAAACTCAATCTGATGGTGAAGTTCCAATCTGGAGTTCTGGGGAGTAGGGAGTACCCTCCATCACCATTACTCCCAGTCCACCCTGAACCAGGCTGGTAGTACTGTTAAGGTCTATCTATAGGTTAAATAAGAAGAACATGAAATTAAAAATAAAATAAATGAATAAACAAAATGTCGTCTGCAGAAATAACCTGTCGGAATTTTATCCTCAAAAACAAACCAAAGCCGACGTATTAGCAGTCGTCCAACTTTTTTTTTTTAATTTAAAAATAACAAAAATACTGCTGTAAGCCTAAATTACAAATTTATTACTATAAAAATATATTATTATACTTGCAAGAATTTTCCTCCTTGCAAATTAAGAAGAAGAAGAGAACTTGTTATGGCCGTGGGTGGCGACCCTGATGCTTAAGGATAGAGCCCAGGTGGATGAGCAGTTCATGACTTGCAATACTCCACTTTGGCCCTATCTTGGGCTAGACGTGGCGGGGTGAGAGGCTCCCTCCGATCAATCGGCTGGTCACGTCAAGCCAAGCACCTATATGATTTTCCCAACCTATGCCCTTATGGCAAGCCCCACCCCTTTTTATCATATGGGTGCTAGAAGGCGATGGTTGAGGTCTACATGTCCTGGAATGACGTTAAACTCTATCTGATGTGAGGTTCCAGTTTTGGAGGTTTGGGGAATGTGGAGCACCCTTTTCATCACCATTGCTCCCTGGCCACTCTACCCGGAGTGGTAGTACCTGTTAGGGTCCCATTCTATGGGTTAAATAGAAAAATGTATTCATAAAAAAATTGTATTATCCATTAAGAATTGATTTATTTCAAAACTTTATTGGCATTAAATGACCCACTGTGGTTGATATGCCGTAAACAAAACAAACAAACAAAAGAGAACTTGTTATCTGTTGGATTTGCCATTCCGGCAGATCACAGAGTGAAAACAAAAGAAAACGAAAAGATAGACAAATACTTGAACATTGTCAAAGACATAACAAAAAAACAAAAAAACGGTGAGGCGTGAAAATGATACAATTATAGTTGGTCCCAAAGATTTGGAAAACAGAGATTGGAAAAATTAAATCAGAGGATACACAACGACCACTGCATTGTGTGTATCAGCTAAAATCTAAATCTAGACAGCTAGAACACACACATATATATATATATATATATATATATATATATATAATATAATATATATATATTGCAAAAACACCACAGAAATACTGTTAAATGTGAACATAGAAAGATTAAATACAAGCATTTTGTGGTGTTTTTCATATGCTTTTTTTATTATACTCATACCTGTCGGGATTCATTCCTTCTTTTAACGCTGTATATATTATTATATATTAGTTAATACTATAGTTAGTATATATATAGTGTGATGATAGTTCACTGTTCTCAGCTTCTCTGCTGGAAAGTGTACCAAGCAGTATTATTGGTAGATGTGCTCAATATAATACAGAGGCTGGTTACTACGCTACGCAACCTTTATACTGCCCCATAAACACTCTCATACATTCAATTTACCTCAACGATGCATACGCCACATCATTTTTATCCAATCATACGCTCCATGTTATTGAATTTTTGAAAATTTTTTCGATTTTCCTTATCATTTGAAACAATCCTTCACCCCGATGATTGGCATCGCATGAAACCAATAATGATTGTGAATGTTTCCTTGTCACCTAATAATAGATATGTAAAACCTTTATATATTTATCTTATTATTTCATATATAATATATATAATAATTTCGATTAATCATTGGACAAGCAAATTCGGCGATACCATGTGCCGGAGAACACTGTACAGCTGTTTCGACCGTAATTTGGTCTATCAGCAGTGTATAAGCCTACGATCTCCACGTACAGAGATCGAACGCGGAGAACCCGGAATGCAAAGTCAGAACTTTAACCCTAAGGCCAAACCGGACCCGCCGTTACATGAAACTCGCCAAAATCATTAGGCAATGGTATTCGCCGAATTTGCTTGTCATGATTAATCGAATTATAATAAATAAAAATTCTCTCATAAAAATAAAATCACACACACACCACACACACACACACACACACACACACACATATATATATTATATAATATAGATAATTGTCATATCATAAATAATAATATTAACTATACAATTTTCTTTTTGCCAAGTGTTATAGTATGCAAGCATTATTTTCAGGTTGGTACGACCCTCCTTGGTGAGTTTGGTAGCATACTTTTACCATCAAACTATTTGCCGGGTTTTTCTTACCGAGAGGTACCAATAAGCTTGTATATATATATATATATATATAAGAAATACACACACACAACACACACACACACTCAGCACACAGCAACACACCACATACATGCCTACTTTTCCGTCTACATTGCAAGTTACAGTTAATTCTGAAGGACAGGGAAAATTCTTTTTTGCCGATCCTAATTTGATAACATTTTTTGTTTTTTTTGCTTTCTCAAACATAAACACGAATATTCTTGTTTTTCAATATAGTTCTGTAAATGACATGCTTCATTTTATTTTATTATGGGGGGGGGGGCGATATTCAGCGGCAACACATCAATATTTCTTGGGTGCGATGAGCGGTTGAATTTAATTCGTTTGGGANATAATAATTATGATGATTAATAATAAATTTATAGCAATAGTACTACTTCTACAACTACTACTATTAAAAATACTACTACTACTACTACTATACTACTACTACTAATAATAATAATAATAATAAATAAATAATAATAATATAATAATAATAAGTAAAGTTGACGGGGCGGCCTGAAGTCGGTATCAGCCAGTCAGCGAGGGAGTCTATCCCTCAATTTTCAATAGCGCTAGACCAAGGAGATTGTTTTAGCATCTGAAGTGGAGCGCCACACCTACCATCAGCTCCTTACTTTACCGCACAGATCCCTGTGCTACTCATATGCTGAGTTGGCGGGGACCGGTATCGAACTAGGAACCTTTTGGTTTCTAGCCGAAACACAAAAAAAAAGAGAACGAGTCAACTGGTGAACTTTCCGGCTCCAACAGATCACAGGGTGAAGCTGAAGGAAAATGAAAGATGGATAAATACGTAGACCTAGCCAGAGAATTGAAAAAGGCTCCAGTGAAATTCTATGAGGTAACGCTGATGGGAAAACCTCAAAAGGAGTGAAAATAATAATAATAATAATAATAATAATAATATAATAATAATAATAACAACAAACACTAAACAACTCAAGAATGAGACTGAAAAACCTTAAGAAAGAAATTAAATCCCTAATAATAGCAGCACAAAACAATGCCAAAAGAGTCAAAGCGAGAGTAGACGCAAGAGAATATCAGAATGTATGGAGGTAAAGACGAAACTGCTAATCACATAATAAGTGAAAACAGCAAACTAGCACACAGGTAGTACAATACTAACAGGACTGGGTGGGAAAGGTGATCCACTAGATGCGTGCAAGAAATTAAATTGTCAATACAACAAAATGGAAACATGCACAAACCAGAATCTGTCATACAGAATGATTTTGAGATATAAACAAATCATCCAATCCTTACCGCAACACTCCACTTTGGCCGTTACTTATGTTAGACGGGCGGTTGGAGAACCCCCCCCCCCGATCAATCGGCTAGTCACCTATATGATTGTGTCAACCATACTGTCCATATGGCAAGCCCCAACCCTTTTTATCATATGGGTGCTAGAAGGCTGCGACTGAGGGTCTACATGTCCTGATGGTGAGGTTCCAGTTTTGGAGGTTTGGGGAATGTGGAGCACCCCTTCATCACCATTGCTCCCTGGTCCCTCTGACCCGGATGGGTAGTAACTGTTAGGGTCCCATTTATGGGTTAAATAAAATGTATTTATTAAAAAACAATTGTGTATTCCTACTGTCCATATGGCAACCCCAAAAACTTTGTATAATATATATATTTACCAACCCCTCCGCACGAACAGGATGCGACACAAGGTCAATTTCTTAAGCGGGGTTTAACAGGTTTGAATTCAGAGTTTTCCTTCTCCTATATCGGTTGCCTAACCAAGGTTAAAGAGCCCAGACTGTCCTACTATTTACCCATAGCTGGAGGGAGAGTAGAATTCATACTTTCCCAAGGGTATTAGCGCTAAGTGAAATGCAATTACTACGTCCAGGATTTGAACTCGGGGCGACGAGTCCATTTCCCATGACTTTAACCATCACACCACGCGCTTATACTTTGTATAATATATGTGTTAGAAAACGGTTGATGAGGGCCTTCATGTCCTGGGTATGACGTTAAACTCAATCTGATGGTGAAGTTCCAAATCTGGAGTTCTGGGGAGTAGGGAGTACCCTCCATCACCATTACTCCAGGTCCACCCTGAACCAGGCTGGTAGTACCTGTTAAGGTCATATCTATAGGTTAAATAAGAAGACATGAAATTTAAAAATAAAATAAATGAATAAAACAAAATGTCGTCTGCCAGAAATAACCTGTCGGAATTTTATCCTCAAAACAAACCAAAAGCCGACGTATTAGCAGTCGTCCAACTTTTTTTTTTTTAATTTAAAATATAACAAAAATACTGCTGTAAGCCTAAATTACAAATTTATTAGCTAAAAAATATATTATTATACTTGCAGAATTTTCCTCCTTGCAAATTAAGAAGAAGAAGAGAACTTGTTATGGCCGTGGGTGGCGACCATGATGCTTAAGGATAGAGCCAGGTGGATGAGCAGTTCATGACTTGCAATACTCCACTTGGGCCCTATCTTGGGCTAGACGTGCGGTCGGAGAGGCTCCCTCCGATCAATCGGCTGGTCACGTCAAGCCCTAGCACCTATATGATTTTCCCACCCCTATTGCCCTTATGGCAAGCCCCAGCCCCTTTTTATCATATGGGTGCTAGAAGGCGATGGTTGAGGGTCTACATGTCCTGAGAATGACGGTAACTCTATCTGATGATGAGGTTCCAGTTTTGGAGGTTTGGGGAATGTGGAGCACCTCTTCATCACCATTGCTCCCTGGTCCACTCTTACCGGAGTGGTAGTACCTGTTAGGGTCCCATCTATGGGTTAAATAGAAAAATGTATTCATAAAAAAATTGTATTATCCATTAAGAATTGATTTATTTCAAAACTTTATTGGCATTAAATGACCCACTGTGGTTGATATGCCGTAAAACAAAAACAAACAAACAAAAGAGAACTTGTTATCTGTTGGATTTTGCCATTCCGGCAGATCACAGAGTGAAAACAAAAGAAAACGAAAAGATAGACAAATACTTGAACATTGTCAAAGACCTAACAAAAAAAACAAAAAAACGGTGAGGCGTGAAAATGATACAAATTATAGTTGGTCCCAAAGATTTGGACACAAGATTGGAAAAATAAAAATCAGAGATAATCAAACCAACCAGACCACTGCATTGTGTGTATCAGCTAAATCTAAAATCTAGACCAGCTAGAACCCACACACACACACACACACACACATATATATATATATATATAATATATATATATACATACATATATATATATATATATATATATATATATATATATATATATATAATATATATATATAATGTTGTTCTGGTTCCAACGGGGGAAATGTAATATTTTATAAAAAAAAGAAGGTCCGCAAAATGTTCGTTCAAAAAAAAATGTTTTATTCTTTTTATTTCACATACACAACGTGTTTCAGATATTCTGGTATCTTCTTCAGGCTTTGATCGATACATTTATTATATATATATATATATATATTATATATATATATATATATATATAAAATAAATATATATATATATATATATATATATATATATATATATATATATATACATACATAGGTTATGCGTGTTTCTGTAATTTTGCTGTTATGGTTGTTTAATAACGGTTGAACGCTACATTATTCTTTTCAATATATATATATATATATATATATATATATATATATATATATATATATATATATATTATATATATATATATATATATGATATATAAAAAAGAATAAAACACCACAAAAATGCTGTAAAGTGAAAAACATTTAAAAAATTTAACAGCATTTTGTGTGGTGTTTTCATATCTTTTTATATATATCTCATACCGTCGGATTCATTTCCTTTCTTTTAACTATATATATATATATATATATATATATATATGGTATTTGTGTAAAAGGTGACTTACCGGTGAAAATGGTCACAATGGTTAGTTGATGCAAGTTTCACAATGATAAGACAGCGATATAACAAATATAAGTGCTCATACATGAGTAGAGCAAAATTTATTATTAAATGGTACACAGTAATAAACTATTCGAATTTCACTATAGGATCTTCAGGGTTAAATCCATTGGATTAATCAAGATATTGATTAATTGCAGTCGATTTTCACGTGTGTATTTTTTTCGACTGCAATTATTAATACCTTGATTAATCCATGGACTTAACCCTGAAGATCTTTATTGGAAACTCGAGTAAGTTATTACTGTGTACCATATTATAATATATATATATATATATATATTATATATATAATATATATATAAAGTTAAACCTATAGTGTCAGATATACCTACTAATAGTTTCGCTTAGTAGCTCATACGGGATAGAATGATGTGATATGAATTAGATTATTGACCTGATGAGCTATTAAGCAAAAATCATTAGTAGGTATATCTGACTCATTAGTGTTAAATTTATTATTTGCTCTACTTAGGTATTGAGCACCTTTTACTTTTTAGCTTTAGAAACCTACCGGTTTATATATATATATATTATATATATAATATATATATATAATATATATATATATAATGTGTGGTGTGTCGGTTAGCCTAGGGATCGAGTCTCCTGACTCTGCATCCTGGGTTCTCCGGTTCAATCTCTGTCGGGGGAGATCGTAGGTATACACTGCTGATGAGACCAAATTAGGTCAAAACAGCTGTACAGTGTTCCTCACGTCGCACATGGTAATTCGCCGAATTTGCTTGTCATTAT
>CM042166.1:52277508-52290008 GCA_023376005.1 Doryteuthis pealeii | reverse complement strand
TTGATTAATCCAGTAGATTTAACCCTGGAGATCTTTAGGGTCAAACTCGAGTAGGTTGATACCCTATACCTTTATGTTAATATATATATATATATATATATATATATATATATATATATATATATATATATCGTTTGAGACAAAGCAGAATAACAATAAAAATGAAACAAAATAATCTATTGCATAAATGACAATTACAGTCTATCTGTGTATATCCCATTGGGCCTACACCAACACCTGTGACCTATCATGATAAAAAATTAACACATATGTTGAGCTAATATTTAGAAACAGGGCTGGATAATTGGATTTCAATAAAATATATTTACAATAGAGGAAAAAAAGAGAAGACGTTTCAGAGGAGAGAGAGAGAGAGAGAGAGAGAGAGAGAGAGAGAGAGAGAGAGAGAGAGAGAAATGGAAAAGGAGAGTAATTCTACATTGAAATAAGTAAGAGTGAGAGAATGTCAATCACGCCACAAACGCTTAATCTAATTGTTTTCAAAAAATACTCTTACGATATAAAATAATCAAACAAGTTGATCGAAAATAAAATAACAAAATGTCATTGTTTAATTTGTTGTTAATAGACTGGCAATATCTAACTCTACTCTTTGCCTGCTACCCACCCCCCACCGGATGGACCAAATTTTAATTAAAGAGTATGCGAGTATTTATCAACTTGAACAATTTAAGCTTAAAATACTTGATTTTTCAATTGTAAATCCAGTATGGCACCTAGGTCGCTAACATTTTAAGGAGTACCATGGGAACTCCAAATAACCCTGCATTTCTCGGGTTTTACCGCGTAGTACAGCTACTTATACACAAAATGGATGTACTGACTATGATATTGAATAGATCTGATGGTGAGGCTCCAGTTCTAGAGATCTAGTGAGGTCAGGGTTCTTCTTTATTGCCATGACCTCAAGGCTGCTTTGAACTAGAGTGGTAGTACCTGTTAGTGTCCCATCTATGGTTTAAATATATCTGTTTAAAAACTGTACGTATTCGATAGGACATAAAATGTTCTCAAACAAAAACACAAAATATGTAAATAGGAAAGTAAAATGAATGCTAGAACCCAAAAATCTCTTTAAAAACACATCACAAGAAATGTAAATATTAGGTTGTTACAAAAATAATGGCCGATTGAAATTGTCGAAAAGGATCCACTTTTCGTCACAAGAGACTATTCGGTCAAGAAAGGGGTCATTGGTGTTACACAAACTGAGCATCGAGCACACTTCAAACCGCCTAAGTTTTTGGTGCTCATTGAGCTCATGAGGAACCCATTTATCGAGCTTTTTCACCTTTCCAATACTCTGTAAATGGCGGGAGACTGTTGCAATGTTGACACCAAGTGTCTGAGACATTTCTCTGACACTTTGTCGTGGATTTTGCTCAACAACTGCCTGCAATTGTTCATTATCAAGACTGTATGTCCGTCCTCTACCTTCTTCATTTTCAAGACTCTCATCTCCATTGCGGAATTTCTGGAACCACCTTCGTACAGTCCGATCACTTGTGGATTCATCTCCCCATGCTTTGTTGATATTGGCAGCAGTTTCGGAGGCACTGTGCCCAAGCTTGAACTTATCCAACATAAGAAGGCGAAGGTCATGTTTAGGCATGTTCATCTTTGAAGGCCCCTATCTTTAAAAAATACTTTCTATCTGAAAATAAATTAAATTTTATTTTTGAGCACACATTGATTATTATATATGCAAAAATTCATCTGAAATAAATAACAAATTCTATTTTAAAATGACATTTCAAAACCGAGCATGTTTATAACAATCTAATAGGATCAGAAAAATCTCTCAGGAAACAACATAAAAATGTAAAACTTACTCTACGGCGGGAATGGTTGTGGTTGACAGTCTTTCGTCTACGAGAGACGATGGAGCAGTGTCAAAGTTTTTTCTTTCTTTTTCTTTTTTCTTTTCTTTTTTTCTTTTTCTCTATGTACTGCATAGCCGGGGCGGGTTTGCATGGAATGATAAGCTGTTGCCCATGCAGCAAATCCCCCCTCTCCACACTGCCGCTGTGATCGAAAGGAAAGGTAAGATACTAGTGCGGTTTGTCAACGGCAGTGTCACAGGAGTTGATGGGTAGCACTGGATTTCAGCATCACACCACACTTAGGGGCTCCGGTTCCTGATTTGTTTTTGGAGTTTACTCCCCTAGTCTTTCGTTGAAGACAGCACAGTTTTTGTGTCGGACTTTTCCTTGACTTCGATGGGTTGCTGACCAATGCTAAAGAGTCCCTTTTAACCGATTTGGGATCCATGCAGGTATCGCGTCAAGATAACACACATATTGAAGATACTTTACCAACGTCAAATCCCCATATCCAAAAATCAATCTCTCTCTTGTAATTAAATCTTAACCAATTTAAATTACCAGGATCAGAAAATTCGGCTAACATCGCGTATGATATGTAAAACAATGGACAGCTGTTTCGACATTATTGGGTCTTCTCAGCTGAGTATATCCCTGTTATCTACTCCTGTTGCGGGTATATTGCTCGTATATGTACAAGAACAACCATTTTCCTAACCCCTATGTATAAAACAACCCTAGACGTGTTGATATGCCGTTAAAATCAATCAATCAAATATTATGGTGCGTTGTTTGCAGGAGATTTGCTACAAAATATTTATACATACAAGGGTCATTCAATAAATAAGCCACAGAAAGGAGAGCTAAAAGAAAGGAGAGCTAAAAGAAAGGAGAAACAGCAGCACTCCCAACACCTACAGAAAGCATCATCTTTTATTTGCAGCCATTGCACCAGAGACTACCATTCGAGGATCGGTCTGTTCAGCCACTCATGTAGCTGTAAGTGAGAGAGAGAAACAAAAACAAAAACAAAAACAAGAACAACAAAAAAGCAACAAAAAAAACAAAAAAACAAACTACGCCATCGTCTAAAATAGACGGAAGGTTGCCAACAATAGTTGGCTTACCCGCTTTGTTCGGATTAATAGTGTAAATGATACTGGACTCCTAATTTATATATATATATACTAGAAGTGGCTACCCAGCATTGCTTGGGGAGAGGGGGTTCAAAAGCTTCTGGTGTATTGATTTGTTTACTTTTGAGATTTAAAAATGCTGCACTATAAAAAGAAACCAAAAAAATGAACAAGAGAAAAATGCAACAAAAAAAAAGACAAAACAAATAAAAAAAACAACAAACAGCTGGGATCTATTAACTGGTAAAAATATTGAGTTGGTTTCAATATTTGGTTTGTACAAGTGTTATTCCGATAAGTCAGCGTTATAACAAATATAAAGTGCTCAATACGTAAGTAGAGTGGATTTATTATTATAGTGTGTACAGAAATAACCTACTTGAGTTTCACCATAAGGATCTTTAGGGTTAAATCCACTGAATTAATCAAAATGACTGCAGGAGTTCATGTAAATATATCATTTATTTGCATATTTACGAAAAGTAACTCCTGCAGTTAGCTGTGATTAATCAATATCTTGATTAAATCAGTGGATTTAACCCTGAAGATTCTCATGGTGAAACTAGAATAGGTTATTTCTGTACACACACACACACACACACACACACACATACACACTATATATATATAGCGAAGAGATGAAGTCATGTCTTCGCGCCCCCCCCATATATATAATTGTTTTCTCATATGAATGATCAAAACCCAGAGTAAAATCAATCTCCTTTACAATATGATATACATCAATATATTGTATTATTTGGATTATTCAGACTATTGTCCTCATTTTTATTGTTATTTTTACATTGCTTCGGCCGATGTACCCTCTGACCTTCTACAGGTATTTTTTGTCGACCTCTGGAGCCTTCTCGAACTCGGGAACCTTCTTTCTAAACTCGGGAACCTTTTTGTCGTAATCGGGAGTCATCAGGGAACTTTGAACCCAACCTTTATTCAATTCACGAGAATGTCCTGTTCTCATTCCGCTAATCATAGCTGCGATACAGGTATTGGGCTGTGTTAATTATCATTATATGTTGCTGTCGCCCATGACCAGGATTGAACCTGCAGCCTAGAGGTAACTGTGCCTTAGAACAGTATTAACTCAACGCCTTTATCCACTACGCTATGTGTTCAATTGGAAAATTCAGTGCGAATTTTGGGAACATATAAACCTAATGTATTGTTTTACCTAGAATATTTACCTTTACCCATCTACGAGTACAAACGTAACATTGAATTGTGTGACAGCAACAACTGTTTATTCCAACACATATCCAAAATACAATACAGCTTTAATTTCAACAATGCATCCATGATCGCACACATCCACAACAAAATATTAAGACAAATATTCGAAGCCAGCGCTATAAGCAATACCCAAATGTTAATTGAAGATTCGGATTCTTTATATTTCCTCACTTTATATTTATGTATAAATTTTTTGCCTTGGCTCATATTGCGTTTTTATTTTATTCTTAATCTAATCTAGCCTTTTTTTAATTATAGGTTCATATTGTATTCATCTATATACTTGGTCTAATTAAGCCTATCATATATGAGCTGATTCTTTGAGTCGTCTTCTCTTCCAATGTTCTTCCCAATCTATTTGTTACATAATCTATGCGGTTGTATAAGATTATTGTCAATCCCCTGTAATTCTAAAGGGATGGCCCTTTTCATACCATGGGTGGGACTTTCCATGGAATAGTACAGAAAGCCCGCCAAATTACGTGAAGTCACGTGGGACCTGGTTGGGTCCACAGTTTTCAGTTAGACGTCGGGCAGATAAGGTCTTTCTGCCTTAACTGGAACTCAGCATACGCGCGCTGTGTTTAAAATAAAAGCTTAAGAAAAATAACACGGTCTTGTGATTAATGAATGTCTTGGTAACAAGACTGATATAGAAGAAATGAGTTAAGTGCGACCGACAACCAAGACGAAGTCACCAAGACGAAGTCCAGATGTTAGAAGAGATCTAAAAGAACTTAAGATGTCAAAGACCCCAGAAGAAGTAAGTAAAGAAGAAGGGTATACAACATATTAGCTCAACTTCGTCCTATATTGGCAGATGTTTTCCCTTTTAATTTCATATATTGTCAGCCATAACCGACTTTTCTATTTCCCCTTTTACCACTGCTTTACGGAGTTTTTGAGGAAGAATGGTTTTGGTTTGTTTCTTAGCTTGCTCAAAGAATAACGGTGTTTGTGCCAACAATGCGCGTTTAGCAGATAAAACAGAGTCAGATAATTAGCAGCAACTAAGGTTATTCCAATCACAAAATATTGAAACTAAAAACTAGTCTATGGGATAAATAGAAAAATGTGTTTATCAAAAGATTGAGTATCTATTAAGAATGAATTTATTTCAAAACTTTATTAAATGACCCACTGAGGTTGATGTGCCGTAAAACAAAACAAACAAAGTTTCAATTCATGAATGAATATTTAGAAAACTAATGACAGCATTAGATGGGTAAATGCAAGATAACAGTGACCAATGACAAAAAATGACAATTTCAAGTATCACATGGAGAATCCTCGTGGTATAGTGGTTAAATAGTACCCCCACAAGAAGAAGAAGAAGAAGAAGAAGAAGAAGAAGAAGAAGAAGAAGAAGAAGAAGAAGTGGGAATGAAAAAAGAAAAAAGGAAGGAAGAAGAAGAAGAAGAAGAAGAAGAAGAAGAAGAAGAAGAAGAAGAAGAAGAAGAAGACAATTATTTCATGTTTTGGTCAATAATTTGGTTTAATTATAACAGTTGTTTTTGCTGGACGGCCCACACTATCGTGCTCATGAGCTGACTTTCACAGAAGAACGTCGCTTATGAATTCGTCCCTGTTTCTCCAGCAGTGTCCTGTGTGTCTTGTTCGTCGTACACGGATGGTTGTGTGATATCGGGCAAGTGGTCGTACAGCTGTTTTCTCGTGGGGTGTTGTTTCTATGTCTTGTTTAAGATTGCACGTCCAGCAAAGACGTACATTGACCAGCTCTGCGCAGATTCTGGACGCTACGCAGAGGACGCCCCCAGGAGCAATGAATGATAGGGACGTGTGGTGAGAGATTGTCATGGATATCTGGGCTAATAGTGCGACATGATGTTGTTGTTGTTTTGGATGATGAGGATGATGATGATGCAGATGATGATGATGATGATGAGGAGGAGAAGATATCATTTGTGTTTGGCATGCATTTAGAAAATCTTAATATGGTTGAGATCATTATCTACCACAAAATTAAGTGCCTTGACAAGAACGAAGGATTTCGGTGAAAATGAATGTTTGTGGTATAGAATATTTTTTTTAATGCCATGAGACTGCACGCAAAAGTATGTTTATGAAAATATAAGCTATTCTATATCTATACCTATATCTATATCTATTTAAATAGAAATACATTACGTATATATGTTTATTCATAAAGGTAAGTTAAATATAAATCTTGATACAGATGTAAACAAAAGAAAAAGGCGAAAATACGCAAAAAATACCTGTCATGTGTGTTTCATTTCTCTTATGTAAAACGTATGTAAATACATAGAAAAAAACTCACACACACACACACACACACACACATGAATGTATTTATAAGTGCATATATATATATATATATATATATATATATATATATATATATATATTATATTCATGATACACACGAATATAATATGTATATATTTGTATTACTAGACACACACACAGGCTCAAAACACACAAATATATATTGGGTGTAAGAGTATGATATATAGTGCACACAAAGACACAGACACACACACACACACACACACATATATATATATATATATGTATGTATGTATGCATATGCAAATAATATAGTACGCATTTTCATGTCATAAGTACGTATGTGCATGCATACTAACATTTGTATGCGTATGTATAATGTAAAATCTCACACATACATTCTCTTGTTCGAAAAAAAAATGTTTCGTCATATAAAGATGTAAATCTACTTCGATACATAGTACCGCACACGAATTATATATATATATAATATATATATATATATATATATATATAATATTATAATTATAAATGTATATATATATATATATATATATAATATATACATATATATAAATACACACACACACACACATATACATATATATATATAATCTTCTTATGTAGGTGTGCGGTATATATGTGCGTTCTTGTACGTAAGTAAGGATTTATGTATAAACGCATATAGCCCTAGTGTTAAAAAATGAAAAAATCTGTTGTGTTTTCAGCTTAAAAAAGGGCCAATTTTTTTTTTCTCTTGCTGCGAAAATCATCTGGTGTTTTTCTCAAGCTTCTGACGAACGAGATGCTTGTGCAAACATCTTAGTTTTGGTGGTACACGCAACGAAGATTGGTGTACAGTAATTGCCCTGAACGCTGTACGCGAGTAAAACCGAGACTACTGCATACTTCGGGGCTCGAAGTCTTTTTCGCATACATCTTATTCGTATAATACCGTTTTAGTTTTGCCGTCTTCTCAGATGTTTGAGGCCTGTAAGCCATTCTGATAGCATGTTATATTTCGTTATTATTGTTTCTTTCTGTTCTTTTTTCTTCTCATTTCTTTGTTTCTTGTTTTTTTTTCCCCTTTTTTCTCCTTTTTTCCTTTTTCCTTTTTTCTTCTTTCGCTTCTTTAAAGTATAGCCTTCTTATGTAGCGCTGTGAAATGCTAGATGGTGCTAGCACTTCTTTCCATTGCTTAAAAGTTCTTTATGGGCAAATACATTCGTTACTTTTTCATTTTATAACGGGTGATATTTCCTTTTCTTTCTTTTATCTCTTTTTTTTATTTTCTTGTCTTTACCTGCTTACTTTTCGTTTCAGGTTTTGGCGGCTTTTCATTCTATGGCTTTCATTCTCTTTAATTTTTTCGTGTTATGATTGTTTCGTTTGCTTTTTTTATAAATGAACTTGTCTTTTTTGCCTTTCTTTCTTTTTTTTTTCTTTTTTTTCTTCTTGTCTTTTTTTCATTCTTTTAATGCATGCAACGTGTTACATGTTCGTTCATTTTTCATGTTTTTTTTAATACAGTTTAACAATTTCCTTTTCTTTCTTTATCCTTTCTTTTTTCTTTCTTTAGCTGCTTTCAAATGTTGACGTCCTATTGTCTTTCATTCTCTCTTTTATTTTTCCGTGGGTAAGATTGTTTGTTTTGTTTGTTTTGTTTCTTGTTTTTTTTCTTCTTTGTTTCTTTTTCTATTAAGTTGGTGTTCGCGCATTTTGAATCTTTTTTTAAATACGGTTTTATCATATTTCATTTCTTTTTTTTATATTCCTTTTTTTATTTTCTTTCTTACTGTTTTAGTTTTCTTTTTCAAATTTTGGTGGTATTTCTTTCTTCTGCCTTATATTCTTTTTTTTTTCGTTGGCGTTTTCATTTTCTTTCTTTGTTTTTCTTTTCTTTTTCTTCCTTTATTTTCAGATATTTTTTCAATTTCTTGATTTTTTTTTTTTTTTTGCATATTTCTTTATCTTTTCTTTCTTCGTTATTTTATTTTTTTTACCTGTTTACTTTCCTTTCAATTATCTGGTGCCTAATTCTTTTTTCTTTTCTTATCTTAATTCTTTTTTTCGTGGGTAAGATTTGTTTGTTTTTGTTTCTTTTTTTTCTTTTCTAATGCAAAACGTTATCTTCGCCATTTCATTTTTTTTTAATCACGGTTTATTATATTATTTCTTTTCTTTATCCGTTCTTTATTTTCTTTCTTCTTCCCGCTAAGTTTCTTTCAATTTTGGGTGACTATTTTATTCTTTTTATTTTTTTCAATGTCTTTTGTTTTTCGTGATGAGATGTCTTTCTTTCTTTCGTTTTTTTTTTTCTTTTTTTTTTCTTTCTGTTAATGAAATAACACTTTCAATGTTTTTTCAATTCTTTTTTTATATAGTTTAATCTCAATTTCTTCTTTCTTTCTTTCTTTTATTCCCTTTTTTATTTTCTTTTCTTTTTCAAACCGTGCTAAGGTGTCTTTCAATTTTTTTCGGTGGCTTATTTTCATTCTGTCTTTCAATCTCTTTATTTTTCGTGTAGATATTCTTTTTCCTTTTTCTCGTTTCTTCTTTCTTTCTTTTTCCTTTCTTTTTTTTCTTTCTTTTATGCCAAAAACGTTTTCCCATAATTTTCATTATCTTCATTCTTTATTCTTTGTTTTTTTTTTTTCTTTTAATCCTTTATCAATTTGGTTTCTCTTTTTTCGAAGTGGCCTATTCTCATTCTGTATTCATTCTTTTCCTCTTTTTATGATACTAAGATGTTTTAATACTCTTCTTTTTTAAAAAAAAACTCTTTTTTAGACTATTTAGCTTTCGTTGTTTCTTTTAATTTTATCTTTATTTTGCTTCGGTTATGGTTATTTCCGTTGCATATTTTTTTTGCTTTTCTTCTTCCGTCTTTTCCTTCTTTCCCTTTTCTTCCTTCTTTCTTGTTGTTTTTTCTTTCCTTTCTTTCTTCTTTCTTTCTTTAATTTCTTTCTTTTTATGTCATTTCTCTTCTTTCTCTTCCTTCTTCTTTTGTTTTCTTCTCTTCTTTCTTTCTTTCCTCTTTCTCTTCCCTTTCTTTCTTCTTCCTTTTCTTTTCTCTCTTTCCTTTCCTCGCTCTTGTTTTTTTTCCTCTTTTTTTATTTCTTTCTCTCTTTTTCCTTTCTTTCTTTGTCTTTTTTTCTTTCTTTCTTTCTTTCCTGTTTTCCCTTTCTTCTTTCTTTCTTTTTTCTTTCTTTCTTTCCTTTCCTTTCTTCTTATTTTGTTATTTCCTTCATTCTTTCTCTCTTTTTCTTGATAAAATTGTTTGTTTCTCCTTTTTTTTTTTCGCTCTTTTCTTTTTTATTTTACCCTTTTGTTTCTTTTCTTTCCCATCTTTTCTCTTTTAATCAGTTTATTTTTATATCTTATTTCATATCTCTTTATTGTCATTTCTTCTTTCCTTTTTTCTTCTTTTTTTCTTTCTTTCTTTCTTTCTTTTTTCTTTTTTCTTCTTCTTCTTCCTTTTTTCTTCTTCCTTTTTTTTCTTTCTTTCTTTTTTTCTTTTTCTTTCTTTCTTTATTCTCTTTTTTTTTCTTTCTTTTCTTTCTTTCTTTCTTTCTTTCTTTCTCTTTTTTTTTCTTTTCTTTTATGAATTGTTTTTTTTTATTATCTTTTTTTGAAATTAATGTTTATTGTTTTTTTTTTTTCTATATTTCATTGATATTATGTTTTTTTGCATTAGTTAGATACCGGCCCTCGCCAACTCAGCGTATGAATAGGAACAGGGATCTGTGCGGTAAAGTAAGGAGCTGATGGTATGTGTAGCGCTCCACCTCAGACGCAAAAACAATCCCTTGGTATTGCGCTATTGAAAAGGGATACACTCCCATGCTGACTGGCTGATACCGACTTTAGGCCATCCCGACGACTTTACTTTTATATTTCTATCTATCTAAGAATTTCTTTCTATCTTTTTGCGTTTATAGGTCGTTTATTTGTTCTACTATTTATACCTTTTTATTCTCTTTTTCCTTCTTTCCTACTTTCTTCCTTTCTTTTCTTTCTTTCTTTCTTTCTTTCTTCATTGAATTCGTTATTAATTACTTTTTCTTTTTCCATTTTTCTTTACTTAATTTATTCATTTATTTCCGTCATTTCAATGCCTTTTCTCTTTTTCTTTCCTTATACTTTCGATTTTTTTCTTTCGTTCTTTATTCTTTCTGTCATTTTTATCTTTTTCATTCTTTCTTAAATTCTTCCTTCCTTTCTTCTTCATTCATATCATTTTATTCATACGGCATTTCACCTGTATTTCAATTTCTTTCTTTCTTTCTTTCCTATTAAGTTTTTCTTTTTTTCATATGTTGCAACCATAGTAAGTTTTATGACCTAACACACATACACACACATACACTACACGTATATATATATATATATATATATATATATATTATATATAATATATATATACACATTTTATTCATATTTCATTTCACCTGTATTTCAATTTCTTTCTTTCTCGTATTGAGTCCTATTAAAGTTTTTCTCTTTTTTCATATGTTGCAACCATAGTCAGTTTTATGACTACATACACACACAACGTATATATATATATATATATATATATATATATATATATAAATATATATATATATATATATATATATATATATATATATATATATATATATATATATATATATATTATATATATATAGTTGTGCCAATGACGCATTGATTCTGACAGCTTATAGGGTCGACCACAGAAATAAAGTGTGAAGTTTTATCCCAGAGGCCGATATATTGATGCTTGTCAACAGACGTTTACCTAAAAAAATATTTTTAATTCATATAAAAAATAAACTACGATTTGAAATTTTTGAACATATTTAAATCATATATTTCTAACTACATTTCGAAAAATAAAATAAAAACTTTTACATTAACTACTACTACACCAACTACAAAACCACTCAACTACTACTACTGATGCCACTGAACAGTTCTGGGTCGGACCAAGGAATTAATCAACTATATCCAAGTAATATACAGGCTATTCGCCATACTTATACCACAATTAAATTGTTATGTTAACCCTCCCAAAAAATTCACAAAAAACTGTATCAATCTGCCAGAATACTCAGAAGAATCCTGGAGACCTGAGGAGACTTGTTATCATTCAGACTCCAGGGAAATACCATCAGCTGATAGGTGTAAAAAACTAAGAACTATAATAATAATAATAATAATAATAATAATAATAAGAAGAAGAAGAAGAAGAAGAAGAAGAAGAAGAAGAAGAAGAAGAAGAAGAATACGACTGGATGGGAAAGGTGATCCACCAGGAATAGTGCAAGAAATTCAATTTTCACCTTACAACTAAATGGTATATGCTCAAGCCGGAATCTGTCCCGGGGAATGAGACGCATACAATTCCTGGGACGTCGAGATACAGACGGATTACCTAATACCAGAACTAGGACTGATTAACAAGAAGAAGGTAACCTGTCATGACGTGCATTTTGCCGTCCGACCGACTACCGAATGAAAGTGAAAGAAAGCGAAAAAATAAACAAATACCTGGACCTTGACTGAGAACTGAGAAAACTGTAGAACATAAAGGTGAAGGTCGTGTCAGTTGTAATTGGTGCCTTGGAACGTTCCTCAAAGGTCTGGAAAAGAATTTGCGTGAACTGGAAATCAGGAAGAATCAAGATCATCCAAAATAAGTATTGTTAAGATCGGCTAGAATACGCAGGAATGTCCTGAAGACCTGAGGAGATTTGCTGTCATCCAGCCTTCATTGAACCACCGGCTAAGATGGGTGTGACAAACTCAAATGGAGTGAAATAATAATAATAATAATAATAATAATAATAATAATAATAATAATATGGATGCAATTATAAACGAAAAACAATTATATGGATATTTCAAACATCAAATTGGAGAGGTTGAATATGAAAATACTTGGACATGGTTAAGAAGAGAAAATCACAAGAAAGAAACTGAATCACTAATAATTACTGCACAAAATAATTCCATAAGA
>CM042166.1:52267508-52272508 GCA_023376005.1 Doryteuthis pealeii | reverse complement strand
CTTCGAGCATTTCTTGTCGAACTCGGGATCTTTCATGGTCTCGGATTCGGGAACCTTCTTTTCGAACTCGGCATTCTTTTTGTCGTAATCGGGAGCCATCACGGCTCTTTATCTTTAACCCTTCCAGTCTAGGAGTGTATCCTGTTCTCATTTCGTCAACCAGTTGTTAATTATCATTCTATGTTACTACTGCTCAGGATTGAACCTACAGTCTAAAGATAACTGTCGCTTAGAACTGTCTTAACCTAACTCCTTTATTCACTAGGCCATGTATCCAATTGGACAATCCAATGTGCATTTTGGGAAATTATAAACCTAATGTCTTGTTTTTGCTTAGAATATCTACTTATTCACAGATGTATGATTTTTTTTACCTCGACTAATATTGGCCTTGTTTTCATCTAATCTAATCTAGCCTTGTTAATTATAACAAAAAGCATGGGTCGCCCAGTGAGAATCGAACTCACTAACAATGGTCTTCTAATCTGGCTGGCTAACCATTTGACCATGGGAGGTGTCTATAGTTATTTTCTAAGTTTAGCAGAGATGTGGCACAAGACCAAGAGAATGGGGCACACAATAAGAATCGAACTCACTACCAATGGCCTGGTAATCTAGCTCACTAACCATTCAACCACGTGAGGTGCCTTATTTTTTTCTTATAGAGCAACACTGTTTTTATATATTGAGTAATTTCCAATCAATTTTGCGCGTTATCACAATTTCTCGTTGACAAAACACACACACACACATACACACTCACTCACCCACACACACATGTATGAGTTTGTGAGTGTGCGTGTATATATGTGTGCGTGCGTGCGTGTGTGTGTGTGTGTGTGTGTGTGTGTGCGAGTGTTAAATGTCCCTCCGCAATATAAAGATTGTTATCGTAGACTCCAAATAAATATTATTCATAATCTGTTAGATAAACTCATGCTTAAGAACACAAGCACTGTTGCCGTTTGCTGGAAAACCTTTTTCTTATTAGCCTTTTAACTTGCCGAATTGTCCCTTTCATCAAGTTGTGGGTTTAGAAATATGTAGGAAGCTTAGGAGACTTGCCCTGTGGCTAAGATAGTTGCGTATTCTTTATTGGTGTTTTAAATCTACAAGACTTTAACGCAAGTGTATTTTGGCAGCATTTTTTACTTTTATACAAGTTTTGTTGAACTGTACAGACAATTCTTGTCGGACATTCCTACAACCTCCCACTACCAATTGTTATTACCTCCCACATCTAATTCCTTGCTACTACTCGTTCCCGTTAAAAACGAGACACGAAACCATACCATCGTTTCCTACCTGATGATGGCAAACTGTATTGCTGAAAGCGCTCGTTTTGAAACCTTTGGTGGACTGTTACACCAGTTCACCCCGACACCAAAAAGATGGCCCGAAAATTAGAAAGGATCAACCAAAAACTTGTCCGACAAGAATTGTCTGTACAGTTCAACAAAACTTGTATATATATATATATATATATATATATATATATGTGTGTGTGTGTGTGTGTGTGTGTGTGTGTGTGAAGGTAATGTTAAACACCACAGAATATTTCTTCTTCATAATCTTTAGTATTATTTGCGTTATTTGGACTATTGTCCTCATTTTCATTGTTATCTGTATAACGTTTCAGCCGATGTGCTCTCCAGGCTTTCTTGAGGTATTTCTTGTCGAACTCGGGAACCTTCTCGGACTGGGGAACCTTTTTTGCGGACTCAGGAGCCTTCCTTTTGAACTCGGGAACCATTTTTTCGAAATCGGAAACCTTCTTGTCGTACAGATAACAATGAAGATGAGGACAATAGTCCGAATAACACAGATAACACTACTCTTCAACCCTCATCTCAAACATTCAAAGAAATAGTTCATAATCTTTATCTTTAGTTTCTCTAATCGTAATCGGTATTATTTTCTATGATTTTAGGTGGTCCTTCCACTTCTGAAGTCTATCTTTTTGGCTGGTTGCCTTTAATTTAGTTCTAGGGGATTTTTCCTACCACTAATTTCATTTACAGTTTGCGATGCTAATCGCGACTGTCTGTCCTCTACTGAATGTCTTTTATTTATTTACTCCTGAATGTATTTTATTTGTTCGTTTTTGTATGTTTTAGTTAGTTCTTCCTGTGTCTTTTTAAGGTTGTATATGTTTGTGTTTGTTGGGTTGACTTTATTGCATTGGGATCCTTTTTTTGATATCGTTTCTCTTATTTCTAACTGCTTCTGTCCCCAGTGGACAGTGTGTTTAGCTCTTAATTTGGTCGGTACGCACTCAGCTGCCGCTTTTTAGTGGGCACTGACGAAGTTTTCGTATTCATCCTCTGGCTCAGTCGTATCTGACGGATTTACTGGTTTTCTTTTTATTTCTACGTAGACTTAAGCGTTTATTTTATTTCATTTTATTTATTTATTTTATTTTATTTTTTTGTATGCTAATACTTTACTGAAACGTTAAAAGATCAAGACTCCCTCACTTTCTGATCGATACTGACATTAAGCCACCCCACCGACTACTCTTTATCTCCGAGGATTGATTTGTCATTAAACATTCCATGAAAGTTGATATGTTATCCAAAACAAATAAACCAGAGTGTAAAAATATTCAATTTAATGTTTTAAGAGTATCGATCAATTTTATTATTTCTTTTTTTTCCTTTGTGTCTTTTAGTGCCAACCATTCTAATTCGGTGAAAAAAATGGGGAGGTATTGTAAAAATTCGGACGTGAATAAAAGTTGTAGTAAAATTAGCTTTCGTCAGAGGATCGCTAGCAATAACGTGAAATATTTAGTAAATATTTTTTGTGACTACATTTAAAACATACTTATTTTTCTAACAGTAAAGGCTAGAAATATGAGGCGTCCAGTGAGAGTCGAATTCAGTAACAATGATATTCTAATCTGGCTGGCTAAGCATTTAACCATGGGAGGTGTCAATATTTATTTTTACGTAGACTAAAGAGTTTTTTAATTTTTTAATTTTATTTTTTGGTGTCCTAATACTTTACTGATATGTTAAAAGAACTAATAACACTGGTTTACAACAAAATATTTTTTGTCTGAGGCAAGAATGTGAATAGCTGTTTTTGTTTTACTAATTTGGGTGTGCTGAATTCAAATTTATAAACAGTTTTGCTCTATTACCTCTAGTTTTCTGTCTTTTAAATAGTCTCATTTTAGTATATACAGACTATATAAGTGCTTATTTCAACAGTTGCAGCAGCTTATTACAGATAAAACGGGATAGATAAAGAACATTGACGGAATATATATACTTGGTTGATACAATGTACACAATTCATAGTACCGCAGACAGTTAGAAGTGTGTTTTCTTAGATGATCTGCTGTATTTTGCCTCCGGGATGTCACGCAAGAGCATGCAGCAGAAGTCTCCCATCATGCCGGGGTTCCACTTGCCTTGGTAGTTGTTGTCCATCTTCGTCTTGGTGGAATCTTTCTCCGTGCTCATCACTCACTGTTCCAAGGTTTGGAGGGAAGAAGTTGGGGTGGCAATGGAGAAAATGAATTTTGAGTGACATTCGGCATCCCATATCCTCATAAGTCTTTAGCAACTTCTCAATACAGGCTTGGTAATTTGGTACGCGTGTGTTACCAAGGAAGCCACTACAGACTGACTTAAATGCTTCCCATGCTCTCAGTTTCCTGCATAATAACTAAAAAAGAACACATAATTCACACAATATTAGAAATTAACCCTGAATGCATATACGCCTTTATGTACAGTATGTGTACAAAATGTACAGTATGTATATCTAAAAAAAACTAGAGGTGATGAGTAAAAACGGATTTCAAATCTGAATTCAGTACCCCCAAATTAGGTTAAAACAGATATTTTTGTTCTTGCCTCATTTCTTTGCAAACCAGTGTAATTGTTTATAATTGTAGACTATAGTATTACTGTGATCATCTGTTTTTTTTATTTATATTATTATTAATATCATTATTTTAAATCTTTGATTTGAACTTGTTACTGTCATCTCTAACCAAAAACTGAGTGATACTCTGCCTAAGATGAACCAGTCTGTTTTATTTAGACTGTGATGGTATGAATGGTATTTCTACTAATTGGATGTAATTGGTTATTTTAAAACACAGCCTTACAAGTAATCATTTAACATTATTATTACCTTAATATTATTATTAATTTTATATTATTACTTTAATATTATTACCACTCTTTGTTTTCAAGTAGTTAAAAGAGCAGTAAGAGTAACCTGAAACTGGCCTTTTTATGTAAACCCTATTTTTCCAAAGCAAGTATCATTGGAGATTACGGTCAAGTCATATTGAAAGCACTGAATCCAGTTATTACTTTTACCGTTTCAGTTAAAACCTTTATTTTAATTTACAAAAATTATCTTGTCTTTTAGCAAAAATGTTTAAACGTTGTTGTGTAGTTTTAAGTTTAAGACAGAATTCTCTTTCTCTTACCACACCCTCTTGTCAAGAACTCATTCATTTATACATTTAGAACAAGATAAAATCTAAAAAATAGTATTATTTGTATTATTCGGACTATTGTCCTCATCTTCATTATTATTTGTACAACGTTTCGACCGATGTGCCCTCCGGCCTCCTTCAATTGAACACATAGCCTAGTGGATAAAGGAGTTAGGTTAAGACAGTTTTAAATGACAGTTATCTCTAGACTGCAGGTTCAATCCTGGTCAAGTGCAGCAGTAACATAAATTAATGATTAAAACAGCTGAACACCTGTACCCCGGCTATGGTTAGCGGAATGAAAACAGGATACGCCCGAGGACTGAATAAAGGTTCAAAGTTCCGTGATGGCTCACGATTACGACAAAAAGGTTCCCGATTACGACAAGAAGGTTACCGAGTTCCAGATGGTTTCTGAGTCCGACAAGAAATACCTGAAGAAGGCCGGAGGGCACATCGACCGAAACGTTGTACAAATAACAATGAAGATGAGGACAATAGTCCGAATATTACAAATAAAATCTGGAAAAGATAGAAA
>CM042166.1:52250008-52262508 GCA_023376005.1 Doryteuthis pealeii | reverse complement strand
TATGAGTAGCACAGGGGTATGTGCGGTAAAGTGACGAGCTGATGGTAGGTGTGGCGCTCCAACTCAGATGCTAAAATAATCTCCTTGGTCTAGCGCTAGTGAAAAAGGGATAGACTCCCTCGCTCTCTGGCTGATACCGACTTTAGGCCACCCCGACGACTTTACTTTTTTACTTATACAATTAAAAAGCAATTGTTACCATTGGATTCAAAGCAGCGTATTTACCATCTAAACTCAGGACAGGTTTCCCGCGACAAATATACCTTTTGTATTTTCTCAGATGACTCATCAGACCAGCCCTGGAGAGACATACTCTTGCACATAAACTACATGTTGAAACTTCTCCACTTTGAATGTTGCTGGGCTGAAAATTACCCTTTCTAATAGCCCGTTTCAATTTTTGGTGTTTAATTCGGTTGGACTCAGTACTTTTCCCATACTGGTAGATGATGGCTCTCCAGCCAGGTCTATTACAAGCTAGCTTCTACCAGTCCTCCACAGCGATAGCAGTGTTCTTCAGAGTGTCCTTGGGGCAGTCTTTAAACCTCAATTTTGGTTTGCACTGACGACGTTTTCCAGTTGAGATTTCCCCGTAAAATAGTTGTTTTGGGATTTGGCAATCATTCATGCGAACTAGATGAGCAGACCAGCGAGGACGTGATCTAAGGATTAAACTCTCAATAATAGGCAGGTGACATCTTTCAAGTATTGTGGTGTCTGGTGTAAATGACAAGCATTCTATCCCTAAAATCCTTCGAAGGCAATTCTGATGGAATCTCTCGAGTGTCCTGAGATGTCATTTGTAAACAATCCAGGTCTCACAGGCGTGCAAAATGGCAGTGAGCACACAGACTCTGTATACACCCAGCTTGGTGGAGATTTTAATGCCACGTTAATATATACATATACATCACTTATTTTGAAATTAGATCGATTTTTCAATTAAAAAAAAATAGGAATTACTTTTTCTTTCAATTATGTCTATTTTAACCTACTTTAAACTAAAGACAGTTTCTCACATATGTAATCCTCAATCAAAGTACTATCAGTAAACAAACGCCGCTGACTTCATGTGCACACTACTATAACTTGTCACTGTCTGTCTGTCTGTCTGTCTGTCTCTCTCTCTGAATATATATATATATATATATATATATATATATATATATGTACTATACAATTAAACCGGACCAATTTAGCTCAGTCAGTAGAGCGCCCGCCAAGGAATCACAAATTACTTGGTTCAATACCGGCCCGCGCTAACTCAGCGTATGAATAGCACAGGGGTATGTGCGGTAAAGTGAGGAGCTGATGGTAGGTGTGGCGCTCCAACTCAGATGCTAAAATAATCTCCTTGGTCTAGCGCTAGTGAAAAAGTGATTGACTCCCTCGCTGTATGGCTGATACCGACTTAAGGCCACCCGACTACTTTACTTTTTTACTTATACAATTAGATCGATTTTTCAATAATAAAATAGGAATAACTTTTTCTTTTAATTATGTCTATTTTGACCCAAGGAAATTACTTTAAACTAAAGATTTTTCACGTCTTAGAGAAATTTACTGAGGCAACTTAACTCAGACACCTTTGCTCAGACGACTTGTCCATCTTGCTTTAAATGTCAATTAATTATTTAAAAAAAAAAAGGAAAGAAAAAGTGATTATGTGAAAATAATTGATTGACTGTGTGTCATAGGAATCCGCGGTGTTAATGTTTACTTATAAATATAGCACCCATAGCTGGATAACGAAGATGTATATCCTCTTTTCAATATCGCAACACCGGGGAGAATTTGTGCGTCTGGGGTGTAGCGCCACAGCTACCAGCAGCTCCCTCCTTTACCACATAGATCCAAGCTATGCTATTCATGCACTGAATATATATATATATATATATATATATTGGGAGAATATGTGCTTAATTGAAGTCGTACCTAATTTTGAAAGTTAATTAATTAATAATTAATTAATTAATCAATTAGGCGGGAACACCTATTAAATGTAAGTCTAAACAAATCGAGAAAAATCAATCTCTGTATGTACATTTCGGCCTATTAGATTGACTTTTCTCGATTTGTTTAGCCTTACATTTAATAGGTGTTCCCGCCTAATTGATTAATTAATCAATTATTTATTAATTAACTTTCAAAATTAGGTACGACTTCAATTAAGCACATATTCTCCCAAGAATTGTCGGCTAAAAAAGCCATATCATAAATACATCGCTTGTGTATCTACTTCTCATATATATATATATATATATATATATATATATATATATATATATATTTATTTGTGTCTATTTAGGCATATATATCCGTTTCTTGGAGGTATATATTAGTTTGGGCATTAGTGTGAAGCATTAAAGAAATTAAAAATATAAGAAACTCGGTTGTTTGAGAGAAGAGTTTCATCATCAAATCGTGTTGAAAGTTTCAATTAACAGGGCTCTGTTGATAACCGTCCCTATCGGTCATTGATCGCAGCTAGTCTTGAGCACGGCATTCCGTGTCCGTTCAGAGCTGATAATGTATGCTTTTAGCTGTCAGCTAATCTTCGTCTGTCAATTTGTAGGTGTCCACAGGAAAACGTCTCTCATGAGTTTCAACAGAGTTTGGTTGGTTGACAGTCTTCTACCAATTTGTTGATATATGTAAAATCAATGAAAAATATAAGAATTATTAAAAAAATAAAATATAACATATCTATTAATAATGGAGATTCACTTGCGGTTTTTGTCTGTAACAAAAACTGCGTCACTGCTTACGTCACTTTACCCAACACATGATCCAATGTCATAACATAGAATAAATATACTCAAAATGTGAGCATGCAACGTTAACAATCCTCATTGTTTCAATAAATAGATGCCTGGTGTTATATATTTATATATAGATTGTTTTATTCTAATATAATGTTTAAAGTTATCGGAACTGTTTCCATTTCAAATTGTCTTTCTTTTTTTTACCCCTTTAATAAATTTAACGATTTTACATACTTAAGGTACAAACTCGCTGACATTGAATTTTTTACTCCCATCCCCCAGGAAATATGTTTCTTTTCGAGATACGATGGAACAGTGACAAAGTTTTTTTCTTTTTTGAACTGTATAGCCTGGGCAGGTTCGCACGGAGGATAAGCTGTTGTCCATGCAGCAAATCCCCCCTCTCCACACTGCCGCTGGGATCCAAAG
Organism: Doryteuthis pealeii; assembly: GCA_023376005.1. Classification (NCBI taxonomy): domain Eukaryota; kingdom Metazoa; phylum Mollusca; class Cephalopoda; order Myopsida; family Loliginidae; genus Doryteuthis; species Doryteuthis pealeii. The sequence goes on along the minus strand of CM042166.1, from coordinate 52,259,314 downwards.
GAAAGGTAAGGTACCAATGTGGTTTGGCAACGGTAGTGTCACAGGAGTTGATGGGTAGCACTGGATTTCAGCATCACACCACCTTCAGGGGCCCCGGCTCCTGATTTGTTTACGGGGTTTACTCCCCTAGTCTTGCGTTGAAGGGCAGCAGAGGTTTTGTGTCCAACTCAGCGTATGAGTAGCACAGGATCTGTGCGGTAAAGTAAGGAGCTGATGGTAGGTGTGGTGCTCCATCTCAGATGCAAAAAACAATCTCCTAGGTCTAGCGCTAGTGAAAGGGGATAGACTCCCTCGCTGATTGGCTGATACCGACTTCAGGCCACCCCGACGACTTTACTTTTTTTTTTTCAAGATTTGTTGAGAAAATCACGCAGCATCTTTGTGTAGTCCCCCATCCAGTTATTTCTACAGGCGTTACGTTAAAATCTTATTTGTGCAGCTATACAGAAGTACAGATTTGTCGCTTCATTTTCAGATTTTTTACGTCTTAGATATGATGATAATGATGATGATGATGCTGATAATGATGATGATGATGATACATCAAGTTTTAATAGTAATGATCTTTTGAATGTCATCGTTTTTGGCAATGAAAAAGTAAAGGGACTTCTTCATTCAACAGAAGATTACGACTGGTTTACCGAGGGACACACCCTACGATTCTTCGACTTAAAAATATAGTTGAAGTAATTTATTTTAAATTGTAAAAACAGACATTTTAATCCTTTAACAATGAATACTAATCTATATTTTGACTAAATTACGTACATAGTATTGGTCTTTTAATAAAACGTATGGTTAGTTAATTGCCGTTGTGGATTACCAGCTGACTAAAAACTAATACTCATTATGCTAGGGACTGGCATTTTTGTCTTCTGCTACGAATTTAAACTCGCATTGTACAAACGATTACATTTTTTTTAGGAAAGCATGTGAAAATTTCAGCTTTTTAAGTTTTATTCTTTATCCGTTTCTTTGCTTATCTATAGTAAATAGTAGGACAGACTGGGCTCTTTAACTTTGGTACGGCTTAGCTCAGTCGGTAGAGTATCCGGCTCGGAAGCACAAGGTTCCTGGTTCAATACCGGCCCTCGCCAACTCAGCGTATGAGTAGCACAGTGGGGTAGTTGATGGTAGGCTCCACCTCAGACACAAAAACAATCTCCCTGGTCTAGCGCTTGTAACAAGGGGATAGAATCACTCGTTGGCTGATACCGACAATAGGCCATTCTGTCAACTTTACTAAATAGTAAGGCAGACTGGGCTCTTTAACTTTGGTACGATGACTTTCTAGGTTTTTGTTTGGTTGGTTTGGTTTGGTTTGTTTTACGGCATATCAACCTCAGTGGGTCATTTAATGCCGACAAAGTTTTGAAATAAATCAATTCTAAATGGATACACAATGTTTTTTATGAATACATTTATCTATTTAACCCATAGATGGGACCTTCGGGTCAGAGTGGACCAGGGAGCAATGGTGATGAAGGGGTGCTCCACATTCCCCAAACCTCCAACTGGAACCTCCCATCAGATAGAGTGTAACGTCATTCCCCAGGACATGTAGACCCGCAGCCACCCTTCTAGCACCCATTATATAAAAAATAAGGGCAATATGTTTGGGGGAAACCAATATAGGTGCTAGGGCTTTGAGGTGACCAACTGATTAATCGGAGGGGGGCCTTCCGACCGGCCGTCTAGCTTAATAAATGGTAATAAATGGAGTGTTGCAGGTCCATGGACTGCTCATCACCAAGACTCTGTCTTTGAGCATCACGGGTCGCCACCCCACGGCCAATAGTTCGCCCCATTGGGGGAGTCTTACCCCTATGCAGAGATGCAGTCGGTGCATTCTAACGTCCCAATTGACAGTCCGGGATTTTCTTGGAGACGGAAATTACTTTTTTTTATCTTACAGCAATTGTATGTGTGATGACTGACAAGTCGCCATACGGCTGCTTTTTGTGGGATGCTAATTTGTTCAAAACATCACGCATCATCTTTGTATAGTCCCCATCTAGCTATTTCTCCGTGCGTTCCGATAAAATCGAAGTGGGGCAGCCATACACTAGCACGGCTTAGAAGATTTCTTGCTTTATTTTGCTCGTTGGTCTATATGGTGTGTCCATGTATAGGTGTCCACAGGAAGATGTCATTTATGAGTTCCTCCTTACTTCTCCAGTAGTGACCAGCATGTCTTGTTCGTCTTACTTGTTCAGTTAATGTGATAGGAGGTACGTGGCCATACAGCTACTTTTGGGGGTACTGCTTCCAGGATTATTTCAAAACAGCACGCAGCACCCTTGTATAGTTCCCATCTAACTTTTTCTTTATTTCATTAAGTTTGAGTTTTGTTTAACGGCATATCAACCTCTGTGGGTCATTTAATGCCAATATATTTCATTAAAGTCCAAGTGTTGCAGCCATACAATAGCACTTACACGGTTCTAGTTTGAAAGAATTCTCGCTTTATCTTAACAGAAATAAGATTTCCATATGATTGCTAATAACCGTCCATACTTTCCCTAAGCCTATATTGACAACACTGTCTATTGATGAGATATTTCTACCTCGGTATTATTTTCAGAGAGATCGGATTTCCACACGATATATTAATCTGTAAATGGCGGTCCATATCCTCTGCGTATATTAACATTGCTTTCTGTAGATAAGATATTACTACCAAGATATGTGACTGATTTATTTTTAGATCGATTGCTGCTTGTGTTAAACTTCACGCGATCGATTTGTGACAAGGCGCATTGTCTTGGTGAAAGAGAACTTTTTTCTTCTTCTTTTGTGGTCATTCTTTTGGCGATTTCCTCCTTCAAACGCACCGATAACGCTATATAATATTCGCTATTGATGGTTGGTCCTTTCTCAAGGTAATCGATGAACAAAATACCTAGCGCATCCCAAAATACAGAGGCCAAAATACGGAGGCCATATCCTTTTGCTATTGTCATAACTTTATTTAAAGTGTATCGTCCAAAATGCTTGCTCTTGTGAGATATACACCCCAAAAGATCCGCTCCTCCAAATTCTGCGAAACTCGCCTTGTCATTCCCTCTGGTATAGCTGATATTTCCTGACCAATAAAAACTATCAGTCCATCAGTTGTTAGGATTGAACCTGCGACGTCCAGATGATTGTCAGTTAAAAATGTTCCAATTCAATTCGTATATCTTATATAACAACAAAGACGAGGACAACAGTCCGAAATATCGAAATAAACGAAACTATCAAGCGCCATCTCCCGAATTCAGACAAAATTTCCGATTTTAGATACGATCTGCCATAGTGGCATGAAAGACATTTATGCACGGTTTTTTATTTGCAACTTATCTTCTCATATATATATATATATATATATATATATATATATTGCGTGTCGTATTTATTTACATTTATATATATAATATATATATATATGTGTGTGTGTGTGTGTGTGTGTGTGTGTGTGTGTGTGTGGTGTGTGTGTGTGTGTGCATTATGTTATAATATATACTTACATATATATATAGATAGATATAATATATATAATAATATATAATATATATATATATATATATATATATAATAAATATATAATATATATATATATATATATAGAGAGAGAGAGAGAGAGAGAGAGAGAGAGAGGGGAGAAGAGGGAAAGATAGAAGAGAGAACAGCAGGCTTAATGAAAGTTTTGACATTCTTATTTGCATCTTATCTTAATATATATATATATATATATATGTGTGTGTGTGTGTGTGTGTGTGTGCGTGTGTGTATGCGTGTGTGTGTATACATATATATATCCTATATACTTATATATATAAAATTATATATATATACATTATATATATATATATATACATATATATATATAGTATATATAATATATAGATATATATATATAATATATATAATATATAATATATATATATATATATATATATATAAGAGTAGGCGGAATGAAAGCTTTGGCATTCTTATTTGCATCTTATCTTAATATATATATATATATATAGGGTCATCCACAGACACGTGTTTCGACTTATCAAGTCTCCTCAGTGTGGCTAGACATTTTGTAAGCTACCTACAGCCGGAATTGAAATCCGGTCGGTTGGGTATCAGTCCGGCACCGTAACCATTAGGCTGTCTTCACTTACAGAATGGGAAGGGGATTTTAACTGTTTTAATACACACATCGTTTGCGTGTAAAGGCCGTCACAAAGTGCTCCATTCCTTAGAAGAGCGTTGCGTTTACGCTTGAGTTGGCGGCCGTCAGCAAGATCCCCCCAGAGTGCTCAACCCTAGGGGATGGGGAGCATTATTATATATATATATATATATATATATATATATTATATATATAATATATATATTGTTATGAGTATGAATGAAACTTTTGACATATTTTGTTTAATAAATTCTACCCTGATACCACAGGTTAAATAAACAATACACACACACACATACACACATACACACACAAAACACACACCACACACACATATATTAATGTGTGTGTATAGATCCTTTCCTGGTCCTGCCCCCCAATATCTTCACTTTTATTCGCATAATTCAGGAGTGAAGCATGTTTCTCCATAAAAAATGAACCTTTCAGACTGCCTTGGCGTTTTAAAGCAAACAGAATGCGGAGACATTAACGAAAATGCTGGCAGCAATGAAACATTTTCGACACTTTATATGGCCTGCGATTATTTAGTATCCCTTAGGCTAACATAAATATGAAATATGAGTATTCTTCGAATATCAACATTCTCTGTTTACGACATTAAGTGTCACTACTGCAAGGTAATTTGCTGAGTTTAACACCCCTTATTATTATTGTAATGCGTTGTTGATATCGGAGGTGGGACCAGTCTATCATTGGACTGGTTCAAAAATTTCAGTGAATCTGCACACATACCTGTGAATGGACTCACAGACAGATAAATATCGATTCTGGGATATATATATATATATATATATATATATGTATACGTATATACATATATATATATGTATATATATATGTATATATATATGTATATATATATATATTTGTATATATATATATATATATATATATATATATATATATATATATATATATTCACAGGCAGTGAATAGATAGGTTCGAACACACAAAAACACATGCAAACACACACAAAACAACACACACATATATATATATATATATATACATATTTTGAAAAGAGAAATAAGTAAAGAAAGTATAGAATGGTTAAAATAGGATATTTTGATTAATTTTACTTACACGTGTTTTGATCAGGAGTTTATCCATGTGTACATTATTCAATCTATTATTATTTTTAAATAACAACATGAAATGAGATAATAAAAATAGAAATGTGTTATTATTATTTCATTTCATTTTGTTATTTAAAAATAATAATAGTTTAATAATGTACACATGGATAAACTCCTGACCAAAACACGTGTAAGTAAAATTAATTAAAATATCCTATTTTAACCATTCTATACTTTCTTTTCTTTATTTCTCTTTTCAACATACCGTCGGATTCACTACCATTTTCATTTTATATATACATACATATATATACATTTATATATATATATACATATATATAAATCGGTATATGTTTTTTTTATGGACTTTCTCGTCGATTTTCGACGCATAAGGGTTCAGACATACAATGAACACCCACACAGGGATTTGTTTATAGTGGTGAAGGCTTGTATTGGACCATCCAAACTTTTTGGCACAGTCGATAGGAAAGAATTGGTGCATCAAGGTTTGCCACAAACCCAATCAACGACCGACCTCAGAATTTTGAATTCAGAGTTATCCCTCTCCTAGACTGGTTACCTACCCAAGGCTGAAGAGCCCAGTCTGCCCTACTATTTAACCCATAGCTGGATGGAGAATATATGGATTTATACCTTTCCCAAGGGTATTAGCGCTATGTGAAATGCCAACAGCTTCGTCTAGGAATTGAACTCGAATTAACAAGTCCATTTTCCACGATTCTAACCACTAGCCCACGCGCCTCCATATATCGGTATATGTATGTATATATATATAGATGTATATCTATATATACATATATATATGTGTGTGTACATGCATATATTATATATATATATCCCTACGAGGGGTGTATGAAAAGTTTTAAGCATCGCGTATAAAAAGCGTTGATGCATGTTCCAACCTATGATTTTTTTTAAAAGTACAATCTTTTGTAAGTATTCCTGCCAAATTTTGAGATTCTAATATGTCTATTATTTCTTTTTTTGCAGATTTTTGAATAAGCTATGGTCAAGGAATCAGTGAAAAATGGGGAAAACAAAAATTCGTGCAATCATTAAGCATTTGAAAGGCATGTCTGCCTCAGACATGTTGAGAACATTAGCAGTGAGTGCCCCTTCATATGAGCTGGAACAGAGAATTCAGGCGTGGCAGAGACAGCGTTGAAAACAATCCAAGGTCAGGACTACCCCCGACAGCAACAACCAAGTGTTACATAATCTATGCGGTTGCATAAGATTATTGTCAATCCCTTGTATTTCTAAAGGGGTGGCCCTTTTCATATCACGGGCGGGACTTTCAATGGAATAGTACAGAAAGCCTGCGAAATACGTGAAGTCACGTGGGACCTGGTTGGGTCCTGAGTTTTCAGTTGGACGTCAGGCAGTGAAGATGACCTGCCTTAACTGTAACTCACTCTGCATACGGGCGCTATGTTAGTCAGATATTTAGTTACATGAAATGTTTAGTTAAAGAAATAAAAGCTTAAGAAAATAACACAGTTTTGTGGTTGGTAAATGTCTTGGTAACAAGACTGATATAGAAAAAGAAATGAGTTAAGTGCGACCGACCACCAAGACGAAGTCACCAAGATGTTAGAAGAGATATGCTAGAACTTAAGATGTCAGAAGAACAGAAGAAGAATAGAAGTAAGAAGTAAGAGAAGGGTATGCAACACAAGGATAAAGTTGTTCTTGCTCTGTAGATGGTTATGCAAGATCGTCGGATATCATGTCGTCAGATAGCAGAGAGACTAAGGATATCAATTGAACTAGCAGACAAAATTCTGACGCAAGAACTGGGATTCTCAAAGGTTTCTGCAAGGTGGGTCCCTCGTCTTTTGACACCTGAACAGAACCGGACCAGGTGCACTGTATCCAAGGGCAATCTTGAACTGTTTGAAGCTGATGGAGACAATCTTCTTGCTCGATGCATCACTATGGATGAAACCTGGGTTTATCACTATCAACCCGAAAACAAAGAACAATCAAATCAGTGAAAGCACACGTCATAGCTGCAGTGGAGGGGTTTCTTGAGTCCCAAACAAAAGAGTTCCTCTTCACTGGGATAAAAGCGCTTCAGTGCCGTTGGAGCAAGTGTTTAGCCCTTGTTGAAAAATAAATTTTCAAAATTAAAAGACAATAAATTTAGAATATTCCAACAGTCTTCAACATAGCTTGGAAGCAGCGCCCAACTACAGCTATATGACCACTTACCTCCTATCATACAAACCATCAAAGTAAGACGAATAGGGTATATGGGACACTGCTGGAGAAATAAAGACAAACTTATATGTCGTTTTTCCTTAGTTAGAGTCGCAGGAAATGGACTCGTCAACCCGAGTTCAATTCCTGGATGAAACTGTTGGCATTTCACATTGCGCTAATACCCTTGGGGAAGGTATGAATTCTACTCTCACTCCAGCTATGGATAAATAGCAGGGCAGACTGGACTCTTTAACCTTGGTTAGGCCACCGGTCTAGGAGAAGGAAAATTTTGAATTGAAACCAGTTGAACTCCACTTAAGAAATTGGCCTTGTTTCACATCCTGCTCGTGTAGGGGGGTTGGTAAATATATATATATGACGTTTTCCTGTGGACACCTACACATGGACACATCAGCGATGAGCGACCAGCAAAGACCTACCTCAATCAGCTTCGTTCGGATTTTGGATGCCTCATGGAAGATCTGCTTGAGCACTAACCAACAAAGAGAGAGAGGGGGAGAGTGTGTGTGTGTGTGTGTGTGTGTGTGTGTGTGTGAGAGAGAGAGAGAGAGAGAGAGAGAGAAAGAGAGTGTGTCTGTGTATGTGTGTGTGTGTGTCATGGGAATCCGTGCTGTCAGCACGACCAGATTATAGTAATGATGATGACAACTCATTAGAGCTCCAGAATCTACTAACCATATGTTTTTTTTTTGTTTGGTTATTTTTGTTTTTTTACGGCATATCAACCTTAGTGGGTCATTTAATGCCCATATGTATTGTAAAAATCATGCCGAGGTCATTATGAATTATTGCGGAGCCCATTAAGAATCTTCAACAGGAATGATCTGCAGGAACAATTTACTAACTAAGTGAAAATAATGCCCTTAACTCTTTAATTACCAAGTTTCTCCTATGGCTGTACCAAATTTTCATGGTATTTTTTACCTGTATGAAAGGGTATTTCAAAGTTCGCTATCTATTCACCCAGAAATCATTCTATTAAAATAAAGGCCAATTATCATTGCAATCTGTGTCCTTCGGCTCAATCATATTGAGAGCCGCTGCCAGCGGCTTACGGTAGGAGCGCTGTGGTAGAAAAGCCGCCGTGAGCGGTTTAAAGTAGGTAAAGATTTGAGAAATTCATCTGTTCACCAACGATGGGGAAAAAAGTTGGACAGATTGTTTTTCTTTTAGCCTTGGTAAGGTCACCAGTCTAGGAGAAAGGATGCTCGAAAATTAAACAAGTTCTACGGCTCTTAAAAATTGACCTTGTGTCATGGAGGAATGTCTCATTTTAATGGAATATGTGTAAAATAAAATTCCAAAATAACCACCTTACTATTTCTCTGAATTTTTTAGATGAGCTTGAAAATTAGTATTATTTGTATTATTCGGACTATTGTCCTTATCTTTATTATTATCTGTATAACGTTTCGGCCGTTGTGAACAATGAAGATGAGAACAATAATCCGAATAATACAAATAATACTAATAACCAACCTTGTTTGCTAAGGCTGTAGAATGCGTCGAATGCATCTCTGAAGAGGGTTAAAATCCCACTAGTGGGTCCAACTATTGGCCGTGGGGATGGGGTGTAACCCGTAATGCTTAAGGATGGAATGCTGTTGACTGAGCAGTCCATGACATACAACATTCCATTTTGGCCATTACATAGGCTAGATGGGCGATCGGAGAGGCCTCTTCAGATCAATCAACTGATCACATCAAGCCCTATATGATTGTCTCAATCCTATGGCAAAAACCCAACTTTTTTTATCGTATACGTTTTAGAAGGCTGCAGCTGAAGTTCTATGTATG
>CM042166.1:52210008-52247508 GCA_023376005.1 Doryteuthis pealeii | reverse complement strand
AAAGACTTTTATTAAAGGAATTTTTTACGATTAAATGTTTTATTATTTAAATTTTATTTTTAAGTTCTGTGATTCATAAATGATTAGATATTTACTGTAATTAGTTTTTATATATAAAGTGAAAAAGTTATGAGCGGAATATGTTAATATTTTAGAAAAGGAGTTTTTATATATTTTATTTTACGATTAATTATTTTTAAATTTCTAATTATTATTATTATTAAGTTCTGTATTTAATAAATGATTAAATATTTATTGTGTTTTGTTTTTATATATAAAGTAAAAAAGGTTATGGGCGGAATTGGTTATTATTTTAGATAATGTTAAGCGATTTGGATCTAATGTAAGGTATTATTTTAAACCGAAAACAAAAACAAAATAAAACGGAAAAGATCTTATTCATAAAACAAAACAATAAACCAAAATTTAATTTAATGGGACGTAAATAACGGAAAAAGTTATGTGAAGGGGATTTTATGGTTTCTGATAATAAGAGTCGCTAGTAAGGGATATATTAAAGAAACCTTGTCTTTGGGGTATGGTTTTATGGGTAAGAATAACACAAGATTCCATAATTCTACGCAGTGTTTTATCATGTATGTGGGTTAATATTTTAGCACCTTTGAAATCAAAGGTATGATTGAGATCAAAGATGTGTTTAGCTAATGCATTGTTTTGGAAACCACGTTTAATGTGATATTTGTGTTCCGATAGACGTTTAGATAAGGATCGGGAAGTCTCCCCTACATATTTCTTTTTACATTTTAAGCAGTCAATAGTGTAGACTCCAGCATCAGAATGTATGTGTCTGGGGTTATTTTTATTTTGAAGAATGTTCTTCACTGTCTTCGTGGGGTGAGCGACAGTTTTTATACCAATCTTACTTAAGTTTCTATTTATTTTATCAGTAATAGGATTATTGGAAGTATGATGTATCTATCAGAGACGTTATTACTATTATGTTGTGTGTCATTGTTTGGAGATGTGATATTATTATTCTTGTTTTATTATGTATTTTAAATGCCTTTTTTCTGGCACGGTGTACGAAATTTAAGGGGTATTGTAATTTGAGGAAAGACCTCTCAATAAAATTGAATTCATCATCTAAATGTTGCTTGTTACATATCCTAAGAGCTCGTAGAAAGAAACCAATTATGATACCACTTTTTATCTTAGTGTTATGGGTCTCAACAAAATCAACACCTCTTTTTCATTTAGATAATTTTTGTTTTTTTTGAACCTTCTACAGACAAAAGTTCGGGTTGCCTATGGGTTCATCTGTTTTGGCGTGCCTTTTTCTTGAATTTTTAGAATGTCCCTTTCAATATATTCTAAATAACTCTAATTTTTTCCGTTACATTGATGACACCCTATTCATTTACCCGAAAAATTGTAATTTAATTAACATTATTGACAAATTAAATGATGTTGAACCCTCCATCCAATTTACACATGAACTGGAACATAACCACTCCCTACCATTTTTAGACACACTTATCATAAATAATAACAACAGTTTAGAATTCAAAGTTTATCACAAAAATACTAACAAAAATGACTACATCCATTTTTATTCCAACCATAACACTAAGATAAAAAGTGGTATCATAATTGGTTTCTTTCTACGAGCTCTTAGGATATGTAACAAGCAACATTTAGATGATGAATTCAATTTTATTGAGAGGTCTTTCCTCAAATTACAATACCCCTTAAATTTCGTACACCGTGCCAGAAAAAAGGCATTTAAAATACATAATAAAAACAAGAATAATAATATCACATCTCCAAACAATGACACACAACATAATAGTAATAACGTCTCTGATAGATACATCATACTTCCAAATAATCCTATTACTGATAAAATAAATAGAAACTTAAGTAAGATTGGTATAAAAACTGTCGCTCACCCCACGAAGACAGTGAAGAACATTCTTCAAAATAAAAATAACCCCAGACACATACATTCTGATGCTGGAGTCTACACTATTGACTGCTTAAAATGTAAAAAGAAATATGTAGGGGAGACTTCCCGATCCTTAACTAAACGTCTATCGGAACACAAATATCACATTAAACGTGGTTTCCAAAACAATGCATTAGCTAAACACATCTTTGATCTCAATCATACCTTTGATTTCAAAGGTGCTAAAATATTAACCCACATACATGATAAAACACTGCGTAGAATTATGGAATCTTGTGTTATTCTTACCCATAAAACCATACCCCAAAGACAAGGTTTCTTTAATATATCCCCTTATCTAGCGACTCTTATTATCAGAAACCATAAAATCCCCTTCACATAACTTTTTCCGTTATTTACGTCCCATTAAATTAAATTTTGGTTTATTGTTTTGTTTTATGAATAAGATCTTTTCCGTTTTATTTTGTTTTTGTTTTCGGTTTAAAATAATACCTTACATTAGATCCAAATCGCTTAACATTATCTAAAATAATAACCAATTCCGCCCATAACCTTTTTTACTTTATATATAAAAACAAAACACAATAAATATTTAATCATTTATTAAATACAGAACTTAATAATAATAATAATTAGAAATTTAAAAATAATTAATCGTAAAATAAAAATATATAAAAACTCCTTTTCTAAAATATTAACATATTCCGCTCATAACTTTTTCACTTTATATATAAAAACTAATTACAGTAAATATCTAATCATTTATGAATCACAGAACTTAAAAATAAAATTTAAATAATAAAAACATTTAATCGTAAAAAATTCCTTTAATAAAAGTCTTTTGAATTCCAACCGTCACATTTCTTAACACCCATCCCCTTCCGTTTAAATTGTTTTCGACTTGTTGCCAACATCTCAAAAATTCGCTACATTTATTGACAAAAGATATACATGGAACATGACCGACATATATATGGCGCGAAATGCCCACGTTGGTGAATATTGTAACGTCTTTCGTTTTTTGCAGTATTAAGGTTTTTGTTTTGTAAACTTATTTTGACTTTCCTCTCCGACCCAAACAACTACGGGAGTGAATGAGCTCTGATGATGATTTTTGTAAAATCGAAATATTGATCAATATCAGCTATGATTATATTATAAATTGTTTTCTTCTTTAACAGCATTGTGTGATGTTTTCATTCCACCTTTTCTTACTCATATATATATATATATATTATATATTAAAAAGTAAGAGATTTTAACATTGCTTTCGTATTATTAAACTGGTTTCTTATTATTTCTCTGAACGTTTGAGATGAGGCTTGATGATTAGTATTATCTACGTTATTCGGACTATTGTCCTCATCTTCATTGTTATCTGTACAACATTTCGGCCGATGTGCCCTCCGGCCATCTTCTGGTTTCTTATTTCGTTTTGAAATTCTTTATTTTGTTTCCTGAGGAGTTATGTGGAAGATCTTTTAACGTAAGATTACCATAAAGTACTTATACATTTGGTATATCATTTATAGAAGCCAAGAGGCGGCTATCCAGCGTCGCCTGGGTAGAGGGGGGAAAGTGGTGTATTGATTTGTTTACTTTTGGAATTTATAAATGTTGGACACATTTAAGTTGAAATTCAATGTTACTTCTATATATTTTTAAAAAATTTTGAATATCTTCGAATGTAAATTAAGTCTTCATAATTATTGCACAAAAAGAGAGAATCGGTAATATTTAATGTGAATATAAATATTTACTTTATTGTTATATATATATATATATATATATATATATATATATATATAGTAAGAGATACTTTTTCTTCTTCTTCTTCTCTTTCTTATTATTATTATTATTAGTAGTAGTAGTAGTAGTAGTAGTAGTAATAGTAGTAGTAGTAGTATAATTATTATTTTCACTTCTTTTGTGTTTTTTACATCATGATGGTATTTCACTGGACGCTGAGTGACAACAAGTCTACTCAGGTCTCCAGGACTTTTCTAAGTATTCTAGCCGATTGCAGCAGTGCAGTAGTCAGGATGGTCGCAATTCTTCTTCTGATTTCTAGATCCTCTATATTATTATTATTATTATTATTATTATTATTATTATTATTATTATTATATAATTGAAAAAATAAAAAAAATTAAAAAATACCTCTCTTGAAAATAAATTATTGGATAAAACTAAAAAGAAATAGGGGGCGGAAAAAAAAAGAAAACAATCTTACCACAGCCTGTTCTTCCTTTTAGTGAGACCAAACTCGATTAATACATTTAAGGAATTATATATAAGAACTCCATTGCCATTGGTTGGGGGTCACATGACCAGTAATATAACGCGATGTCCAGCAGGAGGCGAGGTTAGTGAAAGCCAGTTGCTGAGGGGAGAGAGTCGGGGTTTGATCAGCTTCGATTGGTCTCCTGGGGGAGGAAATCCGATGTTGAAAGACCAGAAATTTCCAGTGATTCCAGGGATACAACATCGCTGACGACTCTCCTCTCAATCATCCAATAGATGTATTTTGCAAAATTCCTATTATTATTATTATTATTATTTCTTTTGAGTTTTCACATCAGCATTAGCTTTTTTTTCCAAGTTTTTTTTATATGGTATTGGTATTATTATTATTTACTCTTTTTGAGTTTTCACATCAGCATTAGCTGATGGTCTTTCACTGAAGTCTGAGGGACAGCAAGTCACCTCAGGTCTCCAGGACACTTCTGAGTATTCTGGCAGATTGAGGCAGTGTTCTGAATGGTTTCAATCCTTCTTCTGATTTCCAAACTTTCCAAACCCTTTTCTGGGACCGTTCCAAGTGCACCAACTACAATTGGTATCACTTTGACTTTCATATTCCATAACTTTTTCAGTTCTCTGGCAAGGTCCAGAAATTTGTCCATTTTTTCATTTTCCTTTAGCTTCACCCTGTGATCTGCTGGCAATGCAAAATCAACCAGTTGACAAGTTCTTTCTTTTTTTGTTTATCAACACTAGGTCTGGTCTTCTTGTTGGGATAAGGTGATCCGTTTATTATTCAATAACAACAACTTGTGTCAGGCCCTACTCATACGGAGGGATTAGTAAATATGTATGTATATAAATTCAAAATCAAATTCTGAATGAATTGATAGAAAATTAACGAAGAGGACATTTTAATCGTTAAGAATGCGAATTTCTTAATACAACTATTCAGAATATCCGTTAAATAATTCATAATAAAAATCCATTTTTATTAAACATAATAGAGACATCTCCACACTGAATTTAGTAGACCAGTTCACATATCTAAGTATCAATATCTCATCTACAGGAAGTGACGTCAATATACCAATAGGAAAGACATGGTGGTTATCGATCAGATGGAAATTTGATCTCTCTGATAAGATAACGCCAGAATTATTCTAAACTAAGCCGTGTCGGTGCTACTGTATGGCTGCACCTCTTGGACTTGAAAACGTTTAATGAAAAGGTTAGATGGAAATTATATAAGAATGCTGTGGATGTCTTGAACAAATCCTCGAAGCAGCACCTCATAAGAAAGCAGCTATACGGCCACTAGCCTCCTATCACACAAATCGTTCAGGTTAGATGAACAAGACATGCTAGACACGACTGAAGAAGTAAGGAAGTGTTGTTCCTCAGTGGACACTAAAAGATGGACTCATCAGAGTTGGCCTACCAGCAAAGACCAACATCAACCAGCTCTACAAGGATTCTGGATGTCGTGCCGAAATCTGCCAGAAATGATGACCAATAGGGATGTTTGTAAAGATATATATATATATATATATATATATATATATATATATATATATATATATATATATATATTTATCTATCTATCTCAGTCTGTTTATCTCCTGTCATCTATAAGACATCCATCAATTTCTTCACCCCAAGATACATCCTGATGAAGGTTTAATGAAACCGAAATGTTTAAACATCGATAAATAAATTCATCCTATTTTCGGAACACTTGTTTTTTCAAATTTCTTAATATTGTCGGATTTATTTTCCATATTTACTCCCATATATATATATATATATATATATATATATATATGCTTCCCGTCCGACTACTGCTGAATCGATCGCAGCTGTAGGTAGTTCACAAAATGTCTAGCCACACTGATGAGACTTGATAAGTCGAAAGACGTGTCTGTGGATGACTATATATATATATATATATATATATATATATATATATAGAGAGAGAGAGAGAGAGAGAGAAATGGAGACGAAGAAAGATAAAGGGGTGAAAGTAAGAGCAACACAGAGAGAGAGAGAGAGAGAGAGAAAGAGAGTGAGAGAGCATGTGAGAAAGTGTGTGAGAGAGGATACCTTGAGACTATATTAGAGAGAGAGCGACAGAGACAGACAGACAGAGACAGAGAGAGAGAGAAAGAGAGACAAACAGAGAGAGAGAGAGAGCATGTGAGAGTGTGTGTGAGAGAGGATGCCTGGTGACTATATTAGAGAGCGAGACAGAAACAGGATGCATAGATGGGATTAGAGAAAGAGAGAAGAGAGAGAGAGAGAGAGAGAGAGAGAGAGAGAGAGGGGGGAGAAAGAAAGAGGGAAAGAGAGAGAGAGGGGGGTGTCTGGTTTGTTAGTGTGACCAAATGATGATGATGATTATGACGATGATGATGATGATACAAACATCGAACAGTATTTTTAGAACAACCTAATATCGTCTCTTGGTATTAAAGGACTTGTACGTCTATTGTAGCTAATGATGATTAATGATTAACGATGTCAATGAACCCTACCGAGCATTCGCTTGTTATCCACTGATTGTGCACACTCTTGAGACAGGCAACTGAAAATACTTGAAAATGGCAGAAGAAAATCAAAAGAAAAACAAACAAACAAAACACACTTGAGAAAGAAAGAAAGAACTACAAGAAGAAAAAACGTTAGCCAACTCAAAGTCACAATGTATTAAACAAAAGTTTATAAAAATATGTATCGGAACAGAATAAGAGAAACAAGTAAAAGACGAGCTCGGTGAACCGTATTTAAGAAAGGAATTTTGGCCCGGGAAAAAAAGGAGAGTAAGGAGAATGTCACCAAGGAGAGTAACACGAACAAAGACGAATGGAAAGGAGAGCTCCGGTGTAAGATTCCAAAAACTGAAGAGCCAAAATCAAGTTTAAGAGGCAGATTAATTTTTTAGTCCCTTTTGAACTTTTACTTGAGCACCGTCGCCATTTTTCTTTCTTAAGTTTTGCGGACGTTTTCAGAGAGTAAAAATAGCTTTCTTGAGAACAGAAATAAGATTTTGAACTTAGGTAATTTCATTGGGATTGAATAAAATTAGCCGAACACACAAATAGATAAATAAATAAATAGATAAAATAAAATAAAGATATTCGTTGAATTTTTTCACTAGTATCTTTGAATATTTATGTATCACATCAAAGGTAGAGACGTTCGTTCCCTCATCGTCTTGAAAAAATCTGAGCTGTAGGTATCTACCTAATTCGTTCGCCACAAGAAGGATTTGACACAAGGTAGCAAGAACGAGACATTCAGCGTAGATCAAACTCGATATTCAGTAGTAATGGATATGCTAGTCTAGCTGGCTAATTACACTGGTTTACAAAAAAATATTTTTAGTCTGAGACAAGAATGCGAATAGGTGTTTTTTACTAATTCGGGTGTGCTGGATTCAAATTTATAAATAGTTTTGCTCTATCACTTCTAGTTTTCTGTCTTTTAAATAGTCTCATTTTAGTATATACAGAATATATACGTGCTTATTTCAACAGTTGCAGCAGCTTATTACTTGATGAAGTATTGAAACAGATCGAAACACTGCAGCGTTGGCGAAATAAACATTCCTCATTTTATGAACTTGCGTTATTTCAATTTTTCACTATATTACAAGCTATGTTAAGTATTCTATATTATTTTCATCCGTAGTCATGTTATATACCCCATCATCGAATATCGGTGGGTATATACATAAGAGAGACAGAGACAGAGACAGAGTTGAGACTTACTTGTTTGCCTTTTCTTCTTGCTACGTCTAGTAGCTTTTCCCTTTCCTTCTTTTGCCGACATGTTGTCGTCTAGATTCTAGCTGTTTCATCTTTACTTCTAAGGGCTTCTCCTGAGCTAGCTCTTTAGTCATGCAAATTAATCAACTAACAAGACTTTTATTTTCTTAATCAAGATTTATTTCTGTCCATGTTCCTCCGTGCGGTGAGTTAACAACCTCAGCAGAGAGATAAGCATCCTCTCTAGTCCGACGTTTGGTTGAAAATGAATTCTATATCTAGTCACGTGTTTCTCGTGACGTGATATCTAAGAGTCAGATGGGGTTACCAACAGTTCTGGTATTTTCCCCCTCTCTGATTTGAAAGCCAATGTCCCCTTATTTCATTTTTACTTCTAACGGCTTCTTCTGGGCTAACTCTTTAGTCGTTCAAAATAATCAACGCACAAGACTTTTATTTTCTTGATCAAGTTTTATTTCTGCCCATTCTTATTCACTGCGCGGGAGTTAACAACCCCAGCAGAGAGATAGGCATCCTTCCTGCTCAACGTCAGGGTGAAACTGATTTCCTAACTAACTATATCACTTGACGCGCGAGATTCCCGCGTCTGGGGTCAAGGTTACCAACATCCTTGTATTTTTCCACATGGCCCCCTAGAATTCTCGTTACAGTGTCCGTCAACAACCCACGCCACCACACAATTATATAACAGTCAGGATTGAACACGAAGCCTACATATGACTGTCACTTAGAAATGTATTAAAACGACCTTTATATCCGTTGTGAGATATGTCCAACTGAAATACCGGAAGAAAGCCGGAGGGCACATCGGATGAAACGTTGTGCATATGATAATAAAGATGAGGACAACAGCCCGAAAAATCTAAAAATTCAAATGCAATAAGTAAAGTCGTCGGGGCGGCCTAATGTCGGTATCAGCCAGACAGCGAGGGAGTCTATCCCCTTTTCAACAGTGCTAGACAAAGGAGATTATTTTTTAGCATCTAAGGTGGAGCACCACACCTACCATCAGCTCCTTACTTTACCGCACAGATCCCTGTGCTACTCATACGCTGAGTTGGCGAGGGCCGGTATCGAACTAGGAACCTTGTGGGTCATAGCCGAACGCTCTACCGACTGAGCTAATAATACAATATACAATATAATCTAAATAAATACAATACAATGATACAATATAATGTAAATAATATAAATACAATACAATAATACAATAAAATAATACAATATAGAATATATTCTAAATAATACAAATGGTTAGCGTAATGAGAACTGGGTACCCCCGTGGACTGAATAAAGGGTTAGATTCAAAGTTCCGTGATGCTCCCGATTACGACAAGAAGGTTCCCGAGTCCGAGTAGGTTCCCGAGTCCGAGAAGGTTCATAAGTCCGACAAGGAATACCTAAAGAAGGCTGGAGGGCACATCGGCCGAAACGTTGTACAAATTACAATGAAGATGAGGACAATAGTCCGAATAATACAAATAATACTAATTGTCAAGCCTCATCTAAAAAATTCAGAGATATAATACAAATAAAATAAATAATACAATTTAAAATAATACAATATAATGATACAATAATACAATAGACCATCACAAAATTTTAGACATATGTAAATAACCTTGGTATTATCTGCGTTATTCGGACTATTGTCCCCATCTTCATTGTTATTTGTACAACGTTTCGGCCGATATACCCTCCGGCCTTCTTCAGGTATTTCTTGTCATGATGGCTCCCGAATACGACAAGAAAGTTCCCGAGTTCGAAAAGAAGGTTCCCGTGTCCGAGAATGTTCCCGAGTCCGACAAGAAATACCTGAAGAAGGCCGGAGGGTATATCGGCCGAAACGTTGTACAAATAACAATGAAGATGGGGACAATAGTCCGAATAACGCAGATAATACTAACCATCAAGCCTCATCTCAAACATTCAGAGAAATAGTAAATAACCTTGTGTCAAACTTGTGAGCAGTTACCAGAAGAAAATATATTTGTCTCTTCTTGTTGTTCTTAGTGTTAGAGAGACAAGAGAGACAGTTCCGATCGACTGATAGACAGGCTGATAGGCAAACACAGAGCGAATCGTTGTTTTAACAAAGACAATTTGATGTTCAACGGGTGTTGGGCCGGGGGGGGGGGGGTGTAGCGACAAATGGCGTGCACTTTACCACCGTGTCTAAGAATGTACATAAACTTTAAAAACGAGTCTGCGTGGTGCCGAGTTTTCTAGCCAGTCGGTGTTGTAGGAAAATAATTACGATACTGTATCGTCAAACAGTACAAAACGGAAGACTCATATATATATATATATATATATATATATATATATATATATATATATATGAGTGTGTGTGTGTGTTGTGTGTGTGTTTATTGGTGTATTGCATCTATGGTGTTAATTGGTCGGGCATAATTTAGACCCTTAAAATCCAGAGGGAAGAGACAGAATATGAAGACTCTCGAAGACTTTATCTGACACTTTTATTACCATTCTCCTGAGCAGAGAAGAACGGCATTACCTCACTTTTAATGTCTTTCCAAACAAAACCTTTCTGCTATTGCTACTAATAAGTCGAAGTCTTGTACCTTTTTCCTTTTTCATTTCTTTTTATTTCCTCTTGTCTCCTTCCGACATTTCTCTATCATTCTCCATTTTTAGAGAAGTGACGTATTTACTTAGTTTTATTTCATGGTTTCTTTTTCTTTCTTCTTTTTACTTTCTTTCTTTTTCTTCAACAAAATCGTTCGTCGTCTCTACGCTTGAGAGAGCAGGGCGGAAAACAAGGTGGAGTCAGTACAGACATCTGTTTCGCTTTGGCGTCGAAGAAGACGACACGGATTTATTTTAACTGGTCTACTCGTGCAAGACCCTATAAAGAAGAAGGACTTTTTGGACCATATAACCTTTAGGCACCTCTTTTTGATTTAGATTAAGAAAGGACATGTTTTTCCTTTACACCATCAATATCTGGTTGTTTTAACAGACGATTTTTAGATTTTTTCAAAATTATAAAACTAACCCCTAACCCTAATCCCTAACCCTAACCCCTAACAAACAACCGACTTTTTAGAAAAAATAATTCTATCTTATTGGTTTCTTTTGTTTTTGTAGTAGACCAGTTCACATACCTAGGTAGGTACAATATTTCATCGACAGAAGAGGCGACATGAAAATAACCACAAAAAATATATAATTTTCTCAGACTCTCTCTCTCTCTGTCCTACTATCATTAAGAAATAAAAAAAACTGGAAAACCCTCTCATCATTAAGCTCATAAATAGATTAGACTTGATGTCTAACTCTAAGGAGATTATGCTATGCTGGATCCCAAGTCATATAGTAGTGAGGGGGATGAAAGAGCTGACTCCGCAGCTAAATCGGCTCTAGATTTGATCCCCGACAATTTCAAGATACGATATACTGATTTGAAACCTAAAATTAATAGAGTCCTTCATACAAAATGACAACAACACTGGAATAACAACATACACAATAAACTCTTCCTAATCAAACCCACTTTGGGAGGCTGGAGACCAACTTTAAGGAAGTCTAGAAAGGAACAAGTCATTGTATCCCGATTACGCGTTGGTCATACAAGACTAACGCATTCCAATATACTCAAACAAGAACAACAACCACAATGTGAAACATGTCAAACACCTTTGACAGTTAAAAACTTATTCATGGAATGCAGGTTTTCTTGCTCACATCAGAAACCGTTATTTTAAAGCAAACAATATGAAAGATCTATTTGAAAATGTCAACATGGAGGATATTCTCTCTTTTTTGAGGGACATAAAATTATACCATAGAATATAGACACGAAACAAATCAATGCCATACAACATAATCCCCTATAATGCTAACACATAGTTAAAACCAATTACTAAAAAGTATAAATATAAATACACGATATGTATAACTTCCTAACCATTAGGTATGACATAACCCCAGACGGGTTGGTATGCCGTTAAAATCAATAACAAACAAACAACAAACGGATTTATTTTAACTGGTCTACTCGTGCAAGACCCTATAAAGAAAAAGGGCTTAAAAATAATTCTATCTTATTCGTTTCTTTTGTTTTCGTCGTAGACCAGTTCACATACCTAGGTAGCAATATTTCATCGACAGAAAGTGATTGTTACACAGTACTTAACATATGTATACCTGTCTTGTACATAGACGAATACTAAGGTATGAGAAAGACCAGTTTGTTTTGTTTTACGACATATCAACCTCGGTGGGTCATTTAATGCCGGTAAATTTTTGAAAGATTCGTAGCGATAGTCTGGAAGAATTTTTTATACTCATTTTTTTTTTGTAAACAAATTTTCTATTTAACCCAGAGATGAGAACCTGAAATGTACTACCACGCAGGGCCAGAGTCGACCTGGGAGTAATGGTAAAAAAAACTGTTGAACATGAAAATAACGGTCGTAAGAATTGCAACTGGTACCCTTGGAACGGTCCCAAGGGTTTGGAAAAGAGTCTAGAGGAATTTGAAATCGAGGAAGAATCCAAACGATCCAAATAAATGTTCAAATCAAGATAACGCAGAAGAATCCTAGAGACCTGTGGAGACTTGCTGTCACTCAGCCTCCAGTGAACCATCAGCTTAGGCGGGAGTGAAAAACTTTCATCTATTAATAATGGAAATTAGGTCTCTAATTGTCTGTAACAAAACTACGTCACTGCTTACGTCACATCACACAAAATACACTCAAAATTTGAGCATGCAATCCTCAGACGATTTTTTAAAACAAGTTTTAATAGATACACGCCTGGTATTATATATATATAGTTTGTTTTATTTTAATATATATTTAAAGTTATCAGAACTAAGTTTCCATTTCAAATTCTTTTAATTTTTTACTCCTTTAATAAGTTTGATGATTTTACTTACTCATGGTACAAACTCTCTGACATTGAATTTTTTAACTCCCACTACTCAAGTAATATCTTTTCAATATTTTAAAATCTTTACACCGTTCGGAGGGTGTTTTTCCCTAGTAATAATAATAATGATATTTTTTTTATTTCATTTGCTGTGGCTTATTTGTAATTATAGTTGATTTATATTTCGGTAGGAGTGACAAGACTTTCGGACGACCAATAGAAACAGCACAATTTTTATAAGCAAAATCCGGGAGCAATGGTGGAGAAATACTCATGGTTTTATATCTCATATTTAATCTCAATCTGTTACTTATCTTATCTTGTTTATATTTCGTCTTGTAGCTTTATGTATATATTAGGGTAGGTTGATTTTTCCCTTTTCTAAAATATTAAATTCTCTCAAACAGCCAAAGTTGTGTGTTGATATAATAAATACTGTTACCAAAAA
The DNA here is from genome assembly GCA_023376005.1 of Doryteuthis pealeii. Classification (NCBI taxonomy): domain Eukaryota; kingdom Metazoa; phylum Mollusca; class Cephalopoda; order Myopsida; family Loliginidae; genus Doryteuthis; species Doryteuthis pealeii. The sequence continues at coordinate 52,234,202 of CM042166.1, read as the reverse complement.
CATAAATTCCTTCATCGGTTCTGAAAATCAATGGCAGTCTTGTGTGGAATATATTTTTCTCATCTGGTGGTGCTTTTTTTTTTTTTTTTACTTTAGTTATAATAGAATTATAGATTAGTTTATATATATATATATATATATATATATATATATATATATATATATATATAAACACATTTTGGTACAGCTAGACTTAAAAAATAACGACATACTTTATTGATCAGAAAAAATTATTTTTCGAAAGAGAAAAGAGAAAATAGAAACTTAAGGGCCCTTTCGAGCGGTGCTTTGTCAAAGGCAACGACAGGTAGATCGTTTAAAAGTCACAATGTAAATCAAATGGGTAAAGAGAGATTCAATCAGGCAAATGGTGGGGGCAAAAAAAAAATTTTTTGGTAAATAAAATATATATATATATATATATATAGTTATCATACACACCGTGATTCGACGTTTCACGTCCTTTCAGTGTGGCTAGACTTAGCAACTACTTACACACACACACACACACACACACACACACACACACACACACACACTCCTCTGCACAATTTCGTGAGCGGGGTTTAACAGTTTGAATTTAGAGCTTTCCTTCATCGGGGCTGGTTGCATAAGCAAAGTTAAAGGGCCAAGTCTACCCTACTATGTATCCATACTTGGAGGAGAATAGTTGGATTCATGACTAACTTCAGGGTATTAGACTTATGAGAAATGTAAACAGCCACGTCCAGGATTTAAACGCGTCTCGTCATGCTCATATCATACGACGATAACCATTACACCACCCGCCTTAATATATTAATTATATACCATATAAATCTCTTATTTGCACAATTGTTTGAGGAAATAGAATCAAATATCCTCTGCTAAAATGCACCAAAACATCCCATTTCTGCAATATTTGGCGTAGAAATTGGTTAGAAAATTTAGCAATTTCAATATGTCCTACTATCATTAAGAAATAAAAAACTGGAAAACCCTCTCATCATTAAGCTCCTGAATAGATTAGACTTGATGTCTAACTCTAAGGAGATTATGATATGCTGGATCCTAAGTCATATAGGAGTGAGAGGGAATGAAAGAGCAGACTCCGCAGCTAAATCGGCTCTAGATTTTATTCCAGACAATTTCAAGATACCATATACTGATTTGAAACCTAAAATTAATAGATTCCTTCATACAAAATGGCAACAACACTGGAATAACAACATACACAATAAACTCTTCCTAATCAAACCCACTTTGGGAGGCTGGAGACCAACTTTAAGGAAGTCTAGAAAGGAACAGTCATTGTATTTCGATTACACATTGGTCATACAAGACTAACGCATTCCAATCCATTAAAGACGAAAAGGTTGTCGTTTCATTTTTATTAAAATGAAGCGAATGAAATATAACTAGAATTCAAACTGAAGAATAGATGTTTTTTTTTATGTTATGAAGGATACAAAAAAAAATAAACAAGTATGGATGTTGCTGGACAAAATTAGGGGATCATTCTATTTAGAATATTGCTCAAAAACCTATTGGTAACATTTCACCAATTATAAACAGGTGATTATTGTTTAACATATAGTGACAAGTTGCTCCATGAAGCAAAGGGAGACCTTGTTTTAGGGCACAAAACTTTGGCAAGTATATTGAGAAGCTTCTGTTGTTAACTTAACAGCCCTTTCTAAGTAAAGTAAGTAAAGTCGTTGGGGTGGCCTAATGTCGGAATCGGCCAGACAGCGAGGTAGTCTATCCCTTTTCACTAGCACTAGATCAAGGAGATTATTTTAGCATCTGAGGTGGAACCCCACACCGACCATCAACTCCTGACTTTACCGCACATATCTCTGTGCTACTCATTCGCTGAGTTGGCGATGGCCGGTTTCGAACCAAGAACCTTGTGATTCCTAGCCGAACTCTCTACCGACAGCTAAACTGGCCGTAATGAAGCCAAATTTTTAAGTTGCTATCGAGATGCCCTGATTGTTGAGTTTTTTTTTTAATTAATAACTCAAGATATTTCTTTTAGTAAATTCACATTTTAATTCAAATCTCTACACTTTGAAAATTTCTACACTTTGAAATGAGACCACTTAGTCGATGATTGGTGTGTTTATCGTTCTATCTGTCTAACGGTCGACCCTTTGTAATCTGGCTGGTCTTCTTCTTAACTTCTTAAAATCTTCTTAAGATGCTATCGAGATGCCCTGATTGTGGGTTTGTTTTTTAATAACAAATCAAGATATTTCTTTTAGTGAATTCACATTTTAATTCAAATCTGGATCCAATCCTCATCTGTGGGGTGAAGCTGGCCATCCACGTCTTAATCTGTCGGTGGCTAACCAGCAAATAATTATATTATCTCACGTTTGTACTGGCAAACGGAAGAGAGGTCAAAAGTAAGATTACAAAATTGCAATCAAATCTCTAGCATATGACAAAAAGTATTGACGGTTTGCTATAAGGGCAATAGGGTTGGACAATCATATAGGTGCTAGGGATTGTCGGGACCACCCTATTGATCGGAGGGGTCATTTCTGACGACCGTCTAGTCTATGTATGAAGTGAAGAGTTGCATATCATGGGCTGCTCAGCTACAAGGGTTATGTCTTTAAACATCATGGATCAACACCCACAGCTAACATGTGGCCACACTGGGTGTATTTTACCCCTCTGCTGAGGTATTCTACTGCCCCACCCGACAGGGCAGTATGCACCCGGTAGAAAAATCTGAGGAAAGATAGTTTCTTGCGGGGATTTTTAAACATATTCGCACAGGTAAATGATAAAAGCGAAGTGACATTCATCTTGAAACTATATAAGATACCGTATTTGATGGCATATAGGACGCACTATTTTCCAAAGTTTAGACTCAAAAATCGCCCTGCGTCTTATACATCGTAGGTGAAGTTTGAGACTTCCCGTAGGCCTAGGCTAATCTTCTCTATGATGCTCACTAACCCAGCTTACGCTCAGTACTTTTACCTACCCTATTACCTACCAAATTGCTTTTATACAGCTATGTTTCTGCTTGTGTAATGCACAGCTAGACTGTTTTCAACAATATATGCTTAAATACACTAAAATCTTTTTTCCTGAATCTGAAATGGGGGTGCGTCTTATATGTCCGTGCGTCTTATATAACGTCAAATACGGTAATTCTAACTAAAAAAAATGATAATAATGTTTAACTATTTTGTAGCAAGGATGACCAAATGGACATTATTACTTTTTAATGTATATTTATTTTGAAATGAAAAACAGTAAGATGACAAAATAACAACAAATCACTAAATCTTGGTAGTAATTTACTAAGTTTAGTTGTGACACAACGCCACAAGTATGAGGAACTGTTGTATCGTTGAGGTGGTCAAAGATGCACAGAGAAATAGTGTGACTGATATATATTTTATTCAGCACTTGTATCTTGTGCTAACAGATACTTATTACATAAAAACAAGAAATGGAACAATTCACAAGCCGCCCTGTCGGCTGGGGCGTTAGAATGCACCGACTGCACCTCTGCAGAGGGGTAAGACTCCCCTAATGGGTCCACCTGTTGGTCGTGGGTGGCGACCCGTGATGCTTAAGGATAGAGCCCAGGTGGATGAGCAGTTCATGACGTGCAATACTCCACTTTGGCCCTATCTTTGGCTAGACGGGCGGTCGGAGAGCCCCCCTCCGATCAATCGGCTGGTCACGTCAAGCCCTAGCACCTATATGATTTTCCCAACCCTATTGCTCTTATGGCAAGCCCCAACCCCTTTTTATCATATGGGTGCTAGAAGGCGGTGGCTGCGGGTCTACATGTCCTGGGAATGACGTTAAACTCTATCTGATGGTGAGGTTCCAGTTTTGGAGGTTTGGGGAATGTGGAGCACACCTTCATCACCATTGCTCCCTGGTCCACTCTGACCCGGAGTGGTAGTACCTGTTAGGGTCCCATCTATGGGTTAAATAGAAAAATGTATTTATAAAAAAATTGTATTATCCATTAAGAATTGATTTATTTCAAAACTTTATCGGCATTAAATGACCCACTGAGGTTGATATGCCGTAAAACAAACCAAACCAAACAATTCACAAGACAACCGTACAAGAATGTCTGTAGTCAAATGCAGTGATTTCGTCCGAATATATTTTTTCCCGACTTTATCATTGCTACTTCGACTCTTATAAGGCCATGAGCCAGTCCACCTCGTTGGGGTGTTAACTCCTCTACAACAGGAACTTAATGAGAAATGAACTCACTAACAATGGTTTACTAATTCAGCTTGCTAACCAGTACTCCGCATGAGGTACCCGAGCAGTAACCCTCTGTATTGTAGCATGTTACTAGATTAGATCCCAGACATTTAAGATCAGAAGTATTGAACTTCATCAGAAATAGTACTACTACTGTTCTTCTATGAGGTGAGATTTGGCATTAAATAACCTATGAAGGTTGATATGCAATTAAACAAAAAAAGAATTTAATATTTTTTTCTTTTCTGTTGCTTTCCTTTCCTCGTTTCATTTTGTCGTTGTTTCTATCTATCTATCTACTTCAGTTTATCTATCTATCTATCTATCTATCTATCTACTTCAGTTTATCTATCTATCTATCTATCTATCTACTTCAGTTTATCTATCTATCTACTTCAGTTTATCTATATATCTATCTATCTACTTCAGTTTATCTATCTATCTATCTATCTATCTATCTACTTCAGTTTATCTATCTATCTACTTCGGTTTATCTATCTATCTATCTACTTCAGTTTATCTATCTATCTATCTATCTATCTATCTATCTATCTATTTCAGTTTATCTATCTATCTATAACTAAAAGATTTTCTTAGGTAATTTAAATTTGGAATTACTCACCAGTGATGATTTAAAGAGAAAAAGGCCAGAATAAAATTGGTAGCTATTTATGTTAGAAGCCTCTGTAATTTTTGTCTTCAGTACAACTTACGATGAAATTGGTTAAATTAAATCATGTTATATACTTAAACCGGTTTAGCTCAGTCGGTAGAGTGTTCGGTTAGGAATCACAAGGTTCTTGGTTCGATACCGGCTCCCGCCAACTCAGCGTATGAGTAGCATAGAGATCTGTGTTGTAAAACGAGGAGCTGATGGTAGGTGTGGCTCTCCACCTCAGATGCTCAAATAATCTCCTTGGTCTAGCACTATTGAAAAGGGGATAGACTCCCTCGCCGATTGGCTGATACTGACTTTAGACGACCCCAATAAACCCAGCCCTGTCCTTTAAATCAAGGGAACAGTTGTTGCCTGGGGGAAAGCCCCCTGGGATCAACGCTGTTAACAAACACAGGCCCCGAAAGGACCTGATATTTGAATTGATGTGTGACATTCATATTTCGAAACAATCATGTTCAGGACAGCTAATTACACTGGTTTACAAAAAAAATATTTTTTGTCTGAGGCAAGAATGGGAATAGGTGTTTTTTTTACTAATTTGGATGTGCTGAATTCAAATTTATAAACAATTTTGCTCTATCATCTCTAGTTTTCTGTCTTTTAAATAGTCTCATTTTAGTATATACAGAGTATATATCCATGAGTCTCGGCTTGTGGCTGGTTCCACGTTGATAGGGCCTTGTGCCTAACCCGTACAAGTGGGGTACGAGGTAAATAGACAGAGTATATACGTGCTTATTTCAACAGTTGCAGCAGCTTATTACAGATAAAACAGGATAGATAAAGAACATTGACGGAATAAATATACGTGGATGACAAAATGTACACAATTCATAATACCGCAGACAGTTAGAAGTGTGTTTTCTTAGATGATCTGCTGTATTTTGTCTCCGGGATGTCACGCAAGAGAATCCAGCAGAAGTCTCCCATCATGCCGGGATTCCACTTGCCTTGGTAGTTGTTCTCCATCTTCGTAATGTCTTGATGGAATTTTTCTCTGTGCTCATCACTCACTGCTCCAAGGTTTCGAGGAAAGAAGTTGAGGTTGGAATGGAGAAAATGAATTTTGAGTGACATTCGGCATCCCATATCCCCATAAGTCTTTAGCAACTTCTCAATACAGGCTTGGTAATTTGGTACGCATGTGTTACCAAGGAAGCCACTACAGACTGACTTAAGTGCTTCCCATGCTCCCAGTTCCTTTAAGGTAAGAAGCTCCTCAAGATCAGTATCCTTCAGCACTTCTCGGATCTGAGGTCCGACAAAGATGCCCTTTTGTAGCTTAGCATATCTAAAAAAAAAACTAGAGGTGATGAGTAAAAACGGATTTCCAATCTGAACTCAGCACCTCCAAATTAGGTTAAAACAGCTATTTTTGTGCTTGCCGCAATATCTTTGTAAACCAGTGTTATTAAAAGAAATTATCGATTCCCGAGTACTCAGGGTTATTTTTGAACATTTTTATTTTTATTTTTATCCTACGATACTGATTCCTTATTGTATTATTGAATAATGAAACAATTCTACTTTAAAGGTGTAGCTGACCGGATCCATGGTGGTGATCAGTCTACCTTTGTCAGTTGGTTTGATAGAAATTTCCTGATTGTATTTTGTCCTGTCTTAATAAGTCTGTGATTTCTGAGGTGGTGTTGGTTATCATGGACGAAATTATTCAGGTAATATCTTGCTCTTGGCACATATAGGTCTATGTGTGGGTTACGTCCATTTGGGTGGAGTATAAGTGGACTGTTACGGAGAAGGGGATCATATGCGTTGGAATGGTGTAAGTATGATTTAGATATAGAAAGTGGTTTGTTGCTGTTTTCAGAATACTTTTCGCCATAAAATAACCCAACAAGGCTTCTCTACACGTCCCATTTTTCTTAGTTATTAGTCATGGAAACAATGTTACATAATCTATGCGGTGCATAAGATTATTGTCAATCCCCTGTATTTCTAAAGGGATGGCCCTTTTCATATCACGGGCGGGACTTTCCATGGAATACTACAGAAAGCCCGCGAAATACATGAAGTCACGTGGGACCTGGTTGGTTCCTCAGTTTCAGTTTAGACGTCAGGCAGAGAAGATGTACTGTCTTAACTGGAACTCACTGCATACGCGCGATATGTTAGTCAGATGTTTGGTTACATGAAATGTTTAGTTAAGTAAATAAAAGCTTAAGAAAATAACACGATTTTGTGGTTGGTAAATGAAGTTTGAAGTTGAAGGAAAATAAAAAGATGGATAAAGACCTGGACCTTGCCGGAGAATTGTAAAACTGTGGAATATGAGAGTGAAAGTGACACCAATTGTAGTTGGTGCACTTGGAACGGTCATAACAAACTTTGAAAAAAGACTGGGGGATCTGGAAATCAGAGGAAGAATTTCTCTCTTGAAAAGTAAATAAACAAGACTGATCTAGAAGAAGAAATGAGTTAAGTGCGACCGACCGACCAAGACGCTAGAAGAGATGTTAGAAGAGACCTAGAAGAACTTAAGAAATCAAAGACGCCAGAAGAAGAATAGAAGTAAGTAATGAAAAGGGTATACAACAACAACACAAAGGCATATTTATTTATCGAGTGACACGGGCAAGGTGCAGAGACATATTACCAGATCTGCCTTAATCGGGCACTCAGTCTCTATATGACTGAAATCGAATGCATTTTCCTTGATCATGCCAACCTCTAGGCCAATGGCAGCTTAACTTCTAGGTGACCTGGGGGAGACACTCTCTCAATAAAACTCTGTGACCATTGAATTTTCCGTTTGGTTTATCGCTGTTCTACAATCTGCACTACCTTACAAAAATGATAGGCACCAATGCTACTATTGACAATTATGAAAATAATGCTACTACTACCGCTCGGTGACAGAGATAAGACTGTAAACCATGTATTAAGTGAAGTTAGCTAACTAGCACAATGAGAATACAAAGCTAGGCACGACTGGGTTGGGAAGGTGATCTACTGGGAATTATGCAAAAAATTAAATTTTTATCATACAACAAAATGGTATAGACATAAATAAGAATCTGTTCTTGAGAATGAAGCGCATAACATTTTCTGGGACTTTGAGATAAAGGCGGATCACCCTATTCCATCCAGGAGACCAGACCTACTGTTGATGAACAAAAAGAGAAAGAAAAAAAGAGAAAGTGTCAACTGGTGGACTCTGCGGTCCCAGCAGATCACAGGGTGAACATGAAGGAAAATGAAAAGATGGATAAAGACCTGGACCTTGCCAGAGAATTGAAAAAGCTTTGGAATATGAGAGTGAAAGTGACACCAATTGTAGTTGGTGCACTTGGAACGGTCATAACAAACTTTGAAAAAAGACTGGGGGATCTGGAAATCAGAGGAAGAATTGAGACCATCCAGACTAGAATACCCAGAAGAATCCTGGAGACCTGAGGAAACTTGTTGTCACTCAACCTCCAACGAAATACCATCAGCTAACGCTGATGTGAAAAACTCCAAAGGAGTGATAATAATAATAATAATAATAATAATAATAATAATAATAATAATAATAATAATAATAATAATAATAACAGACTTTGAAATAAAAACGAATCACCTTATCCCAGCAAGAAAAACAGACCTAGTGTTGATAAACAAAAAAGAAAGAACTTGTCAACTGGTGGATTTTGCAGTGCCAGTAGATCACAGGGTGAAGCTAAAGGAAAATGAAAAAATAGACAAATATCTGGACCTTGGCAGAGAACTAAAAAAGTTATGGAATATGAAAGTGAAAGTGATACCAATTGTAGTTGGTGCACTTGGAACAGTCCCAAAAGGATTGGAAAAGGGTCTGGAATGTTTGGAAATCAGAGGAAGGGTTGAAACCATTCAGAACACTGCACTGCTGCAATCTGCCAGAATACTCAGAAGAGTCCCGGAGACCTGAGGAGACTTGCTGTCACTCAGACTCCAGTGAAAGACCATCAGCTAATGCTGATGTGAAAACTCAAAGTGAGTAAATAATAATAATAATAATAATTGGCATTTCAGTCTCGTTTTTTTTACCCTTGAAGTTACAGCGGCTCCTGTGATTGTTAGAAATAATAATTATAATAATAATAATAATAATAATAATAATAATAATAATAATGGAGATTCGCTTCCGGTTCATAACATAGAATAAATACACTCAAAATTTGAACATGTAACATTAGATAGTCCTCATTGTTTTTTAAAACAAGTTTTAATAAATACATGACTGGTATTATATATCTATATATAGTTTGTTTTATTTTAATATATATTTAAAGTTTACATTTCAAATTGTTTTATTTTTTAATCCTTTAATGAATTTGGTGATATTGAATTTTTTGCTCCCACCCCTTAGGCAATATGTTTCAAAAATCTATTTTTACATCGCCCGGGGCGTGTTTTTTTATTTTGTACTAGTAATAATAATAATAATAAAAATAATAATAATAATAATAATAATAATAATAATACGAGATAAATAATTATTGCAATTATATCAAGAACAATAACACAATAAAAACAAGATATTGAGTATTAGTTGTTTGGTGATGGGATATGACCTGAAAAAGTAAAAAAGTTTTTTAAAAAGTAAAAAAACAAAAAAACAAAATAAAACCTATAAACTTTAGGTGTTTTAGGGTGCGGGACACGAGTGAGGTAACGGGAGAGACTATCGAGGTGATGCTCCTTGACAAAACCAGTTGTGTCTTGTCTTTGCGTGCGGTCCCTTCATTTATCAAGAGTCTTGAAGGAGACCCTTAGCATTAGACGAGAGTTCTTCCCCTTTCCTTTTTCGCTCTTCACTCCAGCATGCACGACTCTCCCTTCTTTGCTTGCTTTTCGAAATGAAACTAATTACGTGAACTTCCGTCGAGGGTGACGGCAATGGTGGGAGGGGCGAAGAGTAGGGCATTGGAATATGGGGAGTGGGAAAAGAGGGTTCAAGGGGGAGGAAGGCCATCAGGGTAGAGACTAATAGCTGATGGGGTGGGGCGAGAAGCCACGGATGCGTAATTCAGTTCGAGACTTGGTTGACCTAGGGTGCCAATAATTTTTAGTAGGTGTACCAAAAAACAACAACAACCCCCCCACCAAAAAAAAAAACACAGATTTTTGCGCGAACTTCATAAACTCTATGTAAAAAAAAAAAATTCAAAAATTCAAAAATATTTATTTACCAACACCTCCGCACGAGCAGGATGTAACACAAGGTCAATTTATTTAGTGGAGTTTAACGTTTGGATACAGATTTTTCTTTCTCCTAGACGTTTTGTCGTATCTAGGTTAAAGAACCCGGTCTATCCTGCTACTTACCCATAGCTGGAGGGAGAATTGTTGGAATAATCTCTTTCCCAAGGGTATTAGTACTATGCGAAATGCATCCAGCATCGTCCAGGATTTGAACTTGTGACATCGTGTCCATTTCCTATGACGGTAGCCATTACACCACGAACATCTAAAAAAAGGTAATGTTAACATTAGCTACATAAATGAAAGTAATCTCCCCTTGTTTGTTTCTTAATTGTGCTTGCACATTATTTGAAATTAACTTAATTGTTATTAAGAACAGATTTTATGATATTTTCGTGTTCAAACTTGCAATTGTATTGATTCGAACAAATTCGTATTTTCGGTGTAGATTTACGGTAAAATGAAAATGGCCTACCAAAACAAACGGCTTCCTCAAAGTGAAAAAACAAAGGGAGATTACTCCCATTTATGTAACTAATGGTCAGATTACAAAAATTTAAAAAAAAAACAAAAAACGCAATGGTCCGTAATTAATATAAAAATCTTATAATATCCTTCTTAATTTTTGAATTTGTTTTTACTTAAAAAATAAATATCCACAATTTCTGTCTGAAAAGAAAACTTTCTTTCAATTATTATATCGTTAAATATTGCTTTTAATTGGCTAGTTTCTGTGCTTCGTCTTATTGGCTTATAATGTGATATAATGAATATGCCTACACCTAGTTAACCCCTCCCAGTAATATGATTGGCTAGTGTCAGCCATCAATACTGAACTATGTACAGATACAAACGTCTACTATTACACCTACTACCACTGCGCCTAATACCACTACTAATGCTACTACAACTACCACTACTACGACGACGTCGCACCAGGATTCCTACTTACCTGCTCGAGTGTACCACACTACTACTTCTACTAATATATCCATTACTCGGACATATCTATCAAAAATGGAGATTCGCTTCCGGTTTTTGTCTGTAACAAAAATTACGTCACTGCCTACGTCACAATTACAAAAGTCGTCAATACATAGAATAAAGAACGATTATTAATAATAAAATAGATATAAGCTATTCTTTATAATTCAATGTTTGAATCCTTTCAATTGTAATAAATAAACTATATATTATTTAAATAAATGAAATATATAAACTATGAAATTAATTAGAAAATTGTATTAATTTAAATGGAAAAAAATTATTTGCCAAATTTGTAATCCATTTAAAAAATTATTTTTTAATCTCGCCTCTTTTTCAGTCACAATAAGTTAACTAAAAGTTTACAAATAAATAAATACCTACGATTTTGCGTAAAATTTATGTGCAAAATATGAAAAATAATTATTTAATTAATAATTAATAGATGCATGCAACATATTATTTAAGGGGAACAGGATAAAGTTTCCATTTCAAAGTGCTAATTTTTTTTTTACCCCTTTAATAAATTTAATGATTTTGCTTACTTAGGATAAAAACCATCAGACATCGAATTTTAAACTGCCTCCCCCAGAGACCGCCCTGTCGGCTGCGGCGTTAGAATGCACCGACTGCACCTCTGCAGAGGGGTAAGACTCCCCCAATGGGGCCACCTGTTGGCCGTGGGTGGTGACCCGTGATGCTTAAGGATAGAGCCCAGGTGGATGAGCAGTTCATGACATGCAATACTCCACTTTGGCCCTATCTTGGGCTAGACGGGCGGTCGGAGAGGCCCCCTCCGATCAATCGGCTGGTCACGTCAAGCCCTAGCACCTATATGATTTTCCCAACCCTATTGCCGTTATGGCAAGCCCCAATCCCTTTTTATCATATGGGTGCTAGAAGGCGGTGTCTACATGTCCTGGGAATGACGTTAAACTCTATCTGATGGTGAGGTTCCAGTTTTGGAGGTTTGGGGAATGTGGAGCACCCCTTCATCACCATTGCTCCCTGGTCCACTCTGACCCGGGGTGGTAGTACGTGTTAGGGTCCCATCTATGGGTTAAATAGAAAAATGTATTTATAAAAAAATTGTATTATCCATTAAGAATTGATTTATTTCAAAACTTTATCGGCATTAAATGACCCACTGAGGTTGATATGCCGTAAAACAAAACAAACCAAACCAAATCCCCTCAGAGAATATCTCATAAAAATTAACTTTTACACCACCCGGAGAGTGTTTTTTGTTGCTTAATAATTATTCATGCCTTTTTGAGTTTTATTGTTGGGTTTTGTACCCGCTAAACTATATCTTCTGAATTAATCGGAGGGCGCCTCGCCGACCACCCATATAGCCTAAGTAAGAGCCAAATTGGAGTGTTGCATGTCAGGGATGTCTCATCAACCAGGGTTCCGTCCTTAAGCACGACGGGTCGGCCTTTTTTTTTGGTGGAGGGTTCTTTATACCTTGGCAGGGGAGCAGTTGGTGTATTCTTCTGTCCCAGCCGACAGGGCGGGGAAGAAATTTGGCTATACGAAGAAACAAAGATACGATAAAGAGACTACGTTGTTCTTATCAGCAAAAGTAAAATGTAAAATGTCAGACGCGTGGTTACATAAAAACCCCAATCTGTTTATTACTGAGGTTGCAATTTCTCTCTTGAAAAGTAAATAAATTCGGTATTTAGATTTAAAATAATTATTTAATTTTAATTTTAATTTAAATTTATTTATTCTTTTTCGTAAAATGTAAAATTCAATAGATAATAAAAAAAACATTATTAATTAAAAGCGTAGCCGATCGAATATGAAATTATTATGGTTGAGAATGTTGAACGTACTGGTTTTGGTATGAATTCAGAATAGCGCGCAAGAGATAATATCATTAAAATTGCATTTTATTTACATAGCATTAGATTACGGAAACTCCCGAAGTAACCCTCACCGGAGCTGTCTTAAAAGTTTGGTGTCTTTCCGTGAAATTATTTTTTGGTATAAATGCAGAATGGCGCGCAAGAGATAATATCATTAGAATCCCATTTTATGTGTAAATAGCATTAGATTACGGAAACTCCCGAAGTAACCCTCACTGGAGCTGTCTTAAAGTTTTGGTGTCTTTCCGTGAAATGTATTTTTTGGTATAAATGCAGAATGGTGCGCAAGAGATAATATCATTAGAATCCCATTTTATGTGTAAATAGCATTAGATTTCGGAAACTCCCGAAGTAACCCTCACCGGAGCTGTCTTAAAGGTTTGGTGTCTTTCCGTGAAATGTATTTTTTGGTATAAATGCAGAATGGCGCGCAAGAGATAATATCATTAGAATCCCATTTTATGTGTAAATAGCATTAGATTACGGAAACTCCCGAAGTAAACCTCATCGGAGTTGTCTTAAAATGTTGGTGTCTTTCCGTGAAATGTATTTTTTAGTATAAATGCAGAATAGTGCGCAAGAGATAATATCATTAGAATCCCATTTTATGTGTAAATAGCATTAGATTACGGAAACTCCCGAAGTAACCCTCACCGGAGCTGTCTTAAAGGTTTGGTGTCTTTCCGTGAAATGTATTTTTTGGTATAAATGCAGAATGGCGCGCAAGAGATAATATCATTAGAATCCCATTTTATGTGTAAATAGCATTAGATTACGGAAACTCCCGAAGTAATCCTTAAAGGAGCTGTCTTAATAGTTTGGAGTCTTTTTGTGAAATGCATTTTTTGGTATAAATGCAGAATGGCGCGCAAGAGATAATATCATTAGAATCCCATTTTATGTGTAAATAGCATTAGATTACGGAAACTCCCGAAGTAACCCTCACTGGAGCTGTCTTAAAGTTTTGGTGTCTTTCCGTGAAATGTATTTTTGGTATAAATGCAGAATGGCGCGCAAGAGATAATATCATTAGAATCCCATTTTATGTGTAAATAGCATTAGATTACGGAAACTCCCGAAGTAACCCTTAAAGGAGCTGTCTTAATAGTTTGGGGTCTTTTTGTGAAATGTATTAAAATATAATGCATTTAAATATACAGAAAGACGTGAATTGGCATTTTCAAGTCGATCGAGTAAAGCTCTATTCTTTGACAAATAGTAACCCCCTCCTTAATTGGAAAGTGCAGAGTAATTAATATGGTCTACGGGGAAATTGGGGATTGAAAAGGAAACAGTAATCGAATTTCTGGAGAAAGAAAAGAAAAAGAGAGGTTAAAGTTTGAAACGGTAAACACTCAACGAGGTGTGGGGGGACATCCACTAAACGACCAATGACCCCGGAACTAAAGTTAAAAATAAAACCGGAAGTTCTAGTTTCTGCGGAGGAGCGGAAGTTGGAAGACCCTCTCACCCCCGGGACGAGAAACGGAAGAAGAGAAAAATTGGTAATTTTTCGGCTGGGTCTTCGTAAGAGGTGGACGGGGTTTCCCGGGCTCCTCCGTGATGTGTTTTGCATGGTAGTACCAAACATGATTGACGATAGAATAATTTGAACTTACCCTCTTTCTCTCTTCTTCTCTCTGAAAAAGAACCCACGAGCCTAGAAAGGAATAAACAACCCCTTTGTGACTATACGACTTGCGTATGTTGGTTCTGAACTACATCTACATTAAGATCGGTGCTTTCATCTATGTAAGTAAAGTAATTTAAGTCGTCGTGGTAGCCTAAAGTCGCTATCAGGGATCAGGTAAAGGAGATCATTTTCACTAGCCCACACACCTCCACACACACACACACACACACACACACATATATATATATATATGTATATGTGTGTGTGTGTGTCTGTGTATCTGTGTGTCTGTGTATGCCTATGTGCATCTGTGTGTGCGAGTGTCTGTGTTTATTGATTCCATTGAATATATTAAGATGGCACTAGAATGGAACATGCTAAAAAGGGTCTAATTGGCTCATAAGTTCAATTTTATTTCCTGATGTCAGCTTTAAGGGAAACACTTAAGGGAGCTTCGTAACGAAAACGAGATTTAATGTCAAGACACCATTCACCCACAATCACAGTACATTTTGTTTCATTTCTTCCCAGAATAAGCGAGAATAGAACATACCTTAACAAATCCATTAATAGTACCTATATATGTATGTATATATATATATATATATTTATTTGGGCAGCATTCTTTCATTTATACAAGTAGAATTAAACAAAAGGCACATCTCCTGTTTAACAATTTTATTTTTTTATCTTTTCTAATTTTCTGGTCATCTTTTTAATGTTTGGGTGGAATTGGTGGATAAGTCCACCAAAGTTCAGTTCCCGAGTACTTTCGGCACTTCGAAGTGCCATCGTCAGGGGTGATGTATTCCAGTTTTTTTTTAAATTGTATTAATGTGGAGGCTGGAAGGAGAAGAATTGGCGAGAAAGGTGTTATAGACATTTTAGAATGTGTGTACTGTATTGGAAATTAATTTTGTTTAAGGATGGTTTCCAATACAGTACACACATTCTAAAATGCCAATACAGTACACACATTCTAAAATGCCTATAACACCTTTCTCACCAATTCTTCTCCTTCCAGCCTTCACATTAATACAATTAAAAAAAAAAAACTGGAATACATCATCCCTGATGATGGCACTTCGAAGTGCCGAAAGTACTCAGGAACTGAACTTTGGGGGACTTATCCACCAATTCCACCCAAACATTAAAAAGTTGGCCAGAAAATTAGAACTGATAAAAAATAAAATTGTTAAACAGATGTGCCTTTTGTTTAATTCTACTTATATATATATATATATATATATATATATATATATATATATATATATATATATATATTCTACTAACTTTGATTTTACTAAAACAACAAATTTTAATTAGAAAATCACTATAATGACATTATTAACAAATTAATAAATTAACCACCAACAAATCACACATATATATAATTTTTATTTAAAAAAGATCCCTCATGCTTTGAAAATTAAAATTCCACAAAATTTTATTCCAGCCATCATCTCTCCGCTTCAAAATCCGTCGCATGCGACATGACATCATTATAACCGTCTTTCTTGTCCGCGTTCGAATACTCTCTTCACGTGATTTTTAAAAAAGTTCTTTTTTCGAACATTTCAAAAAATAAGGATTTACTCTGAGGAAGGTCGAATCTTCTTTGTGTGCGGAACATTTCTACATTTTTTCTATTATTATTATTTCATTTTATTTGGTTATTTAAAAATAATAATAGGTTGAATAATGTATGGATAAACTCCTGACTGAAATACATGTAAGTAAAATTGATTAAAATATCATATTTCATCCATTCTATACTTTCTTTCCTTTATTTCTTTTTTCAACACACACACACACACACATATATATATATATATATATATATATATATATATATATATATATATATATATATTATGTGTGTGTGTGTGTGTGCGTTTGTGTGCGTTTGTGTGTGGTTGAGAGTAGGGGAAAATAAGGATATAAAAACACAAACGACCATGTTCAATTGATATTTCGTCTCATTATTGGGTGACGCGAAATATCAATTATATATAACTATAACATAGTCGTTTGTGTTGTTATATCCACATTTTCTCTATTCTCAACCACATTTCATCGGATTTATTCAATCTTTCACTCCTCATATATATATATATATATATATATATATATATATATATGTGTGTGTGTGTGTGTGTGTGTGTGTGTGAGCGTATATACCAACCTTCCGCACGAGTAGAATGCGACCAATCATGAATTTTTCAGCGGAGTTTAACAGATTTAACCTCAGACTTTTTCTAGACTGAGTGTTAGTCCAAGATTAAAGAGTCCAAGCTGTCCAACGACTTCCCCATAGCTGGGGAGAGAATAGTCGGATGCATACCTTTCCCAAGGGTATTAGCGCAATGAAATGTAACCAGCATTGTCTAGGATTTTAATTCTTTTTGCCGTGTCCCTTTCTTACGATGATAATCATTACACAATGGGTGCCTCCACGATAGTTTTTACAACTCCATGAATGATAACTTGTACACCTAATTAATATTCATAATATCGTTAGCATGATTTATTTATTTATTCTAATGACATGTCAACCAATCTAGGGTTATTGTATGCCTAAATGTTAGAGAATCGCCTTCATATGTGCATTCATGTGTAATTGTTTATTAAGAGTTTGATTCAGAGAATAATACTTCTGTAAATCTATTCAACTCATTGATAGGACCCTAACAGATATAAACATTCGGGGTCAGAGTGGACCTGGGAGTAATGGCTAGGAATGGATACTGCACACTCACCAGATTTCCAAAACTGGAGCCTTACCATTAGATGCAGTTTTGTATCATACCCAGAACAACCCTTTGGGTTCCTCACGTGGTTGTTGTTGTTTATTGATTTTAACGGCATATCAACCTGTCTTAATTTACCGGCATTAAATGACCCACCGAGGTTGATATATCGTAAAACAAAACAAACTGGTCTTTCTCATACGGTAGTATACGTCTATGTACAAGACAGGTATACATATGTTAAGTACTATGTAACAATCGCTTTCTGTCGATGAAATATTGCTACCTAGGTATGTGAATTGGTCTACTACGAAAACAAAAAAAACGAATAAGATAGAATTATTTTTAAGCCCTTTTTCTTTATAGGGTCTTGCACAAGTAGACCAGTTAAAATAAATCCGTTTGTTGTTTGTTTGTTTATTGGTTTTAATGGCATATCAACCCGTCTGGGTTATGTCATGCCGAACTGTTAGGAAGTAATACATATCGTGTGTTTATATTTATACTTTTTAGTAATTGGTTTTAACAATGTGTTATCATTATTGGGGATTATGTTGTATGGTATTGATTTGTTTCATGAGCTATATTCTATGGTATAATCTTATTTCTCTCAAAAAAGAGAGAATATCCTCCATGTTGACATTTTCAAACAGATATTTCATATTGTTTGCTTTAAAATAACGGTTTCTGATGTGAGCAAGAAACCTGCATTCCATGAATAAGTGTTTAACTGTCAAATGTGTTTGACATGTTCCACATTGTGGTTGTTGTTCTTGTTTGAGTATATTGGAATTCGTTAGTCTTGTATGACCAATGCGTAATCGAGATACAATGACTTGTTCCTTTCTTAAAGTTGGTCTCCAGCCTCCCAAAGTGGGTTTGATTAGGAAGAGTTTATTGTGGATGTTGTTTATTCCAGTGTTGTTGCCATTTTCTATGAAGGAATCTATTAATTTTAGGCTTCAAATCAGTATATGGTATCTTGAAATTGTCGGGGATCAAATCTAGAGCCGATGTAGGTGCGGAGTCTGCTCTTTCATTTCCCCTCACTACTATATGACTTGGGATCCAGCAGATCAAAATCTCCTTACAGTTAGATATCAAGTCTAATCTATTTAGGAGCTTAATGATGAGAGGGTTTTCCAGTTTTATGTGGTGTAATGATTGGCAAGCGAGATTAGCAAACCATGTGTTCAATTTTCAATTGATGGACCACACAACGGAACATGTGCTACATCTAACCTGAAAATAATTGATAAAAACCCAGCACATCTCTTTAATCGATATTGGGGGCAACCATCTGCAGGGTCCCCAGTCAACATATTCTAAGCCTCACCAACAGGACACTTGTACTTTTTAATTTCTTAGATCTTTGAATAAATTTAAAGAGAAGGGTGTATCTACTTTTATCAGGTTCCTGTATTATATATATATATATATATATATATATATATATATATATATATATATATATATATATATATATATGTGTGTTTATATATATATATATATATATATAATATATACTTTTATTAAGTCACTGGCACGAAAACTTACAAACCAATTTTATGTAGCGTTTAATGTTTATTCATTCTGCCCATGGCATGACGCTGTAAGAATTTTCACAATGTCAGATATGTACGGAAGGTTATAAGGGCCATAAATAAGCCATGATAATAACTGCCATTTTCCCTCATAACCATGCAAAATACCACCCGTTGCATTCCGATATTTCACTGTTCAGGAGCAGCCCAGGACGGCTGGCAAAAAGCCGGGGGGCAAAATACCATAAGAATGTCGTCTTAATTTCAATATGAAACGTGCTATCTAGAAGTATCGGCCATCTTGAACTTTCTCGACCGTTTTACTTTGTAGGAGCGGTGTTCAGTAAATTTCCATACCTCAGAAAATATGACCATTCGTGGATAAATAGGTTTGAAAAATACTGATACGCAAATTCAGATATTCTGAACATTAGCTACATATATGAGAGTAACCTCCCCTTGTTTATTTCGCTTTGAGGAAGCCATATGTTTTGGTTTTCCATTTTCATTTCACTGTAAATCTACACTGAAAATACGAATTTGCTCGAATCAATACAACTGCATTTTTTAACACAAAAATATCATAAAATGTCTTCTTAATTGTGCTTGCGCATTATTTGAAATGAACTTAATTGTTATTAAGAACACATTTTATGATATTTTCAGTTGTATTGATTACGGTGAAACGAAAATAGCCGACCAAAACATATGACCTCCTCAAAGTGGAACAAACAACGTGAGATTACTCTCATTTATGGAGCTAATGTTCAGATTACTCAAATTCAATGCAGCAACATAAATTTCTTTCGTCCATATCTTTACGATTTTTTCAATTTTTCGATTTCTCAAACACCTTTTATTACCTGAAGATTGCCATGTAGTTATTTACTAAGCTTAGTTTAGATGTGGCACAATGCCAGAAGTATGGGCGCCCTTTGAGAATCGAACTCATGAACAATGGTCTGAGAATATAGCTTTCTGACCATTACAAAACATGAGGTGAAGATTGCCATGTAAAGGTGTGTATGAAAACTAAAGGTCAAAGATAAACATCGATTTAATTATATATATATATATATATATATATATACAAAAACTGATATATATATATATATATATATATATATATATATATATATATATATGTGTGTGTGTGTGTGTGTGTGTGTGTGTGTTATTTGCTCCTTTTGAGTTTTCACATCAGCGTTAGCTGATGGTCTTCCACTAGAGTCTAAGTGACAGCAAGTCTCCTCAGGTCTCCAGGACTCTTCTGCGTATTCTGGCAGTTTGCAGCAGTGCAGTGTTCTGAATGGTATCAATCCTTCCTCTGATTTCCAGACTTTCCAATCTTTTTGGGACCGTTCCAAGTGCATCAACTACAATTGGTATCACTTTGACTTTCATATTCCATAACTTTTTCTGTTCTCTGGCAAGGTCCAGGTATTTGTCCATTTTTCTTTTAGCTTCACCCTATGATCTGCTGGAACAGCAAAATCCACCAATTGACAAGTTCTTTCTTTTATGTCAAAGTCCCAGAGAATTTCATGCGTTTCGTTCTCAAGAACATATTCTGGTTTATGCATATACCATTATATACCATAATTCCCAGTGGATCACCTTCCCAACCCAGTCGTGTCTAGTTATGTACTCCCTTTGTGCTAGTTTGCAACATTCGCATAGTACATGATTTACAGTCTCAGCTCTATTACCACATAATCTACATTTACTATTTTGTTGGGTCTTATCAATTTTTGCTTTGATATAGTTTGTCCTTATGGCATTATTTTGTGCAGCAATTATTAGTGATTCAGTTTTAAGGTTTTCTTTTCTTAACCACTTCCAGGTTTTTTCATGTGCAACCTCTCCGATATGTCGTTTGAAGTGTCCATATAGTTGTTTTTCTTCCCATTTTTTCCCCATTTTTGTTTTATAGTCTTTGTTGTTTTTCTGTTTGTCCATATGTCTACTATTTTTGGCCGCCATAAGTAATCTGTCTTTGCTTTTTTTTTTGTAGTCTTCGAGTTGTTGGATTATAGTTTCTACGCAGTCCTCTACGTTGGCAAGACCTTTTCCACCTTGGTGGAGAGCCTTGTGCATGGTCATTAGTTTTTTCATTCTTTGGTCAATCTGTCTGAGTTCTTCTTTTGTCCATTTTAAGAATGGCCTTGAGTATCTTATAATGGGAACAGCCCAGGTATTGATTCCTTTGATGAGATTTCTGCAGTTAAGTTTGGTTTCTAGAAGTTTTCTAGTTCTCCTGAGATATTCTTTTTTAACTTTTCCTTTCATTTCTGCTTGCTTGATATTGTCTGCTTCTAAAATTCCTAAGTATTTGTAACTTTCATTTTCATCAAGTGATTTTATAGTGTCCTGATTTGGCAGTTGTATTCCATCCATTAATTTTTTTTCACCCCGTTTTATCATTATTATTATTATTATTATTATTATTATTATTATTATTATTATTATTACAGGATAGCTCTATCACTCTCTTTATTATACTGACATAGGGATAATCATACATAGAATATATATATATATATATATATATATATGTGTGTGTGTGTGTGTGTGTGTGTGTGTGTTTGTGTGTGTGTGTATATCAAGTCCTAGCATCTAGATGATTGCCCCGACTTTATGACTCTCATGGCAATCCCTCAAACTTTTTAAATTATATATGTGCTAGAAGGCGGTAGCTGAGGGCCATATTATCATGGAAATTAAATGACATTAAACTGCATCTTGTGGTGAAGGTGTAATTCTGAAGCTCAGCGGGGTGTAGAGCACTCCTTCATTGCCATTACTCCAAGGTCCACTCTAAACCAGAGCGGTAGTAGCTGTTAGGATCCCATCTATGGGCTAAATAGATAAAAATTGAGTATTGAAAATGTGTTTAATAAAAATTGAGTTTGAAAAAAGATGAAAACCTAACAAAAATTAATCAAACACAATATTTTCGGCATAGAATATCCGAAAATTAATTATTTATTATTTTTTAACATTTTATTTTCCGATTTTCGGTACTTATTTTCTTATAAAATATTCCACTTAAAATGTTTTTCTCTTTTCTATTTACAACTTCGGTCTTTTATCTTTTTATTTCTACTGTAAATAGTATCAATCAAGGGCCAACTCGCCAATATTTTACACTTCCAAAGTAAGGCGGGGTCAAAATTATGTGACCTGAAAAAAATGAGAAAGTTTTTGAATATAATAAATAATGCATTATAAAGATCATTCATTGATAAATAAACACTGAAAATTTCATTAAAATCCGATAATTCCTTGATTTTTGGTAAATTATTTTCTGTAGGGGGCGGGGTTGACATGCCGTAAAATTCAACCAGCACAGAAGTAATTCAAGTAAGTAAAGTTATCGGTATGGCCTAAATTCGATATCAGTCAGAAAGCCAGGGAGTCTATCCCCTTTGCACTAACGTTAGACCAAGAAGATTGTTTATGTATCAGGGGTGGAGCACCTCACATACTTTTATCTCCTTACTTTACCGCACAGATCCCTAGATAGATAGATAGATACATACATACATATCGTAAGACAAATTAGATATATAGATTGATACATACATACATATATATCTTAGAATAAATTAGATAGATAGATATATACATAAATACATACATATATATCTTTTAATAAATTAGATAGATAGATAGATAAATGAGGAAAAATGAGTAAAGAAAAGAAAAGTAAATGGATAAAATGAATTTAATCAATCACTTACACATGTGTTTCGGTCAGTTTATGTGTGTGAAAATATTTCGCACACATACAAGAATCGACCTTCATCAGAGTGAATTTTTTTTTTTTTTTTAATTCGTTGGGAAAAAAATATTACAATAAAGATAAGGACAACAGTTCGAATAATCCAAAAACTACTAAAGAAACCAAACATACTCAAATATGAGTATGATAAATGTATAAATACGTATCTTAGAACAAATTAGATAGATAGATAGATAAACACATAGATACATATCATAGAATAAATTAGATAGATAGATAGATAGATAGATCGCTACAGATGCTACTCATTCGCTGATTTGGTGAGGGTCGGTAGCGAACCGGGAACTTTATGGTTACTAGTAGGAGGCTCTACTGACTGAGCTAACTAAAAAAAAAAGAAAAAAGAAAAAATCACACGACGAATGAAAGAAAATACGAAAATTGAAAGGCATAAAATAAAATTTTAAAAAAAACGAAAAAGAAAGATGAAACGAAAGGAAAACGTAGGGAATAAAAATGAACTAAAGTGGAAAAAAACAACCCCCCCCACAAAAAAAAACACAATAAAACAAAACACATACATACATATCATAGAATAAATTAGATAGATAGATCGCTACAGATGCTACTCATTCGCTGAGTTGGTGAGGGTCGATATCGAACCGGGAACTTTGTGGTTACTAGGAGGACACTCTACTGACTGAGCTAACTAAAGAAAAAAGAAAAAATCACACGACGAATGAAAGAAAAATACGAAAATCGAAAGGCATAAAATAAAAAAAAAATAAAAAAACAAACCCAAAGAAAGATGAAACGAAAGGAAAAAGTAGGGAATAAAAATGAACTAAAGTGGAAAAAAAAAAATAAAAAAATAAAAATAAAAAAAAATAACAATAAAACAAAAGAAAGAGTATGGACATTTATAAACGTGTTCGAAATAATCAGATGATAAAATAAAATAAAACAGCCACCCGAAATAAAAATAAAAATCTAATTAAAAGAAGTAGAGTATTTTCTCAGCCTTCTTTT
The DNA here is from genome assembly GCA_023376005.1 of Doryteuthis pealeii. Taxonomy (NCBI): domain Eukaryota; kingdom Metazoa; phylum Mollusca; class Cephalopoda; order Myopsida; family Loliginidae; genus Doryteuthis; species Doryteuthis pealeii. Next base: position 52,210,541 of record CM042166.1, on the reverse strand, counting down.
TTTTTTTCTTCGGCAGCTATGGAAGAATACACACAACCTGAACCGCTTTGCGAAAAGTCTCGAAAATCCGCCGACAGGGTTTGTTTGCACCGGCTTTATCGCATTAAGGGCCGAAGTGTGTTTGACAAAACAGGCACGAAATTAAACAATCGAAAATTTCGGCTGGGGAAACAACCAATAAAGAGCTCGACAAAAACACGCGACAAATTTGCTTATAGTTTACAAAAACGGATGAAAAAAAATCTTTTAAAAAGAAATAATAAAGTATACATGCAAAAAGAGAAAAAAAACTTTTATAAAACGTCTAATACAAAACCGATGAGACAAAAACGACGCCGGTCAATATGGCGTCCACAACTTCCGGGGATGATCTCAGGAAAAATGTTTATTCTGGGGAAGGCGGGAAATTTGTCGCCGTGTAAATCGGTCGAATTGATGGGGGTTAAGCTGATAAAAATGTCAATTAGTCAACAAAGGGAGACAAACAAGGGAGAAAGAAAAAAAAGTCGGATCTGATAACCACCAAGAAAAGA
>CM042166.1:52170008-52205008 GCA_023376005.1 Doryteuthis pealeii | reverse complement strand
CCGCATAGATCCCTGTGCTACTCATACGCTGAGTTGGCGAGGACCGGTATCGAACTAGGAACCTTGTGGTTTCTAGCCGAACGCTCTACCGACTGAGCTAACCCGGCCCCTTGATTACGTATACCAACCATCTACTTATATAATTGATCTTAAGTTCAACATCTCCATAAAATTCTGATTAAAATCATTTGTTTACAAAAATTTGGAAGCGGAAGTTACCGGTGACTTTGCCAGGAGCTGTCAATCTTTCATGAGGGAGAAATGTCCGGTTTAGCTTAGTTGCTAGAGCGTTCGACTAGAAACCACAAGTTTTCGGATTTCGGCCCTCGACAACTCAACGTATGAGTAGCACAAAGATCTGTACAGTAAAGGAAACATTGTTATATCATAAAAAGTAGCTGGTACTTATTACTTAATCAGAATATTTATTATCTAGATGTACATATAATATAAATAATTTATCTATATTCAGATTAGAATAATTTTTATCAATTTCGTTATTGTTAAAGGAACTACAAAAGTTGAATTGCATAAATACAAATAGTACCGGGTACTCGCTTGGTTATCTCATTTTGGGAATGTCCCTACTTTCGAGGTACCAGGCTATTTGTACAATATCACAATTCTTCCTTATAGGCCAAAGTCCCAAAGCGATTTTCGTTCAGTTCTGTCGGATGTAAAAGATGACTCAATAATTTTTACATAATTATGCAATTCAACTTAAAATTAGTAAAGCTATCTTTTACATCCGATGGATTTTAAAAAGTAAAGCGCTTTTTGCCTCTTGGACTGTAGCCTATTAAGAGGATCACCTTTTTCGGCATACATGTCCGGTACCTAAACTTTGCCCACCCCCACCCCCTGTTTTGAAGTGACAACTCGTTCCTTTTACAACAAATAGGGAATTCAGCTCCAACTATTGTATTCGCCATTCTTTATAAAAGGACATAATCGATCGTCACGCGCAATGCCAAACGAATACAAAGAACAGCCAGAAACAAAATATGGCGGGAAAATAAACAATGAAAACGAAAACGAGGCTGTAAATTAGATCGTTATTATTTCGACTGAATGCAATTTGTCAATCAAGGCGGGGAAATCACTTCCTCGCTGTTCGTGTCACTTTAATTTCGGTTTAGTGTCGTCAGCCCAATCCCATTTCTCGTAACTTATGCTGTCTTTATCGTCAATTGCGACAATGAACACCGAACCAGCAGCATTGATTGCCAGTTTAATCATACACTTTAAGACGATTGTCTGAAATTACACTTGCAGACATGGTTACCGGGTTAGCTCAGTCGGTAGAGCGTTCGGCTTGAAACCACAAGGTTTCAAATTCGATACCGACCCTCGCCAACTCAGTGTATGAGTAGCACAGAGATATGTGCGGTAAAATAAGGAGCTGATGGTAGATGTGTCGCTTTTTCTTTCTCCAAGATTGGTTTCCTAACCAAGGTTAAATCCCCCAGTCTGTCCTACTATTTACCCATAGCTGGAGGGAGAATATTTGGATTCATACGTTTCCCAAGGGTATTAGCACTATGCGAAATGCATACAGTATCGTCCTGAATTTTAACTCGTCTCGTAGTGTCCATTATTACGACGGTCACCATTACAACACGTGCTTCCATATATATATATATATTATATATATATAATATATATATATATATAGTGTGTGGTGTGTGTGTGTGTGTGTGCGTGCGTGCGTGCGTGTGTGTCTGTGTGTGTGTGAGATAGATAGATAGATAGATAGATAGATAGAGAGAGAGAGAGAGAGAGAGAGAGAGAGAGAGAGAGAAATTGGTGGGAGGAATATTCCTTTGTAGTTATATTTTATTTCTCTGAATGTTTGAGATGAGGCTTGATGATTAGTATTATCTGCGTTATTCGGACTATTCTCCCCATCTTCATTGTTATCTGTACAACGTTTCGGCCGATATGCCCTCTGGCCTTCTTCAGGTATTTCTTGTCGGACTCGGGAACCTTTCTAGGACTCGGAACTTCTTTTTTGAACTCGGGAACTTCTTGAAGGTTCCCGACTACGACAAGAAGTTCCCGAGTTCCTAGAAGGTTCCCGAGTCCTAGAAGGTTCCCGAGTCCGACAAGAAATACCTGAAGAAGGTCGGAGGGCATATCGGCCGAAACGTTGTACAGATAACAATGAAGATGAGGACAATGGTCCGTATAACGCAGATAATACTAGTAGTCATATTTGTTCTATTGTTTTCAACTAGTTCTGCGCCAGGAGAAATGTTTAGTGAAGAACATTTTTTAGAAAGTTTTGAAAATACTTTTGAAAATAGTTTTAAAATGACTAAAATTAAACTGGTAACATCACGTGTCCATTTATTGAATTTAAATAAGAGAGAGGGGGGAGTAAGAAAGAGAAAATGAATGAGGAATAGAGAACGAGGTGAATTAAAGCGAAAAATGAAAACAGAAACTAAAAGATAAGTAGGAACTTTACGGTAGAGAGAGAGAGACAGACAGACAGACAGACAGACAGACAGAGACAGAGACAGATACAAACAGAGAGAGAGACAGACAGAGAGACAGAGAGACACACACACAGAAGTAAGAGATAAAGAAGCCAAGAGATAACAGGAACTGAACGATAGATAGATAGATAGATAGATAGAGATAGATAGATAGATAGATAGATAGATAGAGAGATGGATATATATAGATAGAGATAGATAGATAGATAGAGCGAGAAATAGAGGGAGATAAATAGATAGAGAGATAAAGAAAGGGAGATAGAGAGATAAAGAGATTATATATATATATATATTATATATATATATATATATAGAGAGAGAGAGAGAGAGAGAGAGATAAAGAGAGGGAGGTAGAGATATATATATAGAGAGAGGTAGAGATAGAGGAAGAAAATGGGAGATAAAGAAATAGGGAGATGGGGATAGATAGATAGATAGATAGAGCGAGAAATAGAGGAAGATAGACAGAGAGATAGAGAGAGAGAGAGACGAGAGAGAGAGAGAGAGAGAGACAGAGACAGAGAGAGAAAAGAGAAAATAAAAAATATATAAAGAAAGGGAGATAGAGATATAGAGAGATGGATAGATAGATAGAGAGAGAAAAATTGATTGATTATGATGGAAGAGAGAGGGAGAAAGAGATGAAGAAATTGAGATGGAGAAATAGAGAGAGAAAGAGAGGGAGATAGAGAGATAGAGGGATGGAGATAGATATAGATAGATAATTAGATAGATAGATAGATAGATACAGATAGATAGATAGATACATACATACAGAGAAATAGAGAGAGAGAGAGAGAGAGAGAGAGAGAGAGAGAGAGAGAGAGAGAGAGAGAGAGAGATCCAAATAAAGACCTAAAAGTTGTGCCGATTTGTTCTTCTAAGCACTTAGATGACACTGCGACTACAACTCGTGTGTAATAATATATTTTACGCTTTAGAGTGATTTTTCTTCTTCTTTTTTTATTTATTCCGGGACGCAGTGAATAAAGGGGTCCCAAATGTCGACTAAAAGAGGCGGACCTCTTGATTGTTAATATTCGGTGTCATTGACATTAGCACCAATTATCATCGCCAACCGTGCCATTCCCATCCCTCGAACCGGGCTGATAACCTTTTGTATGTGTCATTAGAAATGTCGATAATAACGAAATATTAGCACGTGATCAGCTGTGCCCGACTGACTGGTGCAAGTGGCTGCATGGATGGAAGCAATTTTTTGGTCTCACCCCCCTCCTTTCTCTCTCTCTTTCTCTCCCTCTCTCTCTCTCTTCTCTCTCTCCCTCGTCTCTTATACTTAGTGTCTTATTTTCTTCTCTCTCTCTCTCTCTCCTCTCTCTCTATTCCCCTCTCCTCTCTCTTATATTTGGTGTTATTTTCTGTTCTTCTCTTATTTTCTCTTTCTCTCTCTCTTTCTCTTTTCTCTTATACTTAGTTGACTTTTCTTTTCTTCTCTTATTTTTTCTCTTCTCTCTCCCTTCTCTCTCTCTTATAATTATTGTCTTCCTCTTATTTTTTTCTTTTCTTCTCTCATTTCTCCTCTTTCTCTCTCTCTCTCTTTCTCTATACTTAGTGACTTTTCTTTCTTCTCTTATTTTTTCTCTCTCTCTCTCCCTCTCTTCTCTCTATATAATTATTGTCTTCCTCTTATTTTTTCTTTTCTTCTCTCATTTTCTCTCTTTCTCCTCTCTCTCTTTCTCTTATAACGTAGTGTCTTTTCTTCTCTCTATTCTCCTCTCTCTCTCTCTCTCTCCTCTCTCTCTCTCTTATACTTAGTGTCTTTTCTTTCTTCTCCTTATTCTCTCTCTCTCTCTCTCTCACTCTCTTATAATTACTTGCTTCTTCTTACTTTCTTTTTTCTCATTTTCTTTCTCTTTCTCTCTCTCTCTCTCTCTCTCTCCTCTCCTCCTCTTCTCTCTCTCTCCTCTCTCCCCTTCTCTTTCTCGTATACTTTCTGTCTTCCTCTTATTTTAATTTTTCTCTTTTTTCTTTTCTTTCTTTCTTTCTTTCTCTCTCTCCTCTCTCTCTCTCTCTCTCTCTCTCTCTCTCTCTCTCTCTCTCTCTCTTTATACTTACAGTCTTGCTCTTATTTTCTTCTCTTATTTCTCTCTCCTCTCTCTCTCCTCTCTCTCTCCTCTCTCTCTCTCTTATACTTACAGTCTTGCTCTTATTTTCTCTTATTTTCCCCCTCTCTCTCTATCTCTCTGTCTCTGTCTCTCTCTCTTATATCTACACTTACCTTATATTCTCTCTTTTCTCTCTGTTTTTCCTTGTTTCATTCTCTTTCTCTTTCTCTCTTTCTCTCTTTATCTCTCTGTCATCTGTCACTCTGTCTCTCTGTTTCTGTATCTGTCTCTGTCTCTCTGTCTCTCTGTTACTTATATTCCTCTTGTACTTCTCTCTCTGTGTATCTGTCTATCTGTCTATATCTCTCTAACATTCACAGCCATACTCTTAATCTTTCTCACTCTATTACCGTGGGATCAGCTGTGCCCGACCGACTGGTGCAAATGTCTGCTTGTATGGAAGCAATTTTTTTTTTTATCGTTGTTGCTTGTTTTTTGTTTTTTTCTTTTTGTAAGCGTGCGCGTTACTTCTGACTGTGTGGCTTTTATCGAGTTCTAAGATGATGTGTGCGCATGAGCAAACGCATGCGTAAACGGTCTCATGTGTGAATTGAAGGAATACAATAAAAATGGGCAAGGAGAATCTCGAGTAACTAGTTTACTCTGTCTCGATCTTCCCTCTATATCTTTAACTTCATGACATATTCTTCCCCTATTTCTCTATCAAACTATATACACATACAAACATACACAACACACACACAGCACCACACACACACACACACCACACACACCACACACACACACACACATTATATTATATATATATATATAGAGAGAGAGAGAGAGAGAGAGGGGTTAAGAGAAAGGAAATGAATCCAACGGTATAAGTATAGATAAAAAGATATAAAAACACACAATGCTGTTAAAATGAAAATGTATTATATCATATTCATAGCTAATATTGAACAATATTTCGATTTATAAAAATCATCATCGGAGCTTGTTTTTAATCCGGACTCATCGAGAGAGAAGCAGAAAATAATTTAAATTCAAAACGGAAAACATTGATGTTCCAAAAAGAGAAACGATCGCATGACTTGGAGGTTTTTAGGAACATCAATGTTTTTGGTTTTGAATTTAAATTATTTTCTGCTTCTCTCTCGATGAGTCCGGATTAAAAACAAGCTCTGAAGATGATTTCTATAAATCGAAATATTGTTCAATATTAGCTATGAATATGATATATATATATAATATATATATATATATATATATATAAATAGCGAAACATGTCTTACGCCATTTTTTCTGATTTGATGCTAGATTTTCCCAAGCACTCAGGTTAATATTGAGGCGTTTCAAATTGTCCTTCAATATTATATATATATATATATATATATATATATATATATATATATATATTGAAGACAATTTGAAACGCCTCAATATTAACCTGAGTGCTTGGGAAAATCTAGCATCAAATCAGAAAAAAATGGCGTAAGACATGTTTCGCTAGATTAAAGAGCTTTGAAGAAAATAGACTGAAACATCGAGATCAGTTCTGTCTAACTTTAAAACAAAAACAACTGACTACCGCTTTAGGAAATTCCATCTGTCAGTGTGGCTTCATCGCTCGCAGCAAGGCTGGGCTGCTATCACACTCAAGGAAACACAAAATGTTTTCTTGATAGCATGCCCAACATGGGAGGAAACAAATCACTCACTGCTGATCCTCATCTATCGTCCACGATAGGAGAGTCCATATATATATATATAAACAGGGTGTTCGGGATAAATTTGATAGTTTGATAAGGAAAAGGAAAAGTGCTTGGAAACTACAAAATTTAATGAATTGTAAAGAAGTTTAACAGGCACGGAGATTGCATTACTGTCAACAAGTTTCATTCCAAATAACCACCATTAGCGTCGGGCATAGCCTCAATCCTGCTCCGGAACCTGGAGCAAACTGAAGTTACAGTTTCCCTGGGAAGGGTCTCAAAAACTACCATAATTCTGTCTATTAACTGGGCTTTTGTAGTACTGGCACGGCGATGTGTGTCTTTCTCAACAGTGCCCCATACATAGTAATCAACGGGATTAAAATCTGGTGAGTTCGGAGGTCAAACATTGGGATTGTGTAGTCTGTTTTTTTACTTTTCCCAGAGATGTGACTGGGGGCCGAATCCTGCTGACATACATATGTCATACCATTGCATACTCTTGTTATCCAGGGCTTGATTACAGTGTTTAGCAACTCCACGTAGACATCTGAGGGTCCCACAACACTTTTTTCTGTAGATTTTGGAGGAATTCTGCTTTACAAACGCAATCAGATCGTCCACAGCCTCATAGTCTCCATTGCAATTCACAAACGGATACATATACCAAAATAATCTCAGATATATTTACTCGAAGCATACGGAGACTTTTAGACAACACATATATATATTATATATATATATATATATATATATATATATATAGAGAGAGAGAGAGAGAGAGGGGAGATAGATAGATAGATAAAAGGGTATGAAAACACACAACGCTGTTAAAATAGAATGAACGCGTTAAAACTCTTCCTTTTGAAAAAGAGAATTTTTCTATTTTTGAATTTGAAATATGTCTTTTTCTTTCAAAACTGTTACACTAAAGATATACAATTATGACGTTGGCGGAGAAACGCGTAGCGGATGTGCTAACGACGAAATGGCTTGCACGCTTTTTGGAACAACAATGCTTCCGTTTTGAATTTAAATTATTTTCTGCTTCTCTCTCGGTGAGTTCGGATTAAAAACAAGCTCTGATGATGATTTTCGTAAATCGAAATATTGTTCAATATTAGCTATGAATAGGATATAAAATATTTTCATTTTAATAGCATTGTGTGTTTTCATATCCTTTTATCTATACATATACCGTCGGATTATTTTCCTTATTCTTAACACACACACACACACACACACATTTCTCATCAAATCTCCTCCTTCCAGCCTCCACATCCATTAATATAATTTGAAAGACTGGAACACATCACCCCTGATGATGGCGCTTCGAAGTGCCGAAAGTACTCGGGACATGAACTATGGTGGACTAATCCACGAATTCCACCCAAACATTAAAAAGTTGGCCAGAAAACTTGAAAAAGATCACAAATAAAATTGTTAAACAGGAGATGTGTCTTTTGTTTAATTCAACATGCATAAATGAAAAAATGCTGCCCAAATATATATATATATATATTATATATATTATATATATATATATATATATATATATTATGGACTCTCCCGTCGATTTTCGACGTATGAGGGTTCATACACACAATGAACACCCACACAGGGATTGTTTATAGTGGCGAAGGCTTGTGTTGGACCATCCACACTTTTTTGGCACAGTCGATAGGAAAGAATTGGTGCATCAAGGATTGCCACAAATCCAATCAACGACCGACCTCAGGAATTTGAATTCAGAGTTATCCCTCTCCTAGATTGGTTACCTACCCAAGGCTGAAGGGTCCAGTCTGCCCTACTATTTAACCCATAGCTGGAGGCGAATTTTAATTCAGAGTTATCCCTCTCCTAGACTGGTTACCTACCCAAGGATGAAGGCCCAGTCTGCCCTACTATTTAACCATAGCTGGAGGGAAATTTGAATTCAGAGTTATCCCTCTCCTAGACTGGTTACCTACCCAAAGGCTGAAGGGCCCAGTCTGCCCTACTATTTAACGCCATAGTTGAAGGAATTTTGAATTCAGAGTTATTCCTCTCCTAGACTGGTTACCTACCCAAGGCTGAAGGGCCCAGTCTGCCCTACTATTTAAACCATAGCTGGAGGGAGAATATATATATATATAAGGCCGAAATTTCTTAATCTGCAAACGATATTGATTATAACTATATTTTCAGTTAGCCGCAGTACCCAGTGATACCCGGAAAATGTGGGGTAATTCGCAGTTCCCAATGTGGCCCAGAAAATGCTAGCGAACATCGGTGCCAATTCTAGATTTTCATTAGCAACCTTTGCTAGATGTAATAATGGCAGATCTTCTTTGTGTGATTTTTAGTGCATGCTATACCCATGCTCTATATGAACTGTGATATTTCGATGGCTTCAGTTTATACATCTTAATTACCGAAGAATCAACTGGATAAATATGTTATGAAAAACAAAGCTTAAAAATATCAATACTGAAGAATTATTGATTTTTATAGAGGAAGAAAAGAAATCCTTAATTTTTATAATAACTTCTTAATAATAACTCATAAATGGTTATTATTATTTACTCCTTTTGAGTTTTCACATCAGCATTAGCTGATGGTCTTTCACTGGAGTCTGAGTGACAGCAAGTCTCCTCAGGTCTCCAGGGCTCTTCTGAGTATTCTGGCAGATTGCAGCAGTGCAGTGTTCTGAATGGTTTCAATCCTTCCTCTGATATCCAAACTTTTCAAGCCCTTTTCTAATCCTTTTGGGACTGTTCCAAGTGCACCAACTACAATTGGTATCACTTTCACTTTCATATTCCACAACTTTTTCAGTTCTCTGGCAAGGTCCAGATTATTATTATTATTATATTATTATTATTATTATTATATTATTTATTATTATTACTAGTACAAAATAAAAAAAATACCCTCCGCGTGATGTAAAAATAGATTTTTGAAACATATTGCCTGAATGGTGGGAGTAAAAAATTCAATGTCAGCGAGTTTGTACCCTAAGTAAGTAAAATCATCAAATTCATTAAAGGATTAAAAAATAAAACAATTTGAAATGTAAACTTTAAATATATATTAAAATAAAACAAACTATATATAGATATATAATACCAGTCATGTATTTATTAAAACTTGTTTTAAAAAACAATGAGGACTGTCTAATGTTGCATGTTCAAATTTTGAGTGTATTTATCTATGTTATGACGATTTTGGGTAATGTGACGTAGAAGTGACGTAATTTTTGTTACAGACAAAAACTGGAAGCGAATCTCCATATAAATAGATTATTATTATTATTATTATTATTATATTATTATTATTATTATTATTATTGAAATTGGTGGTTCACTGGAGGCTGAGTGGCAGCAAGTCTCCTTAGGTCTCCAGGACTCTTCTGAGTATTCTAGCCGATCCTAGATACAATGCTGTATTTTGGATGGTCTCGGCTCTTCCTCTGATTTCTATTTCCCCAAAATTCTTTTCCAGAGCTTTGGGGAATGTTCCAAGGACAATTTGGTATGACTTTCACCTTCATGTTCCACAGCTTCCTCAGTTCTCTGGCGAGGTCTAAGTATTCTGTCTATCTTTTCGCTTTCTTTCATTTTTACTCGTTGGTCGACTGGGATAGCAAAATCCACGAGATGACAGGTTCTCCTTTTCTTGTCAATCAAAACTAGGTCGGGTCTCCTGGTCGGGATTAGGTGATCCGTCTGTACCTCGAAGTCCCAGAGAATTTTATGCGTCTCGTTCTCTAGGACAGGTTTAGGTTTGTGCATTATTATTATTATTATTATTGCTTCCTTCCTTTTGATATCCTGCGTCACACACATTTGGAGCCCAACGTCATTTCCGCCTAGTTTAACACAATCAATTTGCGCTGTTAACCCTCTTCCTTCCGATCTTTTTGTCTTCTTTTTGAGGAGGTGCTGAGTAACTAACGCCTCTCTTCTTTTTCCTGAGACAAAACTCGAAACCTACGCCCTTTTCCTCAACTCGAAGTCGCTCCAATGACAAGATTTTTATTTCCGTGTAATTGATGATCATCAACCCGGCAGTTTGATTCTACTTCTTATTCATCAATATACTCATTCTGTCGTTAGTTCTTCATCATCTACCACTCCATTTCATTCATATGTTCTTCTTTCTTCTTCTTCTTCTTCTTCTTCTTCTTCTTCTTCTTATTATTATTATTATTATTATTATTATTATTATTATTATTATTATTATTGTTGTTGTTTTTCTTCCTTTTCTTCTTCTTTTTCTTTTTCTTCCTCTTCTTCTTCTTCTTCTTCTTCTTCTTTATATTATTATTATTATTATTTATTATTATTGCTGTTTTCCTTCTCTTCTTCTTCTTCTTCTTCTTCCTATTATTATTATTATTATTATTATATTATTATTATTATTATTATTATTATTGTTGTTTTTCTTCCTTTTCTTCTTTTTCTTTTTCTTCTTTTTCTTGTTATTATTATTATTATTATTGTTTTTCTTCCTTTGCTTCTTCTTCTTCTTCTTCTTCTTCTTCTTCTTATTGTTGTTGTTGTTATTGTTGTTTTTCTTCCTTTTCTTCTTCGTTTTCTTCTTCTTCTTCTTCTTCTTCTTCTTCTTCTTCTTATTATTATTATTATTTTCACTTCTTTTGTGTTTTTCACATCAGCGTTAGCTGATAGTATTTCACTGGAGGCTGAGTGACAAAAAAAGTCTCCTCAGGTCTCCAGGTCTCTTCTTAGTATTCTAGCGATTGCAACAGTGCAGTCGTCTGGATGGTCTCAATTCTATTATTATTTCCAGATCCCCAGTCTTTTTTCCAAGTTGATTGGACCGTTCGAAGTGCACCAACTAAAATTGTATCACTTTCACCTCATATTCCACAGCTTTTCAATTCCTTGGCAAGGTCCAGGATTTATCCATCTTTTCATTTTCCTATCTTCTCTCTTTTGTCCCTCGCCAACTCACGTAATGCAGCTAAGCACAGGATCTATGCCGTAGTAAGAGCTGATGGTAGGTTGTGGCGCCTCCACCTCAGATGCTAAAACATTCTCCTTGTCTAGCGGCTATTGAAAAAGGGGATAGGCTCCCTCGCGACTGGCTATTACCGACTTTAGGCCACCCCGACTATACTAATATATTAGATAGAGAGAGAGAAAAGGAGGAGAGGGGGGGAATGAGAGAGATAATGTTGTTTGTGTTGCTTGTCTGTTGTTATTGTTGTTGTTGTTTTTTTAGAGGACTCAAGGTACGTTTCGCTATATTAAACATATATGGCATGTATGTGGAAATATGCTGTTTTTTCTACGGAACGCAGGAAAACATTGAAAATTGTAAAATTTAAATTCGAATTCAATCAAGGACAATAAATCAAATAATTTTGAAAATTTTTAATGAAATTTAATCAAATATACAGACTACTCTACGTTACACAATTCATAAGTAACCTATGAATTATGTAGCAGAGGATTAGAACAGGAATAAGAAGATGATCAGATACAAAACAAGAAAATGGCTGATTTAAAAAGGGAGAAATATAATGAGGAAAAAATATGGAAAAAGAAGTGTTATTATAATAAACAATCGAAAGACAAGAACTTTCATCTTGTGGAAAAAATAGTATGAGAGAAAAGCTGACAAATAAATAATTAATAAAAGAGGATGAATAAAATTTATGTAATAAAATTAAGGAATATATCAATTAGAAAAATGAGGAAAAATGATTAATTGAATATTTAAAATTTTAATATTCTTTCTTTTTTTCTTTCTCTTACTTTTTTCTTTCTTTTTTTCCTTTCTCTTCACGTTTTCTTTCTTTTTTTTTCTTTCTTCCTTTGTTTCTTTTTACTTCTCTTCCTTTTCTTTCTTTCTTCTTTCTTCCTTCTTTTTTCTTCTCTTCCGTTTTTCTTTCTTTTTTCTTCTTTCTTCTTCCTTTTTTCTTCTTTGTTTCTTTCCTCTTCTGTTTTTCTTGCTCTTCCGTGTTTTCTTTCTTTTTTCTTCCTTATATTTATTATTCTACAAAAGCCTTTTGAAATATTCAGAATAATAAAGAGATGGATCGATTAGATAAATAGACAGAAGATAAGAGATAGATAGGCACAAACTTGGTTTCTACGGGGAAATTGCGGATGAAAAGAAACGGTAATCGTTTTTTTTTTTTGGAGAAGGAAGAAAAAGAAATATATAACAAAAAGTTAACGTTTTGAATGGTAAACATTTAAAACGTCGTACAGCAATTGATTGACGAATGAGCCCGGAAACTTTGAAAACAAAAAACGAAAGTTCCGAGCTTAACTGGAAGCGGAAGTGGGTGACCCTTCCCGCCCACGGGACGAAGAAACGGAAGGGAAGAAAACATCTTTTTTTTTGGGGGGGGCTTGCCCTTCATAAGAGTCAAACGGGGCTTCACATAGTAGTCACCGAACATGATTTACGATAGAATAATTTGACCTTAACTCTCTCTCTCTCTCTCTCCTCTCTCTCTCTCTCTCTCTCTCTCTTCTCTCTCACTCTCTCTTTCTCTCTCTCTCTCTCTCTCTCTCCTCTCTCTCTCCTGAAAATAACCCACGCAGCCTAGAAAGGAATAAACAACCCCTTGTTTCCCTTACGACTTGCCTATGTTGTTTCTGAACAACGACTATTACTACAACTAACGGACTACTACTACAACTTGAAATTTCGTCAATGCAAACAATAGCTAAACACTCACCCTGCAGATAGCTAGCGTTCCTTATTGGAGAATACGGTTCCACTAAGTGTCACTCACATTCTGGCCTTGTGATAACAACTAGCGCCCCCCCCCCCAACGAGGATGTGAATTTCTACCTTCCTAAGTTATCAGTACAAAAGTGCGACGTAATAGCGTGCTGGTAATTTTCGAACCTTTCCACAATTACTATGTATAGTCGCAGTCCTGCACGTTAACAGCTATGCCACAGGGACTCCCCCTCCAATCTTGCTCCGAAGAATTCAGTGAGCACGAGAATGTTTTAAAGATCTTGAATTTCGTGGAAAGAAGTGATTCTTTTGATGATGACACACTAACCTTTTTACAGGAATTTATTGAACTCAAATAAAATGTTCATTGTCAAAGTGCGTACAATCAGGTGGAACTTATATTTTATTTAATCATATTTTTCATTATTTTAGTTTCAAATTCTATTCTTATAAACAACGGCAACTTTCACGGAACCATTATATAAATAATTATATAATATATATATATATATAAATATATATATATATATATATATATTATATATTTGCCTTCAAGCAAAGATAATAATAATATATATTATTCAACAATGCTGCTAGAAAAATCCAAAAAATCATCATCTATATATATATTATATATACTTAATATATATATATATATATGAGATTTTTGGAATGGTTGTTTTTTTTAGAAGCATTGTTGATAAATATAATATTATTATTTATATTTTTTGCCTTGAAAGGCAATATATAATATATATGATTATATATAATATTAGTATATATATATATATAGTTGCGTGAAGGCAATTAGAATGCGTATATCGCATAAATTCGATAATATAGAAATAATAATAACAAGTGAATTTTGGTAAAGATTATTCGTGTGTTTTGTAGAACATCGTACAGACTGTATTTCAAACTTTATAAGCTTCTCAATCAGCAGTATTACTAACGATTTCCCTCCGACAGAAATCGAAACCGGGGTTGTAAAATTGCCGGCATTGTAATTACCTTCACAAAAATATAAGTAATATAATAATAAATAACTAATAAATATTATATATATATATATATATATATATATATATTTATATATGACATACACACACACACAACACACACACCACACATATATATATATATATATATATATAATAATAAGTGAAATGAAATAACTTAATCCGACAGTGTGAATTTGATTATATTGAAAAAAACAAAGCATGTTTACAAATTGCAATGGGATCATCAGGAGAGAATGTGCAATATATATATATATATTATTATTTATATATATAGATATAATATATTAAAATGAATTAAATAAATATATGATTTTAAAAAATGATTCAAATATATATCTGTGTGTGTATGTGCCCCGCGCATGTGTGTGTGTGTGTGATGTGGTGTGTGTGTCTTGGCTTATAAGATGTGTAAATGTAAGTGTGTTCTATATATGTGTGGCCTGTGTAAACATACATATAATGTGTGGGGGTGCATGTGTATATAATATACATATGTATGTTGTATATTGGTCTATATATATAGATATACGTAATATGTTATACATATAAGGTGCTTTAATATATATGCGTTTATATATGTGTATTTGTGTAAATATATTGTATGTCCATACATATGTTATGTATATATATCTGTATACATACTGTGTGTGTTGTGTAAAAAATATGTGCTATATGTGTATATTATATTATATTTATATATATATAATATATATGTATATATATATGGTGTGTGTGGACATGTGTCAGTGTGTGTTGTGAATGTGCGTTGGAGCGTTGATATATATATATATATAATATAAATATATATATATAAAATAAGAATATCTGACGTCATATTTTCAAACCCGTCTACCTTTCCAGCGTTCCTTGTTAACACTTCGAAATTTTTAGACAGATTGACAACATGGCTAATCACGTTTTTTCTCGTTTATTCTGTGAGTAAAATTTGTTACCTTTTTCCTGTATATCAACAAATGCCCGAAGAAGATCACTAACAGATCGAAACACTGCAGCGTCGCGCTAATTAACTTACCACTCATTTTATTTTACCTGTGTTTTTTTCAAATTTCTTACCATATACATACGTCGATTCACTCTCCATCTCTTCACAAATATACTATATATATATGTATTGTATGTAGTATATATAATATATATATTATATATATATATAATAAATATATATATATATAGTATGAACAAAAAGTAATAAGACAATCAGGAATTATTTCTTGTGATGTATGTTTAATCTCAACTAGTTTCGACCTATTAGCGTCATCGTCGGAGAAAATTTCTTATTATGAAGAAATTGTGTTATAATTTTTTGAAAGAGCAGTATAGAAGCAATTATAAAAATTGAATGTTTTTGAGGGTTTGACATGCTATTAAAGCCGGGTAGAACGTGTGTGTTAGTAGTAGGCATGTCCATTTGTTCCGTGAAGAACCTCTATGCGGTTGGGTTATTCTTGTTTTAATGCTCCTTATATATGTGGGGAGCGTTCATGGAAGTTGTGTTGTTTTTACTATAGTTATAATTAATATATATATATATATATATATAATATATATATTTATAATATATATATATAGTAAATATACACAACTCCCATGAACCTTATATATATATTTATATAATATATTATATATATATTATATATATAAACGATTGACTGAGGAATAATGATATTGCGAAAACGTTCTGAATGAAAATAAAAAGTACTCGCATAGTCAGACCAACAGAAGCAGGTTTTAAAAACAAACATAATTCTTATCTTTTTTAAGGCTCATCTTTTGCTATTAGTTTCATGAGTTTTATAAAACAAAAAAGGTATCAAAAAAAAACAAAAAACAAAAAAAAAACAGCACAAATTCATAAAAAAGAAGAGTTTGAAATTAAGATTAAAAAATTATTTCGTTGTTACAAACATCTCTTCTTATAAAACAACATATCCCGCTTGAAAAAAAAAATATTGATAGATATTTTTTCGAACATTTCAGAAAATTCTCCGCCGTATTTTTAACCGCTTTGATTTAAAACACCAAAGAATTTACTCCGTTAGGCCGTTATTCCTTGTATACAAAAAGATTTTGTAATTTATTATTGATTGATTATTTTATTCTCGTATTTAAAATAATAATACATAGAGTCATGTGCATGCATGGATAGATCCTGGCCGAAACACTGTCAGTAAAAATAGAATCTATTATATCTACTCAGACATTTTCTTTCCTTCTGTTTATTTTTCATTTCAACAAATATATATATTTACTATTATAATAATATATATATATATTAATATCTATCTACACACACGCACACACACACACAGCACACACCGCACACACACACCACACACATATATATATATAATACTATATATATATATAATATTATATATATATATATATATACGTATATAAATATCCAAACAAATTTGATTTAAGCAAAACAAAATCTCATTTTTTTCAAGGATTTTACTCTTGTTCTTTCAAGTTTCCGAATAATTCTTTTTTTTAAATCTTCCAAATCTTTGATAGGCATAATGCATTTCTTCCGAAAGAGTCGTCATGGCAGACCCCCCCCACAGTACTTTCGGTTCGTTTATCGAACCATAATCAAGGTGGAATATATGTATCTTCATTTATTAAAGCTCTTTAAATTTTAACTAAACTTTACCATTGGGCCACCGATGTACGCAGAAACGATATATGCAAATAGCTTGTCAAGGGTAATTGTCGTCATATTACTACTACTAATACAAAGCCAGGAGTGACGTTGAGAAGATCGCAATTTAGGTCTATGTGCCCTGGCGCTGAGGAATTGAGATTATTATATATATTTATCATATCCTTCTTATAAGTCTTTCAGTACTTTATATGTTAAACGGATTTAGTTACAAATAATTTATTAGATCTTAATATTCATTGTACAGTAGTGTAAAATCAAAATGCTGTTATAAGTGGCAGCCCACGCCTTGAAGGATGAGTGACCAAGGCTTGACCTCATCCTGAATCTTTCCGGTACTGGATACCGTGGACAATCAGTGGAGGAGCCCTCTTCCCGGTTTAGATTAGAAATAGATTTTGATCAGACCAGGCAAGACACGACTGTCGGATAAGTCGTGTTATGCACGCAGCCGACTCGAGTCTGCGCACGGTAGTCTGGTGGGGGATTTCGAGAATAAAAATATGATCTAAGTTAAAATCGAAGTCTTTGCGTTATTAATTCTAAAAACTACAATGACCACAGGGCTTCTGATAAAGAGAAATCCCCAATGGAAGTCAGACACGAAGTCCCCAAGAGAAGTCCAGACCGTAGAAGAGATGCTGAAGAAGAGTAAGAAAGAAAAGACGTCAGAAAGAAGAATAAAGAAGTAAAGTAATGAAAAGGGTATACAACCATTTATATGTAAATGAAATTGCATATCATCCTTCTGGCTTAAATAGCTCCTCTTGCATTTTATTTCATTTAGTGGAAAATTTCATATATATAAGTAATAAAAACTAGAGAAATGGGTATAAGGGAACATGATGTGATGGTCACTGATTTTGTATTTTTTATCACCCAGATGAGCTAAGCATATTGTGGCAGTTTATTTTTAAGTATTTCTATCCAACTAGTTAACGTAATTCCAAAATAAAAAATTATTCTTTCGATCAATTTTTAAAACAGCGTTGCGATTGGACACATGAAGAGGTTTGAGTTTAGTATAGTCAGATGCGCAGCCGGGTACTCTATCTGAGAGGATGTCTCTATAGGGTTTTCGCTACTCACCCGCACTGGATATCAGGGTAGGGTTGCCGGGAATAAAGCATTGTTGTTAAATCAATCAGGTCTTTGTTGTATTATTAAAAGCAATGTTAAGGCCCGACACGAGTTGTTTTTTTAAATTTTGCTTAATCCTAATATGTAATTATTATATAATATTTTAATATATAATCTAATATAATATTTTAAATCTATTGAAGTTTAAAAGAAAAAAAATATCATAAAAAGATATTTTTCTTTAATTTTCCAATCAATCCTAAACGTAATTTTAAAGATAATCTTTTTATTATACTTATTTACTGGAATAAAAAATTAATTATAGAACAAGGAAAAAAAAAAACACAAAAAAAAAGAGAAAGGAAAAAAGAAAAGAAAAAGAAAGCGAAAACAAAAGCTAGCGTATATACATTTTTCTATTGACGGTTTTATTTATTTTTTTTTTTTTTTGAATTTGACATGGGGCAACCAAACTGGGAACATGAACGGATGACAAACAGACAATACTAGATACATTTTTCTTCAACAAACTTTTTTTTTTTAAAAAGAGAAAAATAAGAAAATTAACAGTTATTCGCCCAATTTCATTCATAAAGGGAAGAAGAAAGAGAAAAAAAGGAGAGAAAAAAATAAGAGAAGAAATTATAACCACACATAGAAAAAATAAGCAATTCATTTTCTGATACGAAACTTCTGATGGAGAAGTTAATGCTTCGAAATCGATAAGACAAAAATAACATCTTTTTGTTTTATTTTCATACGCATTGTATTGGCCTTCAAAAATATTGCATATATATATATATATATATTATTGATGTGTGTGTGTGTGTGTGTGTGTGTGGAGAGAGAGAGAGAGTGAGAGAGAGTAGGAGGAGAGAGAGAGAGAGAGAGAGAAAGCATCCATACATACAGATAGATCATATAGATAGATATAGATTATACATACATATTGTATGTGAGAGAAAATAAAAGTGAATCAGACAGTACGGTTAATATAATAAAATAAGAAAAAAAAAGAGTTCATAAACGATGTGATGTGTATTTCGGCCTACGCTGCAGTGTTTCGAATCTGTTTCAATCTTTTCCAGTTGAGTACTTTCATTTCACAATGTTAATAGACTGACTCGCTAAGCAAATGACTTTCACAGACTTTCTTACTTCCTCTGTGAAAATTTAATTTTTCCTCAAATTAACAAAAGCCCTGATTGAATCATGAAACAGATTGAAACACTGTAGTGTAGGCGAAATAACAATCACTCGTTTAATGAACTTGCGTTTTTTCAATTTCATTCTTAAATTAGACACACCACCACCACACACACCATAATATAATCATCATTATATATATATTATATAATATATATATTATATATTTACCCAACGCCTCTCACGAGCAGGATGTGACACAAGGTCAATGTTCTTGTAAGCGGATAGTTCAAAGGTTGAATTCAGAGTTTTTCCTTCTCCGTAGATCAGTTGCCCTAACCAAGGGTTAAAGAGCCCAAGTCTGCCTACTACTATTTATCCACCACTGAGAGAGTAGGATTCATACCTTGTCCAGGATATTAGTGCTAAGTGAAATGTAATTATCACGATCCATGATTTGAACTTGGGCGACGATTCCCATATTTCCATGACTTAACATTACACCACGCACTTCCTACATATATGTGTGTGTGAGAGAGAGAGTGTGTGAGTGATTGAGTTGTTTGAGAGAGAGGAGAGAGAGAGAGACGAGAGAGGAGGAGAGAGAGAGTGGCTGTGTTGTGTGCTGTGTGTTTATCAGTCTGTTGTCATCTATCTATACATTGGAGTTGTGTATGTGTTTTAAGTGTACTTTTTATTCAAACAGGGTGCGTATGCGGAATTAGAATAAAAAACGAAACAAAAAAAAGAACACAATCAGAGAATGGCGTATACCATGAACGTAATGCAAAATTCTTTCCTGCATAGCTGTATCATTATCTGTACGCGTATATACGTGTGTATCCGGAGTTTTATTGCGTGGATCTCTGTACCGTATGTGTGTGTGTATGGTGTGTATGTGTGTTGTGATGTGTGTGTGTTGTGTGTGGTTCAATGGCATAAGTGTCTGTATATGTTATGCGCGATTGCTTGACTGATTTTTTTTTTCATTTTTTTTAATCGCAAAGGAAAAGACGTCGAGAATAGAAGAAAAAAGGGATAAGTTAAAAAGAAAGACCGGAAAAAGCGTGGTGCTATAATGAGAAAGAAAAGCATTTAGAAAAGAGAAAGGCAACGACACAGACGCACGACAAGCGGAGATTGTGGTTGATAAAAAAATCATTGGACTTCTAGGGCGAAAGATGAGAGAAAGAAGCGTGTGGAAGGAGAGAGAGAGAGAGTAGAGAGAGAGAAGAGAGATGGAGTGAGGGTGGGATGAAAAAACGGGACGAAGAAGAGCATTGATTGTGTGAAGTTTAAGATGCGAGGCAAGAAGGAATGAGAGAGGCGGAAAAGAACATGATGGTGCGATGGGGGTTAAAAAATGAATGACAATATGGAGAGATTATACATCGTACAGGAAAGAAGAGGAGAGATACGAGAAAGTAGAAGAGACGAACTGAAGGAACAAGAGAAGTGACAGAAAGATGAAGAGAGACAAGTGAAGATTCGAGAAAATCAAAGGGATGGGTTGCTATCAGGGAGGTAGCGAAATTTGAATGAAGAAATATGAGAGAGATGAGAAGGAAGAAAAGACGGATGTAAGAAGAGAAGAGAGAAGAGAGAAGAGAGAGAGAAGAGAGAGAGAGAGGAGAGAGAGAAGATAGGGAGACATCTGGATGGTGCTGTAATAGAGAGAGGACGAAGAAAATATGGAGATAAAAGAGCGAATAAAGAGAGAAAAAGAGATATAGGAAAGAGAGGAGAAGGAGAGAGAAAGAAGAAGAGAGAGAGAGAGATAAGAGAAGAGAGAAAGAGTCGTTCGATGTGTGGAACTTGGTTGTGGGTTGTGTGTGAGAGAAGAGAGGGCGAGGAAGAGAGAAATCAGGAATGGATGCTTTATGGAGGGGTAAAGAGACTTGAATGAAAGATGAGAGAAGGAAAGAGAAAGAGACGAATGTAAGAGGAAGGAGAAGAGGAGGATGAGGAGAGGTGAGAGAGAGGATGAATGGAGAGGAGAGGGGAGAGAGAACACATGGGATGGTGCGTATGAGGGGGTAAAGAAGATGAATACTAAATATGAGAGGAGGAAAGAGAAAAAGAGGATGTAAGAGAGAGAGAGAGAGACAGAGAAGAGGGAAACATGAGAGAGACGAGAGAGAGAGAAGAGACAGAGAGAGAGAGAAAGGTGAACATGAAGAGAGAGAGGGTGGGAGGAGAAATCCCGGAGGAGAAAATCAAGCATAAATAAATAAAAATGATAAATAAAATTAAAATTAAAATAATGTATTTATTAAACTATTTAACCCTAAATAAATAATGAAGAATAAATAATAGTAAAAATGATAGTAAAATAATCATAATAATAAAATATAAAAGAAATAAAGAAAAAATTAGAAAACAAATAAAAAATAAAAAATAAGAAAAGTTAAGAAAGAAAAATAAAAGAAAAAAGAAAAAAATTGAAAAAACAGGAAAAAAAAACAGAAAAAGAAAAAAAAAAGACCGGAAGGAAAATGAAAATTGAAAAGAAGAAAGAAGAAGAATTCGATCAAGGCGAAAATGAAAAATGAGAGGCCCCTCCAATCAATCGTCTGGTCACGTCAAGCCCTAGCACCTATCATTGATTTTCCCAGCCCTATTTGCCCTTATGGCAAGCCCCAATCCTTTTTATCAATATGGTACTAGAAGTCGTGACTGAGTGTCTACTATGTCCTGGGGAATTGACTGTTTAAACTCATATCCTGATTGGTGAGGGTTCCAGTTTTGAGGTTTGGGAATGATGCGAGTACTCCTTCACACCATTGCTTCCCTGGTCCTCTCTGACCGGGAGTGGTAGTACCTGTTAGGGTCCATCTATGGGTTAAATAGAAAATGTAATTTATAAAAAATAATTGTATTATCCATTAAGAATTGATTATTTTCAAAACTTTATCGGCATAACTGACCACGGGGATATTGCTGTAAAACCAAACCAAACCAAACCAAAAAATACTAATATGTACCGGCGAACTCGTGTTGGTTACTTCATTTTAAGAATGAACCAACCTTTTTTCACGGTGAGAGGTAATTGAAAAAATTTAACCGAGCGCAGGTCACATTATTATTTGTGTTCAATACTTGCTAGCCAGAACGAAAGCTCTGAGAAAAAGATGTAAACAAAATTTATCTTTCCTTATTAATCATGGATGAGTGCGTTAAGATGCACAAAACAAATTACACCAACATATTTATTTCAAATATTAGCAAAGACGCAAAGAGAAAGGTTTGAGATATGTGAAAACTGCAATTTGCCTTTCATAGATATCGTCAAAGTTCTGATTTGAAATTTCTATACCAAATAAAGAGATCGCTTTCAAAAAGTATATCAGTCAATTTCGTTCGATGTGTTGATCTCGTAGTCAAGAGTTCCATGAACGATTTTAGAATGTTTAACAGGATATTTAAATTAAATGGGTATCAGAACGTCTAGTGTTACGTACGTAAAAAAAAAAAATGTTAAGTACGTATGGGTCTGATATAAAATGGGTTCGGGGGCGGACACTCGCGGCTGAGGACCGTATAGTGTGGTGACCCCCCTGTTTAGTTGGTTGCCAAGGTTTATTTTTTAAATATATCCACAATTTTGTTTCTTTCAAGGGGAAATTTCACGACATACATGTACTCAACCGAAACTTTGACCCCAGTCTGCAAAGCCAAAAGTTTAGGGGTTGTTCATTACAGGCAATATATGATAAACCCCTTTTTTGTGGGCTAAGAATTAGGCTTATTTCATTACAAGATGGCGTTATTACTTGAGTATCTAGAGGTAGATCTGGGTCACATGGTTTGGTTCTGGTGGATTTTTTTTTAAATATCATTCCTCTAAACACTATTACATACGCAATAGTTTTTTTTTGTTTTTTATTAAATCGATTTTTTATTTCTTTTTTTTTTTTTTTTTACAAAATTTCCTAGAATAGCGCTCTTCGGTTGCGGATTTTAAAAAAAAATGATTAAAAAATCTTTTTCTTCGATTTAAGTCATTTGCGTTGGCCCTTGTCTCACTTCCTGAACTGCTAACCCTACGAGTTAATTAAAACCTTTCACCTCTTCAAACTCCACTGACACCATCCAACCAAACACGCCCTGCTGCCTCGTCACCGCAACGATCATATTTGAAACTCTTGATTTTTTCTCTCTCTTTCTCCCACTCTCCACTTATCGACCGCGTTCTCATCAACTTTCTCGATTACTTTTCTTTTTTTCTTCTTCTTTTCTTTAGATGTTTTATTTTTAAATTCTTTTTCTTTTCTTTCTTTTTTTAATTACTTTTTATTTATTTTTTATACTTGTTCTTTCTGGTACACGCGTATTAAGTTAAATTCTGTTCACCCATTTGTCTTTATTGTTTTCTTTCCTTTTTCATTCTTGGTTTCTTTCTTTTTTGAATTTTCCTTCCTTCTTTCTTCACTTTCAAACACTTCATCTTTCTTTTCTTTTTTCTTCTTGTCTCATATTTATTTCTTCTATTTCTTATTCTTTTTTCTTTTATTCTATTATACTTCACATTTTTCATTCATTCATTATTCATTCATTAATTTCTCATTTCTTTTTGTTTTTGATCTTTCTTGTTTTTTATTCATGTATAATCATTTTTTCTATTTCATTCATTCATCATCATTTAAACAAATCTAAATTCATTTTTCATTAACTCGGTTCTTACTGTTTTCTTCATTTTATTTATTTTCTTTTCTTTTCCTTTCTTTCTTCTTTTTCCTTCATTTCAATTTTTCTTTCCTGTTTTCTCAGCTGTATTTCTTTATTTCTTCATTCTTTATTTAATCGTTTCTTATGAACGAATTTAACAACACATTTTAATTCATTTCATTTATCATTCTTTCTTTGTAATTCTCAGTTTAAATTGTTAATTACGTTTTTAGTCAAACCTATTTTCGTTTTCCTCCTATTGTATTTCCTTTTATTTTCTTTCATTTTTAACACACCTTTTTTTATTTCCATTATAAATGTATTTCACTGAGCCTTTTTCTTTCTTTTCCTCTTTTTCAATTTCATTCTTTCATGTTCCCAACTTTCTTCCCTTCATTTTTCATATTCTATATCATGTTCGCCCTTTTTCTTTCATTAATTCTCTCATTATCTATTATTCTATTTTATTCATAACTTCACTTTCAATTTTATTCATTCATTTTCACAATTCCATTCTTATTGCATTCATTCTTATTTTTTCTTTATTCTTAATTATTTTTAATGTAATTAAGTTTTAAAACTTTCTTTTGTATCAATTTCTTTCAGTTTTCAATATATTTTCCTCTTCCTCTTTTTCTTTGCTTCTTTCTTTCTTCTTTCTTTCTTCTTCTTTATTTCTTTTTTCTTTATTTATTATTTTGCTTCTCCATTCTATTTCTTTTCATTCTTTCTTTCTTTTTTTCTTTATTTATTTTGCTTCGGCCATTTCATCTTTCTTTTTTTATTTTTTATTCTTTATCTTGCTTCTCCTATTTTTTTTCTTTCTTGTTCTTTCTTTCTTTCTTCTTTCTTCTTTCTTTCTTCTTTTATTTATTTCTTTATTTATTTTGCATCCCCTATTTTTTATTTTTCTTTCTTTCTTTTCTTTTTTTTTTGTCTTCTCCTATTTTTTCTTATCTTTCTTTCTTTCTTCCTTTATTTATTTATTTATGCTTCTCCTTTCTTTCTTCTTTTCTTTATTTATTATTTTTGCTTTCTCCATTCTTCTCTTTCTTTATCTATTTCTTTATTTTTGCTTCTCCTATTTCTTTTCTTTCTTTTTTTCTTTTTCTTTCTTTCTTTCTTCTTTCTTTCTTTCTTTTCCTCCTCTTTATTAGCTATAATTTTATTTTATTTATAACTTCGAATTTTTTATTATTTTTCATTCTAAATCTTTTCTCTAGTTTCAATTTTTATTTTATTTTATTTCAAAATGTATTATCCTGGCTTCTTCAAATTTATCTTTCTTTTTTTCCTTCACCTTTCAATAGATTTAATCTTTTTCAACTCATCACTTATTCATCTTCTACTCAACACATCTTTGTTATTCCGTTAATTTTCTTTTTTTCATTTTTCATTTTCTTTCCATTTTTTCATTTCTTTCTTTCTTTCTTGCGTTCCTTCTGCTTTCATTGATTCTTTCTTTCTTATTTTTGTTCTTCCTTCCTGATCTTATCAATTCTTTCATTAATTTCTTCATTTTCGTCCATTTACTTCTTCAATATTTATTATTTTTCTTTCTTTTTCTTCTCTTTCTTTCTTGTTTCGTTCCTTTTTTCTTGTTTTTATTTATCTAGTTTTATTCCATTTTCTTGTTCGACATTTCTTTAATTTCTGTCTTTCATTTATTCTTCTTTCTTTTTTCTTTTTTTTCTTTTTTTTTCTTTCTTTGCTCGTCCATTCCCTCTTTCTTATTGTCTCTTTCCTTCATTGATTTAAAATCTTTCCTTTATTTCTCTTTAATATTTCTATTCTCTCCTTCCTTCCTTCCTTCATCGCTTATTTTTGTCTTCCCCATACTTCTTCCAAATTTCATCTAATTTTCTTCCACATTCCTCTTTCGCTTTCTTTTTCACTTTTTCTTTCTTTCTTTTTATTTCTTTCGTTCTTTTTCTTCATGTCTTTCTTCTTTTTTTCCGTTCCCTTTTCCTTATTTCTTTTCTCGTTACTTTCATCATTTATTGTTCTAAATTTCTTTAATTTTCTTCTTTTATTTTTCCTTCTTATTTTTTTTTTTTCTTTCTTGCTTTATATTTTTTTGCTTGCGTTGCATTCTTTCCTTTCTAATTTTCATCTGATTTTTTCATTAATTTCTTTTCTATTCGTACATTTATTTTTCCTTTCAATAATTCAATATTTTCTTTCTTTCTTCTTTCTTTCTTTCTTGTCTCATTCCTTTTTCCACTATCTTTCTTTTCTCGTTTTTTATTCATTTATATTGTTCTACCATCTTTTAGTTTATTTCATTCACTTATTCATATTTGCTTCTTTCTTTCTTTCTTTCTTTCTTTTTTTCTTTCTTTTCTTTCTTTCAAACGTTCATTGTTTTATTTTCTTTCATTTTATATACGTCTTTCTTTCTTTCTTTCTTTCCCTCCTCCTTCCTTGCTTCCACTTTTTCTCTTCTGTCTTCTTACTATTAACCCTTCTCCTTTTTTGTCTATTATACTCCCCCCCTCTTCTTCTTATTTATTTCCCTCACTTCCACCACCCTTAATCCCTGCCTCTACCACAACCTGCCACTCAATTCCAACAACCAATCAACGGAAGCTCCCTCTATTCATTTATTTGTTTTTTTTTTTTAAATTTTTACTGGTGTCATAATTTCATCTTCTTTTCTTTAACTCCACTTAATTTTCGGTCTTTATTTAAGTTCATAATTTTTTCCCGGCCAACATAACTACAATTATATCCTTTAAACAATATCCTCTCAGAAAAAATCACATGAGTTTTTTTGTGTGTGTGTGGGGCGGGGGGGCGTCAGAAGCCAAATAAGGGCTCGAACTTGCACAACGGTGTCAAAATTTAGGGTGACCCAGAAAAAACAGAACCCACATATTTTGTATAAAACTTGTGAATTTTAAACTATGGGGGTCAGGGTTAGTGTTTAGAGTTAGGGTTAGGAATAGGTTAGGGTTTAGTTTAATGGGAAAATGAATAAATAATTTGGGTTCTGTTTTTTGCTGGATCACCCTGTATACGGTGACCCAGAAAAAACAGAACCCACAAATTTTGTAATAAAATGTTAATTTTAACTTAGGGGTTTATGGTTTAGGGTTAGGAGTTAGGGTTAGAGGTTAGGGTTAGGGTAAGTGGGTTGGGGTTTAAGTTTAGTTTAATGAGAAAAATAAATAAATAATTTGGGTTCTGTTTTTTCTGGGTCAATCTAATTTTGACACCTTTGTGCAAGTTCATCGCCAAATAAAATGCGGCGTTTTCGTAACATTCAGTGCGCGATTGTGGAGGCTGCATCGTACGAGACACGAGGCCCACGATACTCTTGAAACAGCTACAAAGTCCATTTCGATCTGACCGGAATGCACCTGGGCAATGGACGACTTCATTTGTTTGTATTGTTCGTTTTTTTTACGGCATGTCAACCACAGTGGGTCATTTAATGCCGGCAAAGTTTTGAAAATTTTGTAGTGATAGTTTAGAAGACTTTTTAAACTCAATTTTTTTTGTTTTTTGTAAACGAATTTTCTATTTAACCATAGAAGAGACCTAAACAGGTACGGTAATCTTCAACTTGTTCTCGTTAAAATTCCTACTATACAACAAACTGAACCCTCATTTTATGTCCGTGTTTTGCAATAAATGTTTTAAATATGTTTTGCAAAATTTTTTTTAGATAAAGAAAATATATATGTTGCAATAAAGAAAATATATTCAGTATTGTAAAATAACGGGTGCAAGAAAAAAAAACATTATTGCAAACAACGGACATTAAAAATGAATGTTCAGTTTATTTTATTGGTTTTATGGTAGGAATTTACAAGGAACAAGTATTAAGGATTACCACAGGTACTACCATTCCGCTACTAATCAGGTTCAAAGTAAGGTAAGTTCATATGTGACGGTGCATATGCTTATTGAATTTGGAGTTTTCTTTCTTGATAACTGGTTACATTGAAAGCTAACCCAGACTGGCTTGTTTTGTTTGTTTTTTGATGTTTTTTTTGTTGTTTTTTTTTTTTTTTATTTGATATGTCGGACAATCAGCTGTGTTTATATTTATAATTAGAAATCCTATGCTCGACATAGAGGAAGCTCTTGCCTAAAAATCTTGACCAGAGTTTCGGTTAGAAAGACTGTCCCCGAAAGTGATCTGGAAAATGGACAATCAGCAAGACACAGTCGATCAAAATGGCAGTGATTTCGTGCTGGTTCCCAAACATTGTAAGAAAATAATTTTGATACAGAAGAAATTAGATGCTCATTGTGAATGGTTACGTCCTATGAAATGTAACAGGGCCGCACCGAGTTTAAATACTAGACGAGGCTAATAACACCGAGTTGAAATACTAGACGAGGCTAATAAAGCACCTAGTTTAAATACTAGACGATGCTAATAGCACCATAGTTTAAATACTAGACGATGCTAATAACACCTAGTCTTAAATACTAAACGAGGCTAATAAGCACTAGGTTTAATACTAAACGACTAAGAAGCGACCTGTTTTAAATTA
Source organism: Doryteuthis pealeii (assembly GCA_023376005.1). Classification (NCBI taxonomy): domain Eukaryota; kingdom Metazoa; phylum Mollusca; class Cephalopoda; order Myopsida; family Loliginidae; genus Doryteuthis; species Doryteuthis pealeii. The sequence continues at coordinate 52,176,905 of CM042166.1, read as the reverse complement.
GACGAGGCTAATAAGCACCTAGTTTAAATACTAGGCGAGCTAAAAGCACCTAGTTTAAATACTAACGAGGCTAATAAGACCTAGTTTAAAATTATAACTAAACGAGGGCTAATAAGCACCTAGTTTAAATACTAACCGAGGCTAATAAGCAGCTAGTTTAAATACTAGACACGAGGCTAATAAGCACCTAGTTTAATACTAGACGTGCTAATAAGACCTAGTTTAGATACTAGACGAGGCTAATAAGCACCTAGTTTGAATTACTAGCGAGCAATAATAAGCACCTAGTTTAGACTATAAGGCTAATACGAGGCTAATAAGCACCTAGTTTAAATACTAGACGAGGCTAATAATCACCTAGTTTAGATACTAACGAGGCTATAAGCACCTAGTTTTAAAAATAGACGAGGCTAATAAGCAACCTAGTTTAAATACATAGAACGAGGCAATAAGCACCTAGATTTAAATACTATAGACAGAGGGCTAATTAAGCAACCTAGTTTAAATACTAGACGAGGCTAATAACACAGTTTAAAATACTAGACGATGCAATAAGCAACCGTAGATATGCGCTATAGCCATAATACTAGAGTAAGACCTAGTTTAGACTAACGAGCTAAGCGAGTTCAAATACTGATAGCTATAAACCGAGTTCATACAAGAGCTATAGACCGAGTTCAATGGACTAACAGGCTATAGAACGAGCAAATATAGCAGATATAGCGACCTGGTTCATAATACTCTCCCAGCTAATGGGTAAATAAATTGGGCAGGTGGTCTCTTTAAACTTTCGTGATTGCAACCGGTTTACGAGAAAGAAACTCTGAATTAGAACTTGCTTAGAAAGGTCTGCTTAAAAATTGACATGTGTCTCTGCGTCATCCTGTGGAGGGTTGGTGATAATACGGAGCAATGATTTGGCTTTTATAATAAGACCATCGACGATACGAATAATGACGACTCTCTAATTCGTGTTCAACAAGTTGATGGGAACTCTTAACTTACATCTTTCCAACGGTCCTCAAGAAAATGGGAACTAAAAGGTACTGGTTGAAGGGAGATGGTTTCACGTAATTATCTCACCGACTCACGAATCTGTAAGCACTGACAGACGTGACGGCCTTGCGGGCGTCATTACATATGCAAAGTAGGCTGTGTTTATGCGATGACGTGGGAGGGCCTTGATCGTAATCGGGCGCAGAGGAGGAGCTGAGAAATTGCCTAAAAACAAACTGCCAGATTTTATAAGTAAAAAAAATTATCTCAGGAAGTATTTGTTTGTATATACCACTGACCTGTTGGCGGTATCATACGGAGAGAGAAGAGGCAGAGCGAGAGAGAGAGAGAGAGAGAGAGAGTGAGAGGGAGAGGGGGTTAGAGGATGCAAGAGCGAGAGGGAGGGCGACAGCAAGAGAGATGGGGGCGGGAAGAGGGGGAAGAGCGGGAAGGGGTGAGAGGAGCGAGAGAGGAGAAGAGAAGGGGAGAAAGAGAGAGAGAGAGAGGAGAGAGAGAGAGGGGTGAGGCAAGAGGAGAGGAGGGGACAGCAAGAGAAGATGGGGGGAGGAGAGCGAAGGGAAAGGGAGAGGGGAAGAGGCGAGCGAAAAGAAAGAGAAGCGCGGAGAGCGAAGAGGGGAAGGAGGAGAGAGCGAAAGAGAGAGAGAGAGAAGAGAGAGAGAGGAGATGAAAGAGAGGGAGATTGGCTCTCGATAAAGAGGATTATGAGGGTCTGAACATAGATTTAGTGCTCACATACATCAAGATAATAAAAAAATGAATCTCCAGGAGAGAGAAAGAACGAGGTGTCAAGACATGGCAAGGAAGAGTTTTACGGTTCTAGCAGAAATCGACAGGAAGTGAAGGCTATGNAGAGAGAGATCCACTGTGTCTGTGTGTAGGTGTGTAAATATATATATGTATATGTAATACAGGTACCAATAATACCTACTCAGTTACCTAGGTCTTCGGGTTATGGTGAATGAGTAGGCTTATACTTGTACCTATATTGCCCAATAAATTTGCTCTACTGTATTGAGCACTTTTTTTTGTATTCGCTGTCTTTATCATTGTGACTTGCAAATCAACTAACACCCATTGTGATCAATATTCATCGGTATATCCCTTTTTCCGTAATACACACACACACACATATATAATTATATATATTATATATATATTATAATAAAAGTCGTCGGGGCGGCTTAAAAGTCGTATCAGCCAATCGCAGGAGTCTAATCCTCTTTTCCACTAGCGCTAGACCAAGAGATTGTTTTTGCATCTGAGGTGAAGCGCAACATTACCATCACTCCTTACTTTAACCGCACAGATCCTGAGCTACTCATAACGACTAGTTGGCGGGACCGGTATCGAACTAGAACCTATGTGATTTCCTACCGAACCGTCTCTAACCGACTGAGCTAAACCCGCCCGTATGAATTCCTGAGATGAGGCTGGATAACTTGTATTATTTAGATTTACAACTGGTGTCTGGTCTTCATTGTTGATTACACAATGTTTCAGGCAATGTGCCTCCGTTTCTTCCTCAGTGTTTCTTTGTCAAACTTTGTAATCAGGAGCCTTTCACAACATACAGATTAGATTGAGTAATAACAGTTCTAAGTGACAAATCATCTGTAATTGCAAGTTCAATCCTGAATGAATTCCGCGTTGGCTGCTGCTTTTCTCTAAGGGTTCTACTACTATAATCTCCTTTTCCCCATATCCGTGACAGTGGCAGGAATTTTGAAACTTTGGGCGTCGGGTCCAGTCTGGTCTTATATTTTTTAAAAAAAAATCAATCCCTTTTTTGTTTGTTTCTCATCACTCTCCAAACCTGGTCAAACAAAAATACTAAAGCTTACAACAATTAAGTGGAAGATTGCTAACATATAATAATTTGAAAGTAACCTAACAATCGTGAGCATTTCCCTAGGTAGGCTACCTCTTTAATTCAGGGAAATACTATGCTCGCGTGAGAGCTTATAAGAAGTGCGTCCCAGTCTGCCTGCCCAACTAAATTGCTACCCGATTGACTATCCTGATGACATAATCTATGTAGGAATGCGCGTGGCATGCATTCTCTCTAGTCTTTCTTATTCTGAAGCGAATTCTTGTATTTATGATATAAGATGGATATATTAAGCTTGGAATAGACTGAGATAGATAAACAAACAAATAATTATAGAAAGATATGAACAAATGAAGATAGTATTTTCGACAAGAAAATGTATTGGGGGGGTACGCATCTTTTTTGTCTGTAATTCCTTGTTTACGTTAAACTAGCAAACAAGACATTAAACAATACTGACAGCACGATCCAGTATTATCACGCAGTAAAAACATCTCTCGGGAGAGCTTCTATCAAAACAGAATCACCTTCTCGACCACCTTAATTTTCCCATTAAACTACCCCACTACGGCTAACCTAACCCACTCTAACACTGAAGTTATGTTTAAAATCACCATGATACTGTCGAGTTATATAAAAACTTAGTTGTTCGTAGTGGCGTGTCTTTGCGTCAGACCGTACGCGATTGCTAAAGACACCAGGATGCAAAGTTCAGCGCTATCGAGTTGGCTTTCTGACGCCCCCCGCCTCTGCCGCGGCTCAGCTATGGCGTAGTCACATCATGCAGGCAGTGAAAAAACTCCATGTGAAGTTTTTTCTGAGAGAAGACTATTGGTGTTCTAGAGTAGGACCCAGTATTGAGTTCTTGTTAGTTAGTGTTGCCGGGGAAAAAAATTATGGAACTTTAACATAAAGACCGAACAATTAAGTGGAGTTAAAAGAAAAGAGAGAAATTATTGACACCTAGTTAAAAAAATTAAAAAAAAAACAAATAAATGAATGAGGGAGCTCCGTTGATTGGTTGTAATATTGAGTGGCCAGGTTGTGGTATGAGGCGGGATTTAGGGTGGTGGAAGTGAGGGGAATAAATAAGAAGAAAAGAGGGAAGGGAAGTATATAGAAACAAAAAAGGAAGAAGGGTTAATAAGAGATAAGAAAAGAGAGGAGAGGAAGCAAGGAAGGAGGAGGGAGGAGAAAGAAAGAAAGAAGACGTGCATAAAATAAGAAAATAAAACAATGAACGTTGAAAGAAAGAAAGAAAGAAGAAAAGAAAGAAAGAAATAAAGAAGAAAGCAAATATGAATAAGTGAATGAAATAAACTATAGGAGACAATAAATGATATAAAAAACGAGAAAAGAAAGATAGTGGAAAAACAATTAACAAAAGAAAAAATAAATATTGAAAGGAAAATAATGTACGAATAGAAAGAAATTAATGAATAAATCAGATGAAAATTAGAAAGAAAGAAGCAACGCATACAAAATTAGTAAAAAAGAGAGAAGAAGGCGAAAATAAAAGAAGAAAATTAAAGAAATTTAGAACAATAAATGAATGAAAGTAAAGAAGAATAAGGAAAAGAGACATGAAGGAAAAAGAACGAAAGAAATAAAAAGAAAGAAAGAAAGAACGTGAAAGAGGGAGCGAAAGAGGAAATGTGGAAGAAAATTAGATGAAATTTGGAAGAAGTATGGGGAAGAAATAAATAAGCGATGAGGAAAGGAAGGAAGGAAGGAAGAATAAAATATTTAAAAGAAGAAATAAAGGAAAGAATTTTAAAATCAATGAAGGAAAGAGACAATAAGAAAGAGGGAATGGACGCAGAAAGAAAGAAAAAAGAAAAAAAGAAAAAAAGAAAGAAGGAATAAATGAAAGACAGAAATTAAAGAAATGTCGAACAAGAAAATGGATAAAACTAGATAAATAAAAACAAGAAAAAAAAAGGAACGAAACAAGAAAGAAAGGAAGAAAGAAAAAGAAAGAAAAAATAATAGAATATTGAAGAAGTAAATGGACGAAAATGAAGAAATTAATGAAAGAATGATAAGATCAGGAAGGAGAAACAAAAATAAGAAAGAAAGAATCAATGAAAGCAGAAGGAACGCAAGAAAGAAAGAAAGAAAATGAAAAAATGGAAAGAAAATGAAAAAATGAAAAAAAGAAAATTAAACGGAATAACAAAGATGTGTTGAGTAGAGATGAATAAGTGATGAGTTGAAAAAGATGTAAATCTATTGAAAGGTGAAGGAAAAAAAGAAAGATTAAAATTGAAAGAAGCCAGGAAATAAATTTAGAAATAAAATAAAATAAAAATTGAAACTAGAGAAAAAGATTAGAATGAAAAATGAATAAAAAATTCGAAGTTATAAATAAAATAAAATTATAGCTAATAAAGACGGAGGAAAAGAAAGAAAGAAAGAAAGAAAGAAGAAAGAAAGAAAGAAAAAAAGAAAGAAAGAAATAGGAGAAGCAAATAAAGAATAGATAAAGAAAGAAAGAAATAGGAGAAGCAAAATAAAATATAAAAGAAAGAAAGAAAGAAAATAGGAGAAGAAAAATAAATAAAGAAAGAAAGAAAGAAAGAAAGAAGAAATAGGAGAAGCAAAATAAATAAAGAAAGAAAGAAAAAAGAATAAAGAAATAGGGATGCAAAATAAATAAAGAAATAAAAAGAATAGAAAGAAGAAGAAAGAAGAAAGAAAGAAAGAAAAGAAAGAAATAGGAGAAGCAAAGATAAAGAAATAAATAAATAAAGAAATAAGATGAAATAGGGGGAAGAATAAATAAAGAAAGAAAAAGAAAGAAAGAATGAAAGAATGAAATAGAAGAAGCAAATAAATAAATAAAGAAATAAAGAAAGAAGAAAGAAGAAAGAAAGAAAGAAGAAAGAAAGAAGAAAGAAATAGAGAGCAAGAAATATATTGAAAATGAAAGAAATTGATACAAAAAGAAAGTTTATAAACTTAATTACATTTAAAAAATAATTAAAAGAATAAAGAACAAAAATAAAGAATGAATGCAAAAATGAATGTGAAAATGAATGAATAAAAATTGAAAGTTGAAGTTATGAATAAAATAGAATAATTAGATAATAAAGAAATAAATGAAAGAAAAAAGGGCGAACATGAAAGAAATAAATAAAAATGAAGGGAAGAAAGCTTGGGAACATGAAAGAAAGAATTGAAAAAGAGGGAAAGAAAGAAAAAGCTCAGAAGAAATACATATTATAATGGAAATAAAAAAGAAGGGGTGTTAAAAATGAAAGAAAATAAAAGGAAATAAAATGGAGGAAACGAAAAAATAGGTTTGACTAAAAACGTAATTACAATTTAAAAATAAGAATTACAAAGAAAGAATGATAAAATGAATGAATTAAAATGTGTAGTTAAAATTTCGTTCATAAGAACGAAATTAAATAAAGAATGAAGAAATAAAGAAAATACAGACTGAAGAAAACAGAGAAAGAAAATATTGAAAATGAAGGAAAAAGAAAGAAAAGAAAGGAAAAGAAAAGAAAATAAATAAAATGAAGGAAAACAGTAAAGACCGAGTTAATGAAAAAATGAATTTAGATTTTTTTAAATGAATGAATGAATGAATAATGAAAAAAGAATGAATTACATGAAAAAAAAAAACAAGATCAAAATACAAAGAAAAAATGAGAACATTAATGAATGAATAATTGAATGAATGAAAAATGTGAAGTTATAATAGAATAAAAGAAAAAAGAATAAAGAAATAAAGAAATAAATATGAGGACAAGAAAGAAAAAAAAAAGAAAGAATGAAGTGTTTGAAGTGAAGAAAGAAGGAAGGAAATATTCAAAAAGAAAGAAACCAAGAATGAAAAGGAAAGAAAACAATAAAGACCAAATGGGTGAACAGAATTTAACTTAATACGCGTGTACCAGAAAGAAACAAGTAATAAAAAATAAAATAAAAAAGTAATTAAAAAAAAAAGAAAGAAAAGAAAAAAGATTTAAAAAATAAAAAAATCTAAAGAAAGAAAGAAAAGAAGAAAAAGAAAAAGTAATCGAGAAAGTTGATGAGACGCG
>CM042166.1:52132508-52157508 GCA_023376005.1 Doryteuthis pealeii | reverse complement strand
TAAGTTTCAGTTAATTTTTGATTATATATACCCTCTCTGTTTCAAATCTTTTTTCCTAAAGTTTCATTTTAGCCTTTTAAATTAATCCTATTATTTACTTTATAATGAAAACTTAAATATTAATATATATATGGAGTGAGAATTAAATATTGCTATATTAAATATATATATGAATATATTAGAATTAATATATATTATTTAAAATTGAAATAAGCCATGGTTTATGTATGCTAGTGAATTTAAGACGGAACCTATGAAAAAAATTATGTTGTATAATGGAAGGCGATAATCGAGAATAATTTAATCAAAGAATAACGAGGAAAAGCGAGTGGTATCAGTTATGTTGTAAAAAAATTTTTGAGATTTGAAAAAGGGACGATTTTGAAATATGACGTAAATATTCTCTTTGTGACGTGAGTATGGGACGGTATAGGTGTGTGTATCGAAAGGAAACATTGTGCATTTTTTAGGTGTGTAGGTGTTTTTTGAGCAAAAATAATAGAGCTTTGATTTATATTCGCTTTGATTTATAAAATAAAATTTAACTGATAACAGCATGGATTTGTTTTTAATTTAATTATTTAGATATAGCCATTAACATTTCTTTTCAAAGTAGCTGGATCAATGCAAGGTATACCTTTTTTTACATAAGGATTTAAATGGGGCATCCCACGAGGATTCAACTTACGATTAAGTAATAATGGATCTGCGGGACTAACTTTAAAAAATCCCCCTCTATCCAGGCGACGCCGGGTAGCCGCTGTTAGTGTCTTATAATAACTGATAGATTTTAAGGGTATGTCAAAGCATCTAGGGTTATTTTATGCTGAGAGGTTAGGGAATAGTGTACAATGGAAGCGATTGGAGAAAGTAGGACTAACTAATTTACTTTATTTAAAGAGAAATAAGATGTGATTTAATTTACGCCGTAGGAAATGGGCACGGCGGAACGTGTTCAAATCCCCGGGGCGGCTGTTGCATTGCATATAGCGCTAATAACCTTCAAGATACACATTTGCTCATTCTCTCTTTAACTACGGGTAAATAATAGGGCAAACTAGGCTCTTTGACCTTGGTATGGCAACCGGTCTAGGAGAAGGAAAATTCTAAATTCAAACCAATTTCGTTAATAAAAAAAATCTCCTCCTGTACTCTTCCCTCTTTCGTATCATCTAATTAAAAACTTTCAAAATGATTAATGTCAAATCTATATATGGTAGATATCTCTTTTAATATTTCTCATCGTCCTGGAAATTCACTGTCAAAGCAAATTTCAAAAACTGGTTAGATTTTTTATATAATTTATAATACAATATATTTATTCGATATAAAATCTATTAATAATGGAGATTCGCTGTCTATCTGTCTGTAACGAAAAGTCCGTCACTGCTTACCTCACAATACCCAATACCATCATTCTCTCACCCTTTTTTCAGTAGAAAAGAAGTTAACTAAAATGTTTACAAATAAATAAATACCAACGATTTTGTATAAAATTTATGTGTAAAATATTCAAAATAATTATCTAATTAATAGTTGATAGATTGATGATGCAACATTTTATTTGAGGGAAACAGAACTGAGTTTCCATTTCAAATTGTTTTATTTCTTTATTCCTTTAATAAATTTGATGATTTTGCTTATGGTACAAACCCTCTGACATTGAATATTTAACTCCCCTTCCTCAGGTAATATCTTTTAAAAATTAATTTTATACCACACTAAGGGTTTTTTTTTATTTTGGCTCATATATATATATATTTAAATTCAAAACGAATGTTTTTTACATAAAAAAAAAAAATAGTTGAAAAAAATATTTCTTTTCTGAAAAAAATCCGTCGCAGGCTGACCATGAACGGGTTAAAACTCTTCCCGTTTGAAAAAGAGAATTTCTATTTTTTTTATTTTTGAACTTGAAAAATGTCTTCGTTCAAAAACTGTCATACTAAAGATATACAATTATGTCGTTGGCTGTGAAACGCGTAACGGATGTGCTAATGACGAAACGATCGCATGCCTTCCACGCTTTTTGGAACATCAATGCTTTTCATTTTGAATTTAAATCATTTTCTGCTTTTCTCTGGTTGAGTCCGGATTAAAAACAAGCTCTGATGATGATTTTAATAAATCGAAATATTGTTCAATATTAGCTATGAATATGATATAAAATATTTTCTTTTAACAGCATTGTGTGTTTTCATATCCTTTTATATATATATATATATATATATATATATATATATATGCGCGTGTGTGTATGTTTTTCCTTCATATTGGCTTTATTCCAGTATGTAAAATAAATCTCATTTGTTTAATGTATATAAAAAAAATTATATAACATAAAAATATGGATGTGAAAAAAGTTCAATACGGCTTGTTATGAGGATTACAAAAACTGGGCGTTGGTTGACCTGGGTAGATTCTAAAAACTTGGCGAGGGTGGTGCGTTTTTCGTTGCCCCGTAACAAAAACATAACATTAACGCTGTGAGCCATGTGGTCTGAATTTGAAACAATGTTTTGCAATTTCCGCTCCACTAGACACGGCCCATTGGAGAATTCCACATGTAAAAGCCCCCCCCACACACACACACCTGCAATTGCCAGTCGCATATCAACAATTATAATTCCCGTTTGGTCTGATTTTTTTTTCTATACGGCACGCAGCAGCGTAAGTCTTTTGAATTCTCCTGCTACCGATTCCATCTGCAAAGAACATAACCATCAACTAAAACAATACAACCACATTCGTATAGGTCACACACACACACACACACACACACACACACACACACACACACACATATATATATATATATATATATATATATATATATATAAAGTGTATTTAGGCAGCATTTTTTTCTTTTAAACATGTGTTAAACTCTACTGACGATTCTTGTCGGACGAGTTTTAGTTCGATCCTTTTTAACTGTCTGGCCATCTTTTTAATGTCAGGGTGGAACTGGTGTAGCAATTCACCAAAGGTTTCTTTACGAGCGCTTTCGGCATGTCTATCTGCCATCTTCAGGTGCGAAACTGATGGAAAGTTTCAGGTGTCTCGTTTTTAATATATATATATATATATATATATATATATATATATATATATATATATAATGGTAATATATACATATATATATATAGGATTTCATATTATATATACATATATATATGTGTGTGTGTTTGAGTTTTGTGTGTGTGTGTGTGTGTGTGTGTAGATAGATAGATAGAGTGGTAATATGGTTGCATTATTTGTAACAGTTGTTAATATCGTGGTAACAGCATTTATATCTTAATTAAGATAGCGTGAATATGGAGTCAACATGCCTTTTTTCTGAGAGTTTCTCACTTCTACGATCTCATGACGATCTCATAATAGCGGAAACTATAGTAACCAGGCGCCTTTGAGTAATTCTCATGCTACTTAACATATATATATATATATATATATATATATATATATGTATATGTGTGTGTGTGTGTGTGTGTGTGTGTGTGTGTGTGTGTGTAAGGTACCCAAAACTGGAAGTAAGGGATGATTCTACATGGGATCTTCAAAATTTCACTGTATAATTATTGTATGTTTCAGTAGTTGCAAATACAAGGATTTTTATAAATCCCTAAAGAGAGCTCAATGTATAATATCTATTTTAATTAAATAGAGTACCTTTGAAAGGAAGGAAAAACTCAATAAACTGTCATTCTGTAATAAATTTATTTCGACCAAAACGTAAAAAGCTTTTAGAAATGTAAATCAATTTCCAAAACTCCTTAAATTTTCAGTCTCATCAGACACGGATAAAAATGAATTGAAAACCTGAAAAGATTTTTTCCAGAATCCCTCAAATATGTATCAAACAGCAAATATGAGTTTACAAATTTAAACTAATAAGGCACAATGTATCTTTTTAACTTTTTTTCCTAATATATATTCAAAAGGTATATGTTTGATTTAATATCTAAAATAGAACAAAAATAGAAAAAAATTGTCTAGATCATATTAACAAAGTATATATAAAGAGAGGAAAAGAGAGAGAGATGAATGTTGTTTGTTGTTGTTGTTGTTGTTGTTGTTGTTGTTGTTGTTAGGGACTCCACGTATATTCAACTTAAACATATATGTGAAGTATGTTGGAAATATTGTTCGTTCTCCGGGACGCATGGTAAAACCTTGAAAATTTAATACTTAATTTGATTTAAAATTCGAATTCAATGAATGAAATAATTATTCAAATAATTTTGAATTTTTTAATGAAATTTAATTCAAATATCCAGCCACTCTACTTACACAATTCATAAGCTACCTATGAATTATGTACCAGAGGATTTCGGTCGATTAGAAAGGGAATACATCAATACACACACACACACACACACACACACATATATATATATATATATATATATATATTATATAAGTTAAGATAGCATGAGAATTAAGTCAAAGGCGTGAGGTTATTATAGTTTGCGCCTATGCGATCGTCAGGAGATCGTCGAGGTAAGAAACTCTCAGTAAACAGGTATTGACTCCATGTTCACACTACCTCAATTAAGATATAAATGCTGTAATGACGACATTGAAAACTGTTACAAATATTGCACCCATATTACCACTCTATCTATCTATCTATCTATCTATCTATCGACACACACACACACACACACACACACACACAACACACACATTTGAACTTGGATAAAACTGAGTTTATATGTTTCAAAAAGAAAGGAGGCATCTCTACACTAAACGGTAAGCCTCTAAAGCCTGTAGAACAATTCACATACCTAGGTAGTAATATCTCATCCACAAAAAGCGATGTTAATACACGAATGGGAAAGGCATGGTCGGCCACAGACAAATTTTAAAAGTTAAAGCGACAATTCCTCCAGGCTGTGGTTGTATCAGTGCTGCTGTACGGCTGCACCACTTGGACCCTAACAAGGCGCCTTGAGAATAAGCTAGATGGGAGCGCACGAGAATGTTGCGTGCTGTCTTGAACAAATCATGGAAACAACACTCCCACAAGAAGCAGCTGTATGGCCACCTGCCCCCATCTCACAAACCATCCGAGTGAGAGGGACAAGGCATGCTGGACACTGCTGGAGAAGCAACGACGAGCTCATAAGCGACGTTCACCTGTGGAAACCAACGCATGGGCATGCTAGTGTGGGCCGCCCACCAAGGAACTACATTGACCAACTCTGCGAGGATGCTGGATGCTGCGTGGAGGACCTTCCTGGGTCAATGAATGATAGGGAGGGTTGGCGAGAGATTGTTAGGGATATCCGTGCTGATTGCCGACATGATGATGATGATGATGATGGATGATATATACGTATATATATATATATGAAAATTATCTTTTTTTTGTTCTTTCATATATGTAAACACTACATTTTGAAAAAAAAAAATTGTAAACCGTTACTAGCCGCGTCTTACAAAAAAAAAAGGGGGGGGATAAAAATAAATAAAAGACAGTTTCCAAGAGATGATGAAAAATGGCGTTTGTGTGCGAGAGATTCGCCAAGCAAGCAAGCAAGAAAAAATATCACAGCGAAACGAAGAGAAAAATTAAAAACTCCCGGATATCAAAGAAACAAACATTTTTCTTACCATTCTACATGTCTCTCTAGAATTTATTTTTTTACTCAATTTTTATTTTCGTATTTCCCAATATTTTTTTCTCTCATTTTTTTTTTTGCTTTCAACCTTAAATATATCTTTTACGTATTTTTTTTTCACTCATATTCGGCCATTTTTCATGATTTTTACATTCTCCTATTTTTTTTAATTGTTTCGTACCAGATGTGATTTTTTTTATCTTCCGTTTCCTCTTCCATGTTGATTTTATTATTTATTTATTTATTTATTCGTTTATTTATTTATCTATTTATTTATTAGTTCGGTTTTTCTTCTTTTTTTCCAATTCTATGTCAATGCATATCTCTTTTCGGCCTTCTCTTTTTATCCATCAGTGTATGTTGCCTTTCTTTTTGTCTCGATTTCGAAAAATATCTTGTTGCTTTTTTTTATTATTCTTACTTTCTACTTTCGTTCTCTGATCTTTTTTTCTTCTTCTTCTCCAAGGGATTTCCTTTTCGCCCATGTTTTATTTCTGATTCTTCTGAATTTTCATTTTTGTTTGTGTTTTTTGTGTGTGGTTTTTTTGTGGGTTTTTTTTGTGTGTTTGTGTTTTGCTAACAGTTCATTCCTCCTCGTTTTTGTTCTTTCTTCTTTTCATTCCGTCACTAATTTCTTCTAACCTTTCTCCTGTTTTTTTTTTTTTTTTTTTTTTCAAATTTTTCGTTCATCCAATATTTTTCTTCTTTTGTTTGTGATTTTTTTTTGTGTGTTTTTTTTTGTTTTTTTTGTTTGTGTGTTTGTGTTTTGCAACAGTTCATTCCTCCTCGTTTTTTGTTTTCTTTCTTCTTTCATTCCGTCACTAATTTCTTCTAACACTTTCTCCTGTCTTTTTTTTATTTTTATTTCAAAAATTTTCGTTCATCCAATATTTTTTCTTCTTTTTTTTCTTTTTATTAGCATCTCTCCTTCTATTTCATAATTTCTATCAGAGCCGAGTTTGATTTTAATTAGTGAGTTTAGTAGATTAGGTACCTACCCAATCCGTTTGCTACGGGTAGAATGTGACACAATGTCACAAGTATGGTAATCTATTAGTAAGTAGATATGCGAGACTAGCTTGCTTACAATTACACAATGACGGGATACAACATACATCTGCTCAACTCCTTCACTACGGTTAGCACGTGACACGGGGTTGCAAGTATAGAGCACCTAGCGAGGATCGAACATGGTATTCAATATTAATGGATCTTGGAGATTAGCTTGCCAACCATTTTCTCACGATGGGACTCTCAAAAAATAAGTTCAAACCTTATACATAGGTATTTACCCGTTCATTCACTCCTAGTAGAAGGATACAAGTGTTGTATACTCTTCCTTTTACTTCTATTATTCTTCTGCTCATCTTTTGGTATCTTACGTTCTTCTCCTAGCGTCTGGACTTCGTCTTGGTGGTTGGTCGCACTTAATTCATTTCTTCTTCTAGATCAGTTTTGTTGCCAAGACATTCATCAACCACAAAACCATATTATTTATGTAAACTTTTATTTCTTAACTAAACATATTTCTCTAACTAATCACAGCGCACGTGTGCAGTGAGTCTCTTATCTGCCTGAGGTCCAAGCTGAAAACTGAGAGTCAACCAAGGTCCCACGTGACTTCACGTATTTCGCGGGCGTTCTGTAATATTCCATGGAAAGTCCCGACCGTAATATGAAATGGGCCATTCTTTCAGAAATACAGGGGGTTGACAATAATCTATGCATAGACTATGTAACACAAGCTTGGGAAAAGGGAGTATCCAGCGAGGATCAAACTCGGTATTCAATATTAATGGACTTGCGAGACTAGTTTGCTAACCATGACAACACGATATAGGGCGACCACTTTTGGCTAGCTTATATAATTCCAAGTTAGGGCAGGTTTTGGCTTCCCTGCTTTTAATGGCATATTGCGGGTTACTCAAATGCCAAAGTCACCCTTGTAGAAGAACAGTAGTGGTACTATTTAACCCATAGCTGGCAAGACAAGGGGGGTCGATACTTTTGCCAAGGGTATTAGTCCGAAGGTGAACGTAATAGCAATGACCTGGAGTTCGAACTCGATTACAGCGATATCAACTATTTAGTTCACGTTAGCCACTACACCCCGGGGACTTCCCCCCTAAAAATGAGTTTGTTCCTCACTAGGTTTTGTGCCATATACTACTGCCATTTAGCCACAATCAATGGGTGTGTGCATAATTATATGGAAGCGTAAGGTTTTGACAACACCTGTAGCGAGAATTCTAAAGTAGCCAGTGTTTTCAGGATCAGGGAATGGAAAACTACCGGACGGTTAGAAGCTCGCAAGTCACGTGGAGACCTAATTAGTTAATACCGTTCCAGCTAAATGTGACGTAGAACAGACGTTTTTAATGCGGGCCTGGGCTCAATCCACACGGTGAATGAAAAACAAGTTTTTTAGTTAGGTAATAAAAGCTTGGGTCAAAGTAATACATGGGTTTGTTTGTTTGTTTTACGGCATATTAATCTCAGTGGGTCATTTAATGCCGAAAAGTTTTGAAATAAATCAATTCTTATTGGATAATACAATTTTTTATGAGTACATTTTTCAATTTAACCCAAAGATGGGACCCTAACAGGTATTACCACTCCGGGCGAGTGGACCAGGGAGCAATGGTGTGAAAGGGGTGCTCCACATTTCCCAAACCCCTCCAAAACTGGAACCTCACCAATCAGATAGAGTTTAACGTCATTCCAGGACATGTAGACCCGCAGCCACCGCCTTCTAGCACCCCATATGATAAAAAGGGGTTGGGGCTTGCCATAAGAGCAATAGGGTTTGGGAAAATCAAATAGGTGCTAGGTTTGACTGACCAGCCGATTGATCGGAGGGGGCCTCTCCGACCGCCCGTCTAGCCCAAGATAGGGCCAAGTGGAGTAATGTGCATGTTCCATGAACTGCTCATCCATCTGGGCTCTATCCTTAAGCATCAAACGGGTCGCCACCACAGCCAAAGCGTGGCCCCTTGGGGAGAGTCTTACTTCTCTGGCAGAGGTGCATCGGTGCATTCTAACGCCCAACCGACAAGGGCCGGAAGTAAATACAAGTCTTGTAGTTATACATATGACTTTAAAGAGCAAGAGTTAGATAAAGCAGCAACAGTAGAAGACCAGACAAGATAAAAGAAGTAAAGCAAGAACCTAGACGTTCACATGATGGTCGAATTGGAGATGAAGGAAGATAGAATGAAGAACAAGTAACGTAAACGACTATCTATCTATCTGTCTGCCTTTCTCATGATGTCTCTACTCTCTCTATCACAAGAACAACTTTTTCAAATTTCTTTTTTTGGTGCGTTTAATTTTTTTTTTATATTGTTGCAATTATCTAAGAAATTTATGGTTTGCGTGTGTTGGCTTTGTTTGTGACGTTTTAGTTTTTAAATTTGATTCTTTTAACTTGTGAACATGTATGTTCTAATCTCAGTTTTTTTTAATGTTCCGAGGTCAATTGTGATTATATAAAATAGTTTTCTTTGGTGTGCTGGTGCGCCGAAATAGATAATTGTTTCTACAATTTTCTTTTGAAATATTTTGTGCTGGTATACAATGGTCTCGGATTTACAAAAACCTCGAAAGTAGACAATCGTTTACATTTACTGTTGCAAACATGTTCATATGTTGTTTACTAATGTTGTTTTTTGTGGGGTTTTTTAGTTTTTGATTATTTTTTATTGTAGCCTTAATTTATATTGCAGTATTTTTGATGCATGATGCAAAACTAATTTTGACGTTTTTTCTGTTAAATGTTTTATTAATTGGCTATTGATATTGAAGCAGTCTGTCAATTAATTTGAGGAAAACTTTAACAATATTTACATTTACTAATTGCAGTAAGAGGGGATGAAACCATAAAAAATGCAATGACATTGTAATAAAGGGCATTTATATACAGGAATAAAAAATATATTTTCACGCTCATTTTAAAACGGTTCATATTGAATTGTGATATCCCTGTCTCCAGAGAAAATGTTCAAAATCATTAATCCTTATCAGTGGAAGCGTGCTGGGCCCATAACCTGTAAAGTTTTTAAGTGCCATCCTTGGTCCGTTGAAATAGGCTTAAAGAAAGTCCTATTATTATGGAATCCTTTGGTGATCCCTTGGTAATCGTAGAAGTCCTATCCTGCGTATTGGTAAAGGTCCAGTGATTTAATCCTATGTCTGTTGTCAATGAACGTTGCAGTAATTATGACCAGTAGGGTGGGTTAAGTATTGTATCAGCCTCAGAGTACTGCAGTGATTGGCCAAGGAATAGAGCATATGACTCGCCTCGTTTTATAAAGTATGGACGAGGATCTAGCACACACCTATATCAACCAAATTCTCAACACTAACAGATCATAGATGTGATCCTAACTGGTAATACAGCCTCTACTCAGATGAATTAAAAAGTAATGCCAACAGAGAGGTGACTCAATTGCAACTGTTACATATGTCGTGTCATGGTTTGTTGACAAGACACTGTAGCTAGTTTGAAATAGGTTCATTGAAGTTGAAAGGTGGGCGGGTAGATTTTCAGTTGGATGGCCCCAACTGACCCTTGAGAGGCGGAATCTCGCGCGCCAGAAAAAAACGTAACTAGTTAGATTTAGTTTCATCCTGATGTTGGAGCAGACCTCTCTCTGCTGAGGTTGAATCTCACCTGCGCGGCGAATCAGAATGGCTTGAATAAATCTTGATCAAGAAATAAAAGTCTTGTGAGTTGATTAATTGCATGACTAAAAAATAGCCTTAGAAGAAGCAGTTAGAAGACTAGGCAACATGACGCCAAAAGAAGAGAAAAGGAAAACAACCACAGAAGATAGCAGAAGAAATGAAACAACAAGTAAATCTCTCTCTCTCTCTCTCTCTCTCTCTCTCTCTCTCTCTATTATTTATCACCCGATAGATGAGAAAACGTAAGTAGTTAGATTCAGTTTCAAACTGACGCGGGAGCAGAGAGCGTCAGTCACTCTCTGCTGAGGTTGGATCTCACTGCGCGGCGAATAAGAATGGGTTAAATAAATCTTGATCGAGGAAATAAAAGTCTTGTAGTTGATTAATTGCATGACTAAAAGAATAGCCCTTAGAAGAAGCAGTTAAAGACTAGACAACATGACGGCCAAAGAAGAAGAAAAGGAAACCAAGAAGATAGCAGGAAGAATGAAGCACAAAGTAAGTCTCAAATCTCTTCTCTTCTCTCTCTCTCTCCTCTCTGTCTCTCTCTCTCTATCACCGTGTTTCCTCTCTCGATTAATATCTGATGTTGGGTTATATATGGCTGTTGCATAGGTCGATTGCACCTCCCATAGATAAAAGACCCGCCCCCATTCGGACAACCTGTTGGCGTGGGAGCGACTAGAATGCTTGAGGACAGAATACTCGTATTGAGGAGTCCATGACATGCAAAACTCCACTATAGCCCTTACTTAGGCTAGCCGGGCTGTCGAGGAGGCTCCCCCTGATTAACCGGCTGACCCTAGCACCTATATAATTATGCCGACTCTATTTCTCTTATGGCAAACCGCCAACACTTTATGTATATTATAAATATATATATATATATTTATTTTATATATATTTTTAATATATAGAATAATTATAAATTATAAGTTATAAATGTATAATATAATACATTTTATAACATTTTATATATATTTATTTTATATATTTATTGTATATATAAAATTGTATAATATGAAATATAAATAATATTTTATTTTGTATAATATATGAAAAATATTAAATAGGGATATTTTTAATTGTTTATAAAATTTGTTTTCACCCGGAAGCCTGCGTGGAGCCTAAGTGATGTATGAACATTTTTGTTCATTTTGTTTAGAGCTACTTTCGGGTCAACATCTGTTTGATGTTACATTTTTCAGTAACTTAGGTTCTGTTCCGAAGTTTTTTGTTTTTGTTTTTAATTTGTTTTGTTGGTGAGTGGATGTATTGGGTTAATAAAATTTTATGAATCAAGAGAGATATCTATTTCTGTTATAACAGGGTGTAATGGTTTCTAAGTAGTAATACTTTTACAAAAAAAAAAAAAAGAAAACAGATTTAAGAAACAATAGTTTCAAAAAGTATTAACATATCTAGTTTGAATATTTGTTTTTTTTAAATTTTTTAATTACTAATAAAATTTTGTATATATTATAATATAATAATAACAAATGAATATATATAAAAATGTATATAAAATATATAATAAATTATAATATAAATATATAAAATAAATATGTAAAATAATATATATAAAATAATATATATATAATAAATTTATATTATATATATATATATTATATATATATATATAATATTTATATAAAAAATTCATAAATGTATATGAAACCCTTTGTATGTGCTAGAAGGCGATGGCTGATGGTCTTAGTGTTCTAGTTTGACGTTAAATCATCTAGTGTTGAAGTTCCAATTCTGGATTTCTGGGAGAGTGTCGGGTAAGCATTCATTGCCATTAATATCGGGTCCACTCAGACCGGGAGTGGTAATATCTGTTAGGGGCATATCTATGGGTTAAATAGTAAAAAATGAGTTTAAAATATGTTTAAAATATCTATTGAATTGAATAACCAACAAGAATAAATAAAATAAAAACGTTTTTGGCATAAATACTCAAAGTTTGACATGCCGTAAAATCCAACTACCAATTATTAGCAAGATTCCAAAACGGGAGTCTCGCTATATATATATATATATATATATATATATATATATATGAAAGTAAAGTCGTCGGGGCGGCCTAAAGTCGGTATCAGCCAGACAGCGAGGAGTCTATCCCCTTTTCACTAGCGCTAGACCAAGGAGATTGTTTTTACGTCTGAGGTGGAGCGCCACACCTACCATCAGCTCCTTACTTAACCGCACAGATCCCTGTGCTACTCATACGCTAAGTTGGTGAGGGCCGGTATTGAACTAGGAACCTTGTGGTTATATATATTATATATATATATATATATATATATATATAGCTTCGTCTAGGAATTGAACTCGAACGCGACGATTCCATTTTCCACGACTCTATATACCCGATATATACTCGATATATATATATATATATATATATAATATAGTTTCACATGTCTTTACGGAAGTAAGTAGATATAATCGTATTAATTATTTTAACATAAGAAATAGGGATACAAATTTAGCCCTCTCCTTTTTTGGGGGCCCTTCCTTTATTAATGGGTCCAAACAAGCAAGAGCTATTCTTCATATATATGTTTCCATGGTTGAGCGGACAAATTGAGAAGGGACCATTAGCGCTTTTACAGCTACGGAGGTCACCTGTTACCCCATGTTAAACATCTGAACATTTGGAAACCTTTTTTTTTCTTTTTTTTTTTCTTTTTTGAAATTGGCATCGCTAACACACGAGCGCATTCCTTCCAAAGTTTTTTTTTTCCATTTTTCATTATTTTTCACCTTTCTTCTGATTTTCGGGAAATATTCCCAAGAAATAGATAGATAAAAATCCCTCCCACATTTTTTGTAATCATATGTCTATTTTCTATTTCCTTTGGTCTTTTTGTCTTTTTGTTGTTGTTTCTTTTGTTGTTTTTGTTTTTTCGTTGTCCCCCTTTTTATTTATTTCTCTTTTTGTTTCATCATTTTATATTCTTTAATTCTTTAATTCTTTCTTTCTTTCTTTTTTTTTTTTCTTTAATTCTTTCTTTAATTCTTTCTTCTTTCTTTTTTCTATAATTCTTTCTTTCATTCTTTCTTTACTTCTTTATTTTTTTCTTTCCTTCTTTCTTTCTTTCTTTAATTATTTCTTTCTTTCTTTCTTTATCTTTCTTTCTTTCTTTCTTTTTCTTCTTTCTTATATATCACGTTCAGTCTCTGTTTCCCTTTTTTTCTACTTTTGTTTGCTGATCCCTCTCTTGTTCCCCACTGGATATTTCATTTTACCTTTCTTTTTCTTTTTACTTTCTTTTTAATTTCTTTCTTTATTTATCTCTTTATCGTCTATCACGTTCTTTCTTTTTCTTTTTCTTTCTTTCTTTCTTTCTTTCTCCAGTCTCTCTTTTTACCTACTTTTTGCTAATCTCTTTTTCTTCATTATATATTGCATTCTCTTTCACTTTTATATTTTCCTTTTTTTCTTTCTTTTCATTTTCTTACTTTTCTTACGCTTTTAACAGATATTGACTATAATAATTAGAGTTGAAAGTTTTAAAATGTTAAATTATATTATAACTACATCGGCTACCCGGCGTCGCCTGGGTCGAGGTTTTTTTAAGTTAGTCCCGCTATCCATTATTTCTTAATCGTGAGTTGAATCCTCGTGGGATGCCCCATTTAAATCACTATGTAAAAAAAAAAATAGACCTTGCATTGATCCAGCTACTCTGAAAAGATATGTTAATGTCTACTTTTTAAAATATTACATTTAAAAGAATCCATGCTGTTATCATCTAAATTTTATATTTTAATTATCTTCACGAATATAATCAAATCTCTATTATTTTTGCTCAAAACCAAGCCCTGGTGTTATTTAATGTGTATATATATTTACTTTGTCGTTAATAGTTTTATTTTCTAAGTTTCCCCGGACATACACATACACACAACTGCCCTTTATATATGTAGATATGACTTGAAAATTTAAATGACTGGGAATCTAGAACTTGGATTAGAGTTGAATTTAAATTGTAACTGTTAAAAAATACCTTAGGGTTGTTATTTGGTTAAATCCTACTTAATGGACATAAATTCCACCATCGTATATCAACCCGCGAAAAGAAAATATTAAAAATCAAGGAATTAACCGAATTTAATGAAATTTTCAGTGTTGATATATTAATGAATAAAAGATATAATATGCACCAGTTATTTTATTTAAAATTTTACATTTTTCAGGTCAGTTAATTTTGAACCCCGTATCTTTGAGGAGTAACACAGATTTTCAAAGATACTGGTTCAAAGTTAATTGACCTGAAAAAATGTAAGGTTTTAAAAATAAATAACTGGTGCATTACATGTTTTATTATTAATATATCAACACTAAAAATTTCATTAAATTCGTTAATTCCTTGATTTTCTAGTTATTTTTTTTTCGGCGGGGTGACATACGATGGTGGAATTTAGGTCTATTAATTTCAATTTAACCTATTCTTGAGTAAAAATGAATCAAAATATTCAAGGTCATTTTACCCCCCCCCCCAACTCCTCAGTGTATATTTAACGACTAATCAATAAATGAAGGTAGAGTATATCAGAGTACAATACAGTTGTAACAGTTGCTATGTAAAGAACATGGAAAAATGTCCATTCATATTTTTAACTGATTGTAACCCTATGTCTTTGTTTAAAGAAATTAAAATCATATATGAAATCACATTTCAAATACTTACATTTAATTAAAATTTAATATATACTTTGCATTGATGATATTTATATCAATAAGATTTATAGAAATTTTATAATATTAATAATAATGAAATAAAATTTATTGTGTAAGTGCTCAGGTGCACCATAACTCATCAAAGTCTCATGTCTAGTACACAGAATAATGTATTAGTGTCAGGAAATGAACAGTACAGTAATAATATACATGTATGTGTGCGCGTGCGTGTATATGTTTTTTCTTTCGGCGTTAGGTCCGTTCAGTAGGATTTAACCAAATAAGCATATGAAACAAGTAACATAAATATAAAACAATGACTGATTATGGTGATAAAGTCGCCTTCTCTGAATGGAAGAAAAACTAGCCACTGTATCTTATCTTAATACTAAAAAATTATCAAATCAAAAGAAGGAAATTTTGTACGGATGGAGCACAAGAATATAAGGCGTCTCGACCGTTAACAATTCAAACGCATGCTGCGTTCTATCTTGAATGTTTTTTTTTGTTTACATCCGTTTGTACTAATCAGTTTCAGTCAGAGATTTTCTGAAGATCTGTTCTGTGAAAGCTAGGTTGATATTTTCTGCTAGTTATTGGTTTTCTAAACCAGGTCTACGTATGTATTGAGCGCTTTTATATATTCATTATTCCATTAATTCGGTTTCTTTCTTCCTTTTCTCGACAGTTCAAATGTGACTCGATATTTTTGTCTTTTCCGTTGAATCAAACACACACACACACACATACACACACACACACATATATATATATATATATATATATATATATATATATATATATATATATATATATATATAATATACAATCAATAATAATGATATTATGGATATAACTCATAACTATAAGTTTCATACTTCACAATCTTCAGATGAGTCATCTGAAGATTGCGTAAGCATGAAACTTATAGTTATGATTTATAATATCCATAATATCATTATTATTGATTCTAAATCTGCTCTGCTTTATTAGCGTTGAGCACCTTTTCATGCCAATACTTTTCTCATTTATTCCTATTATTCTCTCTTCTTCTTCTCTTATATATATATATATATATATATATATATATATATATATATATATATATATATATATATCACTTGTGGTTAGACATTTGCAAGCTACCCTGCAGCCGGGATGAAAACCCGATCTATTCATTATCAGTCAGGTTTTAATATATAATATTATAATATATATTACTCTTTGTTATCTCCTTCTTCTGATCTCTCTCTCTCTCTCTCTCTCTCTCTCTCTCTCTCTCTCTCTCTCTCTCTCTTCTCTCTTCTCTCTTTTTCTAAGCCCTATTAAATAGTACCACTACTGTTCTTCTACAAGGATGGCTTTGGCATTAAAATAACCCGTGAGGTTAATACATCATTAAACAAACCAAACCAAACCAAACCATCCTTTTCTTTCTTCTTTCTTTAAATTATTGTTTCTTTTATTTCCTTCTTTCTTTCTTTCTTTCTTTTTCTTTCTTTCTATTTTTTCTTTCTTATTATACTATGTTCCTTTCCTTTTTCTTTTATAATTTTCTGCTCTTCTTTTCTTTCTTTCTTTCTTTCTTTCTTTCTTTCTTTTCTTTCTTTCTTTCTTTCTTTCTTTTCTTTCTTTCTTCTTCTTTCTAATATTTTTCTTTATTATTATACGTTCCTTTCCTTCTTTAATAGTTTCGCTTTCTCTTTTTCTTTGTTTTCATATTAGTTTTTCTTTCTTTCTTTTTTTTTTTTGTTCTTTCTCTGTTGCTTTCTTTCTTTCCTTCTTCTTCTAGTCATAATTCTTGTTTGTTCTTTTTTTTTCTTACGATTTTCGTTTTCTTCTTTTTTCTCATTCTTTACTTCTTTCTTTCCTCTTTCCTTCTTTGTTTTTTCTTTCCACTCCCTACTTTTCCTTCTTTCTTTCTTTCTTTCTTGAATCTTTTTCTTCTTTTCTTCTGTCCTTCTTATTCCTTCTCTTTTTCTCTACTTAACCGTTTCTCTTTTCTTTTATTCCTAATGATGTATATTTGCGTCTTTCCTGTCATTTTACAAGAAGACAAAATGGACAAGCAGAAAGATAAATAAACAAATAAAATACTTACTAAACAAAAAAAATCGGAAAGAAAAACCGAGACCATTTTTTTCTCTCTCGCTCTGTCTTCTTGTATTTTCCGGTGGCCGGTATGGGCGGGCTAGGCGGGGGGCGACATTTACGCTCACTGGTTTTCAGCAATTTCATTTTGTCTCTCTTTTCCATGACGTTTAACAATATTTTACCCAAAAAAAAAAATCTGAGATTTCTGGTTTTTGTTTTTTTTTTTTTTTTTCAGTTGATTCATATCTGTTTTTTTTTTTCTTTTTCGGACTTGGCTACGTGGAGACTAGGAATATTGCATGATTAACTCTTTCCAGTTTAGACAGTTCAAGACATACTTGTATACCGAAAAAAAGACTGTAGGGTGTCCCATAATGGAGATATGTTAGAAGCTCACCATTAAGGATGGAACCCTGGTGGCTGAGCAGTCCATGACTTGTAACACTCCACTTAGCCTTACTAGGCTAGACAGGGGAGGAAAGGCCCCCCTCCAATTAATCGGCTGGTGACGTCAAACCCTAGCACGTATATGATTGCTCCATCTCTACAGACCTTATTGCAAACCCCAACTCTTTTTATCATTTATGTGCTAGAAGCGGCGGCTGAGGGGTTTGGGGGTCTTCGGTATGACTAAACTCTATCTGATGGTGAGGTTTTCAGTTCTGGAACTCGGGGAATGTGGGGTACCCCTTCATACCATTACTCCAGGTCCACTCTGACCCGGGGTGATGCTACCTGTTAGGGTCCCTATAGGTTGAATTAACAAAATAGTTCTAAAAATGTGTTTAAAAATTTGAGTTTAAAAAATTGAGTACCCATCTAGAATAATATATATATATATATATATATCTTCGTCATAAGTTACTCAATGCGATGACATGCCGTAAGATCCAACCAACCAACTAATAGTGAGTTCCACCCTCACTGGATGCCCATACTAGCGACCCTGTGTCACATTCTCCTTCGTATCGAACGGGTTGGGTAAATTCCTCCTTTATGAAACCGCAGAAACAGACACTAAAGTCTATACATACCCACCCTGTCGGCCGGGGGTTAAAATGCACCGACTGCACTCTTCACAGAAGGAAAGCTCCCCATTGGGGCCACCTATTGACTGTGGGTGCGACCCTGATGCTTCATGATAGAACCCAGTTGGTTGACAATCCATGACTTTCAATACTCCACTTTGGTCCTTACTTAGGCTAGACGGGGGTCGGAGAGCCCCTCCGATCATATCGGCTGGCCACTTCAAGCCCTAGCACTATATATGATTGCCCCAACCCATTGCCCTTAAGGCAAGCCCAACCCTTTTTATCATATGGGTTTAGAAGCTGTGGCTGAGGGTTTACATGTCCTGGGAATACGTTAAACTCCATCTGATGGTGAGTTTCCAGTTTTGGAGGTTTGGGGAATGTGGAGCACACTTTCATCACCATTGCTCCTGTCCTCTGACCCGAGGGGTAGTACATGTTAAAGTCCCATCTATGGGTTAAATCAAAAAATGTATTCATGAAAAAAATTGAGTATCAATTAGAAATGAATTTATTTCAAAACTTTGTCGGCATTAAATGACCCACAGGTTGATATGCCGTAAACAACACCAAACCAAACACACACTTACCATACATTTATATATCGAAGAACCGAAATCAAATCATGGACGAGCTTTTGCGTTCCCATTGCGCCAATGACTTTGGAAATACATGATGTCACCCTTTATCTCCCACCTGTGTTGGTATACAGTATTCTTTAGTCTTGACACGACAACAGCCTAAAAGAAGGACAACTCTGAATTAAAACTAGCTGTACTCCACCTAAAATATATAATATTTCTTATGCCTCATCCTACCTTGACATGAACTATTAGGGTCATATATTTGGGAGTCCTGTCGGCTGGGATACTCGGATATGTCGACTGGATTTCTAAAGGAACTATTTTACCCATAGATAGGACCTTAACAAAAACTACGCACCGGATCATAGTGGACCTGGAAGTAATGACTATGTATGAATTTCTACTCACTCTAGAACTACAGAATTAAAACCTCATCAACTAAATGCAATTAAGTCATACCCAGGACACTAAAACCCTCCATCAGTATAGAGATGTATACAATATGGGAACCTATAATTAAAAAGGCTAGATTAGATTTTAAAAAAAAAACCAAATATGAGGCAACATAAAAAAAAATCATAATTAGTAAAAAGGTAAATATTCTAGTAAATCGAAACAGTGTATTTTATAAGTTTCCCAAATTCACACTGAATTATCCCCGCCCTGTCTGGCTGGGGCGTTAGAATGCACCACTGCACCTCTGCAGAAGGGGTAAGACTCCCCCAATGGGCCACCTGTTGGCCGTGGGTGGCGACCCGTGATGCTTAAGGATAGAACCCAGCAGTTTCATGACATGCAATACTCACTTTGCCCTATCTTGGCTAGACGGGCGGTCGGAGAGACCTCCGATCAATCGGCTGATCACGTCAAGCCCTAGCACCTATATGATTTTCCCAACCCTATTGCGTCTTATGCAACCCCCAACCCCTTTTTATCATATGGGTGCTAGAAGGCGGTGACTGCGGATCTACATGTCCGGGGAATGACGTTAAACTCTATCTGATGGTGAGGTTCCAGTTTTGGAGGTTTGGGGAATGTGGAGCACCGCCTTCATACACATTGCTCCCTTGGTCCACCCTGACCCGGAGTGGTAGTAACCTGTTCGGTCCCATCTATGGTTAAATAGAAAAAAATAATTTTTTTAAAAAAATTGTATTATCCATTAAGAATTGATTTATTTTCAAAACTTTATCGGCATTAAAATGACCCACTGAGGTTGATATGCCGTAAAAACAAACCAAACCAAAAAACTGAATTGTCCAATTAGGCACACACAGCGTAGTGATTATAACCCATTGGGTTGACAGTTCTAAGTGACAGTTTTCTCTCGGGCTGCAGGTTCAATCGTGATCAAAAGCGACTGTTATATAGATTAATAATAATAATAATAATAAATAATATAAAATAATAATAATTATAATATATTAGTACAGCTTAGCACTTGTACCCAGTATGGTTAGCGGAAACACAACAGGATACTCCCATGGATTGATAAAGGATTGTGTTCAAAGTTTCGTGTTGACTCCCGATCACACAAAGAAGTTATTCGAGTTCGAAAGAAAGTTCACAAGTTCGATAAGGTTTGGTTTGTTTTGTTTTACGGCATATCAACCTCGGTGGGTCATTTAATGCCAACAAAGTTGTGAAATAAATTCATTCTTAATGCATAATAAAATTTTGTTTATAAACTCATGTTTTTCTATTTAACCCATGTAAGGGACCTAACAGGTACTACCACTCCGGGTCAGAGTGGACCAGGGAGCAATTGGTGATGAACGGGTGCTCCACATATCCCAAACCTCAAAAACTGGAACCTTACCATCAGAATAGAGTTTAACGTCATTCCCAGCACATGTAGACCTCAGTTACCGCCTTCTAGCACCCATATGATAAAGAGGGGTTGGGGTTGCCATAAGGGCAATGGGGTTGGGAAAATCATATAGTGCTAGGGCTTGACGTGACCAGCCGATTGATCGGAAGGGGCCTCTCCGACCACCCGTCTAGCCCAAGAAAAGGTCAAAGTGGAGTATTGCAAGTCATGACTGCTCAACAACCTGGGTTATATCCTTAAGCATCACGGGTCGCCACCCACGGCCAACAGATGGCCACATTGAGGGAGTCTTACCTCTCTGCTGAGGTGCAGTCGGAGCATTCTAACGCCCAGCCGACAGGGCGGTGTATGTTCGATAAGTCTCCCGAGTCCGACAAGAAATATCTGAAGAAGACCGGAAAGATCGGCGACTGAAACGTTGAACAGAATAATATGAGAAATAGTAATCCGAATAATCCAAATAATGCAAATCCATTGATCAGGTCTGTACGCAAACTGGATGGATAACACATGAAATGGCCGATAGGGACTGGTGGTGAGAAGGTGACATGTAGATCTGAAGCTAAAGAGTATAAAAGTTGCTCCCGACCAATCTGCAACTGAATGAACATTCAGTAGATTACACGTTCGCGCCGATTGTTCTTTTTTGTTTTTTATTTAAGGAATTTTTATATGTTAAGAATAGCTAACGTACCAAATGGCAAAGAATAAAGCAACTCCCAGTCCAGTTTGCAACTGAATGAATATTTAGTGGGTTATGCATTTACACTGAGTTCATATTTTTGTCATTATTTTTTTCGTTTTAAGAGAATTGTCAGATTTCTAGAATAGTATTGAATGCACCACACCTCTCCCCCCCACTCGAAGAAAGTTCTACAATGTTAACAGCATGGACAAACTATTTAGAAAAATAGATCCCAAGAGGATATTACATTTTTAGAAAGAACCGGCCTTTTATCAAGGATGTAAGTTCATAGACCTACAAAAATCATCCACTCACTCTCTTGATGTTCAAATTCTCAACAGAAAACTTGATTACAGCAAATAAACCCCTGTACATTTTTGAATACCTAATTACCAATAGAAGTATTCGGCATAAAATAACCCAAGAGGTTGACATGCCGTAAAACCCAACCAACCAAACCAAACCTAGAATAGTTATCTTAGCAAGTTTAAAAATAAAGTAAATCACAGTCCAATTCCCGAGTTCGAAAAGAAGGTTCCCGAGTCCGACAAGAAATACCTGAAGAAGGCCGGAGGATATATCGGCCGAAACGTTGTACAAATAACAATAAAGATAGGGACAATAGTCCGAACAACGCTAATAATACTAATCTTCAAGCCTCATCTCAAACATTCAGAGAAATAATCCCAGTTTGCAACTATAAATATTTAGTGGGTTATGCGTTCGCACTGAACATCATGTTTTATGTAGAACTAATAACTATGAGATGCTAACTAGAATAGCTCTTTCTTAAATAGGAGTATGATTATCAGCATGTGCCGATGTTACGACTGAAAAACAATGAATTAACGAGTTGTCTAGTATAGATTCTTTAAATGTGTGTGTGGGGGGGGCATACGTTTTTACTGACATCCATGTGTAGGAATCTTTTTTTTTTCTTTTTTTGGTTTTTGGTTTTAAGGAATTCTCAGATGTTCTCAGATAGAAAATACCGAGTAAAATGGTTCCGAAGAACTTTGCCCTGGAGACAATTAGCAGAAATGGGCATCAGCGTGGAATCTGGGAAATTTACCATAGAATGCTTTTCCTTAAAATACACAATTTATCACTTTTTTTTCTACATGACATCCGTGCAACTGGCACAAAAAGCGAAAATATGTCGTCGAAACACTTCTTCTTCTTCTTCTTCTTCTTCTTCTTCTTCTTCTCGCCCTTCTTCCTTCTTCTTCTTCTTCTTCTTCTTTCGAAAAATGCGGAAATATTTTTCTTGTCGGTAGAGATGAAAGCGATCCTTCGAGAAAAGATGGAGAATATTTCGCGCCAAACCTGCTAATGTCTTTGTGTCTGTGTCAGATATCTATTACTAAAATACTCCTTACTATATATATATATATATATATATATATATATAATCTAAAATCTATATATATATATATATATATATATATATATATATGACTCACGCCCACCTAAAATGTTCCTTGAAGACAGAATTAATCCGGCATTCTAAAAATGACTAGAGGTGGTCGAAAATAACTGTACTCAAACTACATTAACAGAGACTCTGACTACATTAACAGAGAATTGTATGGTTTTTAACTTGTCTACAACCACATTTACGACATCTCGTTAGTAAATAAAGCTAAATAAAAAGCTAAACACTTAATCATTGTCATTTTCAATAAAAAAAAATGTCAAGATAATTTGAATCTATCTATCAATCTATCTATCTATCATTTGAATCTATCTATCTATCTATCAAGATAGATAGATAGATAGATATAGATATAGAAAAATTACACGAGTTTCATCATAAGGATCTTCAGGGTTAATTCCAATGAATAATCAAGATATTGATTAATTACAGGCAATTACGTAAATGCCTATTGCAATTATATATAATTATAAATTTTAATTATAAATATTGCAATATTCACTTCCTCAATTGCGTGTAATTAATCAATATCTAGATTAATTCATCACAACCCTGAATATCTTTATGGTGAATCTCAAGCAGGTTATTTCGATATACAGCGTCATACTAAGTCCGCTCTGCTAAACTATTGAGCACTTTATATTCGTTATAACACTTACTTATTCGGTTAATACTTGTATCAACCATCAATATTGGATTAACACAATATTTAATTCCCCGCTAAATCATTTCATCTATCACATCTATCTATCTATCTATCTATCTCTATATATATATATATATATATATATATATATATATGAAAGTAAGTAAACAAACAATGTGTTTATTTTTGATATGGCCTTTTTAGCCGACAATTTTTGGAGGATATTGCTTAATTGAAGTCATACCTAATTTTGAAAATTAATTAGTTAATAATTAATGAATTTAGGCGGGCATATATGTTCAAGTATAAGGCTAAACCAATCGAGAAAATGTCAATCCCTGAATGTACATATCGACCTATTAGGTCTCATTAGCAAGGGTAAAGACATGGGAGACTGCTCCGTGTGTTTCGAGTGTCACACGGAGCAGATGTGTATACAGGAATTGACATTTTCTCGATTTGTTTAGCCTTACATTTGAACATATAGGCCCGCATAAATTCATTAATTATTAACTAATTAATTTTCAAAATTAGGTATGACTCAATTAAGCAAATATCCTCCAAATTCTCTCTCTCTCTCTCTCTCTCTCTCTCTATATATATATATATATATATATATATATATATATATATATATATATATATATATGAAGTGAACAAATAATGTGTTTGAAATGGCGAAAGCCGAAATTTTTAGGAGATTATATGCTTAATTAAAGTCATATCTAATTTGTTAATTAATTAATTATAATTAAATAAATTAGGTGTGCATATCGGTTTAAATGTAAAGCGTAAACAAATCGAGAAAAAGTCGATCCCTGTATGTACATTTCAGTCTATTAGGCCTCATAGGCAGAGCTATAGACAGAGCAGTGCTTTGTGCCTGATTCGAACCCTACCTGCCAGGCTGACACTCTAACCACTACACCAGCAGGCTTCCCCAGAATGTCTCGTTTATTTCAAACTGATATATATATATATATATATATATATATATATATATATACCTAAAGTCTCTATCAGCCAATCAGCGAGGGAGTATATCCCCTTTTCTCTAGCGCTAGACCAAGGAGATTATTTTAGCGTCTGAGGTGGAGCGCCACATCTACCATCAGCTCCTCACTTTACCACACAGATCCCTGTGCTACTCATAAGCTGAGTTGGCGAGGGCCGGTATCGAACTAGGAACCTCGTGGTTCCTAGTCAAACGCTCTACCGACTGTAAACCGGCCCTTAATTTAGACTTTTCTACTTCCCCATGATTCAACGGTACAAGTAAGTGATTAGGAAGATTTTTTCTGAGATGGACCACCACACCTACCGTCAGTTCCCCTGTTATAGCTCAGATCAGATTGCCCAACTCATATGCTGATGTTACTCATATGCTGATGTGGCGGGGACCAGCATCGAACACAAAACCTTGGGATTTCTAGGCCGGTGCTCAACCGACTGAGCTAAATTGGCCGATATATTGAATATATCATGGTTATAATTATAATCAAACATTTAGAAATCAATTAAATCTTAGCATTAAATAACCCATAAGCATTTGATATGCCATTAAACAAAACACATAGCATATTATAAGAACTGCAAGTAATTAAATTTAAAAAAAGAAAATGGAAAACAATTTTAGCATTAAATAACCCATAATCATTTGATATGCCATTAAACAAAACCCATAGCATATTATA
>CM042166.1:52117508-52127508 GCA_023376005.1 Doryteuthis pealeii | reverse complement strand
AGTTTGTTTTTCATTGCCGAAGGAGACTCAATCTTGGTTGAATTATGGGAAAGGAAAGGGGAGAGACGATGGCGTAGTAGACTGGAGCAGTGGAGGGCAGAACCCAGCGGAGGTTTTTTAAATTCATCCTGAAAAAAAAAGTTGAATCAGATTTTTTGAGTTTCAGTTAAAATTAAATAAGCAAAAATTTAACAACAGGAAATATAAAAGTAGGAAAAAAAAAAATAAAGAAATTTCTGATATATATATATATATATATATATATATATATATATATATATATATATATTGGCGCCTCCTCGTCAAACAAGGAACGAAAAGGAGTGAAAAAGAGAGGAAAGAAGCCGCCACAGAAAAGAGAGACATAAGGAAGGAGAGACAACAGCATCTCAAGCAAGCATCACTGTTTGTTTGCAATCACTGCACCAGAGATTGCCATTCAAAAATTGGTCAGTTCAGCCACTCACGCAGTTGCAGATTTTAAAAAGTGGACACTACGCCATCGTCTTTAGTAGACGGAAGGATGCCAACAACAACAATGTATGTATATATATATGTGTGCGTGCGTGTGTGTGCGTGCGTGTGTGTGTGTGTGTGTGTGTGTACAAGGTGTGGCATAAAAGTATCAAGATTTAATCTGTATTTACCGAGAGAGAAATGAAAATGAATGAAACGTTATTTTTTCGGAATACAAGGTGTGTCCAAAGGTACAAACAATCTCGATACGTTTTGACACAACTTGTATATATATTTATATATATACCGGGTTAGCTCAGTCGGTAGAGCGTTCGGCTAGAAACCACAAGGTTCCTAGCTCGATACCAGACCTCGTCAACTCAGCGTATGAGCAGCACGGGGATCTGTGCGGTAAAGTGAGGAGCTGATGGTAGAAGTGGCGCTCCACCACAAATGCTAAAAATAATCTCCTTGGTCTAGCGCTAGAGAAAAGGTGATAGACTCCCTCGCTGTGTGGCTCATACCGACATTAGGCCGACCCGACGACTTACATATACGGTGTTATCTTGACATACGAGTACCCCAAATTACAAGTTTTACGAGTTATAAGGTCTTTACTCGATCGACTTTTTTTGCTTTGTATTGAGAGCTAAAATTTGAACTACGAGCGCGCTTCAGATATACTTATGACTATAAGTTCAGTAAAAACATTTAAGTTTCCAAATCTATTATAACAAAGAAAAATAATATTAATGAAAAAGGGTTGTGTCGGTGCTGCTATATGGTTGCACCACCTGGACCCTAACAAAGCGTCTTGAGAATAAGCTAGATGGGAGCTGCACAAGAATGCTGCGCGCAGTCTTGAACAAGACATGGAAGCAGCACATCACAAGGAAACAGCTGTACGGTCACCTGCCCCCCATCTTACAAACTATCCGATTGAGTCGGACCAGACATGCAGGACACTGCTGGAGAAACAAGGATGAACTCATAAGCGACGTTCTCCTGTGGAAGCCAACACATGGAAATGCAAGTGTAGGGCGCCCAGTAAGGACCTACATTGACCAGCTATGTGAGGATGCTGGTTGCTCCACAGAGGAGCTCCCAGGTGCAATGAATGATAGGGAAGGTTGGCGAAAGATTGTCATGGATACCCGTGCTGCATGCGCGACATGATGATGATGATGACAGCACATGTCATTACATTCTAAAATATGGAACCCTAAGCGGTACTACTGGTGCATAATTGTGTGATGGCGTAGGTTTTTAACAAGCCCTGTTGCGAGAATTCTAATAGGCAATTTTTTTTCAGATCAGGGGATGGAAAAATACCAGACCGTTTAGGAACCTTGACCCCAAAGGCGGGAATCTCACGAGTCACGTGATAGAGTTAGTTAGGAAATCAGTTTTCAACCAGACGTCTGCAGGATAGACGTGTGCTGCTGAGGTCGTAACCCAGATGGCGCGGTGAATCAGCGCAATGCATAAAGAAAATCTTTGATCGAAGAAAAACAAAGTCTTGTAGTTAATTAATGCATGACTTGAAAAAAAGCCCTTAGAAGAAGACAAGAAGAGACGACAAGATGACAACCGGCCAAAAGAAAAAGATGAAGCAGCCACTAACAATGAAGTATGTAAGTCACAGTCTTAACTCTATCTGTCTGTCTCTCTATATATCGCACAACCGCCTTGTCGGCTGGGGCTTTAGAATGCACCGACTGCACCTCTGCAGAGGGTAAGACTCCCCCAATGGGGCCACCTGTTGACCGTAGGTGGCGACCCGTGATGCTTAAGGATAGAGCCCAGGTGGATGAGCAGTTCATGACATGCAATACTTCACTTTGGCCCTATCTTGGGCTAGACGGGCGGTCGGAGAGGCCCCCTCCGATCAATCGGCTGGTCACGTCCTGGAACCTATATGATTTTCCCAACCCTATTGCCCTTCTGGCAAACCCCAATCCCTTTTTATCACATGGGTACTAGAAGGCGGTGGCTGCGGGTCTACATGTCCTGGGAATGACGTTAAACTCTATCTGATGGTGAGGTTCCAGTTTTGGAGGTTTGGGGAATGTGGAGCACCTCTTCATCACCATTGCGCCCTGGTTCACTCTGACTCGGAGTGGTAGTACCTGTTAGGGTCCCATCTATGGGTTAAATAGAAAATGTATTTATAAGAAATTGTATTATCCATTAAGAATTGATTTATTTCAAAACTTTATCGGCATTAAATGACCCACTGAGGTTGGTATGCCGTAAAACAAAGCAAACCAAACAAAACCAAACCAAAATATTGCACGAGAACTCTCTTGTTTATATACCCACAATGGGCTATATAATACTACCACTCTGGGTTAGAATGCGCTTAGTAAAAGTGGCAATGTAGGGGTACTCTAAAATCTCTAAAGCCCTAGGGGTGGAACTTCGCCATTAAATGCAATTAAGTGTCATCATCAAGGGAAAAGTTTTGTGGGAATCTTACAGGGGATACTGTCAGCGTATTTCAATCCCCAGCGAAACTAGGTGTATCACAGTAGAAGATCCCCAATGAGGATAGACTGTACAAGCACTATCTAGTCAGACCGGCTTGTTTTAAAGCAGTTGTAAAAACAGATGACAGACTCAATGGCCTTTCTTTCCTTTACCAGGATCCATTTCGTGTTGTCATGTACTCGTTCCTCGTCGGGTATATAAAGAGAGAGAGAGAGAGAGAGAGAGAGAGAGAGAGAGAGAGAGAGAGAGTTATCGGACATATAATAGAGAGACACAGAGACTGATTACAGATGAGAGAGATGATAGTTCCCCCATCGATGGGACCCTAACAAAAAGAGTGGACCTGGGAGTAATGTCAATAAAGGTAGCAACATGGTAATTCTTCTATTCTTTCTTGGTTTGGTTTGGTTTCTCTGTTTAATTGCATATCAACCTTCTTGGGTTAGTTAATGCCAAAGTCATTCTTGTAGAACAGCAGTGGTACTATTCAACGAATAGCTGAGGTGATAAAGGGGTTCATACCTTTCCCAAGGGTATTAGTCCGAAAAAGTAAACGTACTAGCGCGACTTTATTCTTTATTCTTAGTCTTTACTTGATTACTCTGCTTCTGCTGGTTCTTGCTAACTGCTTCTACTTCTGCCGCCATCTTCTCTGGGCTGACTTCTATTCAGGGTTTCTAAATTCTTCTTACAGCACATAATGCACTTCTAACGCAAAAAACAATATCACTGGTCAAGCACAAGTGAAAAGTAGATAGACTCCCTATAAAATAAATCTCTTATCATCACCATTTCTTCTTCACCTCCCACGATGTAAACCACATTCCATTTTTTTTCTTCTTCCTTTCATTCAAACCATAAACTTTTTATTAAAACTTTGTATTTTTAGCATTTTATGCTGTAATTATCAAGGCAATAAAATTGTTTTATTTTGTATTTAATTGTTTGATCTTAAAATAAAGAAAACAATGTTTGTTCTTGTAAAATTTCCTTGAAGAGCAAAATCAAATTTAAGTTGTAAATATTTGTTTAAGGCTTTGGTGAAGAAAAAAAAGGGGGGTGGTAGAGAAAGATTTTTTTAAAGGGAAGAGTAAACATGATGGACTATATTTTACTACCCCAGGGGAAAGGTATGAACCACCACACCCTCCCAGTTATGCACAACTTGGATCTGTGCAGTAAAGTGGGGAGCTGATGTTTGGTGTAGCAGCCCACCTCAGACGCAAAAATAATTTCCCTGGTCTAGCACTGGTTAAAAGGTGATAGATTCCCTTGCTGTTCAGCTGATACTAACAATATGCCACTGCCCACCTTACTTATTTTATCTACTGGTCTTCTACAAGGATGACTTGTGTATTAAATAACCCAGTGGGAAGCTGATGGTTGGTCTGGCGCTCCATTTCTGATGCAAAAACAATCTCACTGGTCAAGCAGTGGTGAAAACGGACAGACTCACCATGACTTATGAGTCCTATATTTCACTACCCCAGGGGGGTGGGAATTGAACCATTCACCCTCCAGTTATGCACAACTTGGATATGTGCGGTTGGTTGATTGGATTTTACGGTATATCAACTCATATTGCTTGTTTTAACATTTAATTATGAACAAGACTTAGTGTTCTTATAATAAAGCTTTATTTCCTCAGCCTATGTTGATTCCGTCGTGGGGGAGATGGATCCTGGGAGCTGACAACAACGTCTACGCTCCTTTAAAGCCGGGTCGATCCTGACTAACTAAACTTATCCTCAAGCGTCTGTAATGCCGCGTTTTAAGGGGTCAAATCAAAAGGTCAGTAACCGTCCGTTATTTTAGATTAATGGACCTTAATAAAAATTCTAACTACAGGTACGTTCATAAATTATGACTGCTCATAAATTATGTAGTGCTTTCACAGAGGATGCTGAAGATAATAGTCAATATGGCTGCTATCATGAAGCGATCATTAAAAATGGTTTCTTGGCTGGTTGGTTGGTTGGATTTTACGGCATGTCAACCCTTGGGTTATTTCATGCCGAAAAGTTATTTATATTCATTCTTGTTGGTCATACAATTTTGAAAATTCCTTTTTTAAACACATTCTTTAAAACTCATTTGATCTATTGAACCCATACATGGGACCCTAACAGGTACTACCACTCTTGGTCACCGGGACCTGGTGGTGATAACAATAAATGGCGTACTTCCGCTACCCAGCACTCCAGAAATGAAACCTCACCACCAGATGCAGTTTAATATCATACACAGTACATTAAAGCCCTCATACACCGCCTCTAGCACATATAGGATAAAAAATCTTGGATTTTGCCATAAGAGCTATAGGGCAGGGTCAATTGATCAAAAGGGCCTCTCCCACTGGCCGTCTAATGGCTAGAGTCATAGGAAATGGACTTTCGGCCCGAGATTCCAAAAGCTGTTGGCATTTCACATAGCGCTAATACCCTTGGAAAGATATGCATTCAATTCTCCCTCTAGCTATGAGTAAATAACAGGGCAGACTGGGCTCTGCAAGGGACAAAATGGAGTGTTGCATGTTATGGACTGCGTAGCCACCGGGATTCCGCCTTTAAGCATCACAGGTCTCCACCCACGGACAACAGATCTACAAAGGTACAGTCTGCGTATTCTACAACCCCATCGACAGGGCTTTGATTTCTTGGTCTTTAATTTAAAGAATAAGTTACGAGAACGACATATCGCATGTCTCTGACTTTTGATTGAGATCTCGCCGCGTTTGAGTTTTTTTTAATGTATCTTTTAGCTTCCGGTGTATAACGGAAGTGGTTCAAAATTGACGAAGTGCTAGAAGCCAGTAGCGCAGAGTCACAGGTGTGGTGGAGGATTATTAGCTGTATTTCGCCGCAGATATTTGCTATTTTGATGAAAAGAATAACAAAGATAAAAGCTAGAATGTTCAATAGAAGAAAGAAAAGAGAATTGAAACAACAAGGGAAGAAGAGAAAAAAGAGAATAAGAAAAAAAGAAATTTCAGAAGAATAATAAAAATAGTTATGAAAAAGAAACTAAAAGAAAGAAAGAAAGAAAAAAAGAAACAAACAAACAAACAAAAAAGAAAGAAAGAAAGAAAGAAAAAAAAAAGAAAAGAAATTTCAGTCGACAGAAAAAATATGAAAAATAAAATAAGAGAAAGAAAGAAAGAAAGAAGAAAGAAAGAAAGAAAGAAAGTTAATGAGAAAAAGGAAAGAAATTTCGGTAGAATGAAAAAATAGTTATGAAAAAGAAAAGTAAAGTAGAGAAAGAAAGAAAATAGAAAGACAGAAAGAGAGAAAGAAAGTTCAAAAAAGAAAAGAAAGAAAGAGAAAGAAAGAAAGAAAGAAAGAAAGAGAGAAAAAAGAAAGTTCAAAAAAGAAAATTTCGGTGGAATGACAAAATAGTTATGAAAAAGAAAATTAAAGAAAGAGAAAAATAGAAAGAAAGAAGAAATAAAGAAAGAAAGAAGAAATAAAGAAAAGAAGTTAATTTCTCTATCAATAATGGAAATTCGCTTCCGGTTTTTGTCTGTAACAAAATTACGTCACTGCTTACGTCACATTACCCAAAATCGGCATAACATAGAATAAATACACTGAAATTTTGAACATGCAGCATTAGACAGTCCTCATTGTTTTTTTAAAACAAGTTCTGATAAATACATGACTGGTATTACATATCTCTATATATAGTTTGTTTTATTTTAATACATATTTAAAGTTTACATTTCAAATTGTTTTATTTTTTAATCCTTTAATGAATTTGATGATTTTACTTACTTAGTATACAAACTCGCTGACGTTGAATTTTTTACTCCTACCCCTCAGGCAATATTTTTACATCGCCCGGGGACGTTTTTTTTATTTTGTACTAGTATTATTAATATTGATTTTATAGTTTGCTATATTTTTAAGTAAAGTGTGTCCAACACCATTGATAGAGAATGTATATCTAGTTATATTTACTTAATACATGGAGATTAACAATTTCGAATAGTCTCAAAATCATACCTTCCCTCAACACTCACACTATAAGTTGAGCATGATATTAAATACTCTTGAATCTATCTATCTATTTATCTATCTATACATATATAAAGGGCAGTTGTGTGTATGTGTAGGTCCGGAGGAAACTTCGAAAATAAAACAATTAACGTTTATCGTGAAAAAACACACACGTGAAATCGACTGCAATTAATCAATATCTTGATTAATCCAGTGGATTTAACCCTGAAGATCCTTATGGTGAAACTCGAGTAAGTTATTACCGTGTACCTCTATGATAATAAATTTGCTCTACTAACGTATTGAGCACTTTATATTTGTTATATCGCTGCCTTATCATTGTGAAACTTATCCGACTCTTACCTTTGTAATATCTGTTGAGAATGAGTTTGAATTTATTTATATATATATATATATTTAATCTTGTCTGGTTAACTTCCGGTGAATATTGCTACATTGTAACTATTTTGAATTCAAAATAAAAACGGTCAAATAGAAGAATTTATTTACTTAGCTTTTTTTCAGTAGTAAAATAAAATTCATTAAATTAATTAGATAGATCAGTAAATAAATAAAAAGATTATCTTTAATTATATATATATATATATATATATATATATATATATATAGAGAGAGAGAGAGAGAGAGAGAGAGAGGGAGAGAGAGATAGGATACATTAACACCAAAACATGGGAGGCTTGTGCAGACCTGGCGGCTCGTCGTCAAACAAGGAACAAAAAGGAGTGAAAAAGAAAGAACAGAAGCCGACACAGAAAAGAGAACCAGAAGGAAGGAGAGGCAACAGCAACTCCAGCGAACATCACTGTTTATTTGCAGTCATTGCTCCAGAGACTGCAATTCTAAAATTGGTATGTTAATCCATTCACGCAGTTGCAGATAAAAAAAATGGACACTACGCCATCGCCTTTAGTAGACAGAAGGTTGCCAACAATATATATATATATATATATGTGTGTGTGTGTGTGAACGCAAGCATGTATAGCTGCATTTGCGAGGTAAGGTAGTTTTATGCAAGTTAGATGAAAGGGTAGGATAGATACTGGATCAATTATTTCGATAGAATATCGAATGCATTGAGAGTAGCGGGAGGCAAGAACGCCGTTGATTGAAGTAGGAAGGATTGGATGGTGGATGGTGGGGAGATAACTCTCGGCGTTCGGACGGGCATACGTCGCACAAGCGCAATGGGCACACACAGCCAGGCTAAGTGGCTTCATTATGGCAAAATCAGTGCTACAGGCGAGCAAGGGAAGAAGTGGAGGAAGATGGGTGGGTAGTCGAGCGGCAAGAGAGGCAGGCGGTTATAGTGCTGGTGGGGTGGACGGGGTGGAGGTCAAGGGAAGCATCAGAAATGTATCATCAAAGTGGTAGGTTTTCCAAGCGTACATGGTGATGATTATATTGTTGTTGTTGATGCAGTTGTCGAGGGGATTTTGATGGTTGTTGTGACGAGATGTTGATGATAATCACGCAGAAGACGTGGTTTCAGCAAGGAAGAAATACAGACTGGCAGACAGACACACAGACAGATAGATAGATAGATAGATAGATAGATAGAAACAGAATGGCATAGATAGATAGATAGATAGATGGATAGATAAGAACAGAATGGGATAGATACATGGATAGATAGATAGATAAATAGATAGATATGAACAGAATTGGATATATATATATATATATATATATATATATATATATATATATAGAGAGAGAGAGAGAGAGAGAGAGAGAGAGAGAGAGAGGGGAGAGAGAGAGAGAGATGGATAAATAGATAGATAGAATGAGTGATTCAGAGCAGCATCATGCTCCTTGTTTTTATCACATCGACATGATGCAATTCAAATCGACCTGTAACTAATTCTTATTCTATGTATGTACTTACCAACTCCTCCGCATGTTTCAATTGACTAAAGATTAAACGGGGAGAACCAGTAGTATAGTAGTTAAAATGCTGGTCAGTAACATCGTAGTAAGCGAGTTCGTTCTCCAGTCTCGCCATTATACTCACTTTCGAACTAATACCTATTGGAAATATATGAACGACGTCACCCCCCCCCTTCTATGGGTTAAATAGTATCACTACTGTTGTTCTTTGAGGATAACCTGGGTAACAAATAACCACGAGTTCCATTACACAAATTAACTAAATATTAAACCTACAAAAGAAAGAAAGAATGAATTGAAAGGAGGAAAGAAACAATAATTAACAAACGAAAAATGTGCTGAAAGAAAAAAGAAAGAAAAAAAGAAAGAAATTTAAAAAGGATAAAAAGGGAAGATATCTATAAAAAAAAATAAAAAGAATGAATAAATGTTATGAAAGAATGAAAAATGTCTTGGAAAAAAGAAAGGAAGAAAGATATTTTAAAGTGAATGAAAAAAATAAAAATGTCTTTAAAGAAAGAAAGAAAGAAAGAAAGAAATTTAAAAAGAATAAAAAGGAAAAATATTTAAAAAGAATAAAAAAGAAAGAAAGAATGAAAACTTTATTGGAAAAAAGAAAGGAAGAAAGATATTTTAAAGCGAATGAAAAAAAGAAAAAAGAAAAAAGAAAAATGTCTTTAAAGAAAGAAAGAAAGAAAGAAAGAAATTTAAAAAGAATAGAAAGAAAAGATATTTAAAAAGAATAAAAAAGAAAGAAAGAATGAAAACTTTCTTGGAAGAAAGAAAGGAAGAAAGATATTTTAAAGCGAATGAAAAAAAGAAAAAAAAGAAAAATGTCTTGAAAGAAACAGGTACTCATTAACAGCAATTTCTTTCAAAACATCATGTCTTTCTTTATATGATACTAGCAAAATAAAAACACACCCTCCGGGCGATGTAAAAATAATTTTTTGAAAGATATTGCTTGAGGAGGTGGAAGTCAAAACTTGAATGTCAGAGAGTTTAAACCATAAATCATGAAATTTATTAAAGGAGTAAAACAAAATAAAACAATTTAAAATCGAAACTAAGTTCTATTAACTTTGAATATCTATTAAAATAAAACAAACTATATATAAATATATGATACTGGGGATGTATCTATTAAAACT
>CM042166.1:52102508-52112508 GCA_023376005.1 Doryteuthis pealeii | reverse complement strand
CATTGTCATTACTCCCAGGTCGACTCTGAGCTAGTGTGGTAGTACTTGTTTGGGTCTCATCGATCAAATAAATCTATTTAAAAATTATTCGTATTCGATAGAATTGTGTGTAAAAAAAATCTGTTCTGAAAAAAGTACTCAAAATGTAAAGATAAAAGTACAATAAACGTAATTCTCCAACGTATAGGCAGGAAATAACCCTAGACGGGTTTACATACCGTTAAAATCAATCATTCAAATCAATCAATCAACGTAAAGTGAATGCGATTCCTTAGCTTAGACGGGTTGAAATAGAGTTAAGATCAAACAAACAACATACACTGCCCTGTCGGGCATTAGAATGCACCGACTGCACCTCTACAGAGGGGTAAGACTCCCTTAATGGGGCCACCTGTTGGCCCTGGGTGGCGACCCGTGATGCTTAAGGATATAACCCAGGTGGTTGAGCAGTCCATGATTTACAATACTCCACGTTGGCCCTATCTTGGGCTAGACGGGCGGTCGGAGAGGCCCCTCCGATCAATCGGCTGGTCACGTCAAGTCCTAGCACCTTTATGATTGTCCCAACCCTATTGCTCTTATGGCAAGCCCCAACCCCTTTTTATCATATGGGTGCTAGAAGGCGG
Source organism: Doryteuthis pealeii (assembly GCA_023376005.1). Classification (NCBI taxonomy): domain Eukaryota; kingdom Metazoa; phylum Mollusca; class Cephalopoda; order Myopsida; family Loliginidae; genus Doryteuthis; species Doryteuthis pealeii. Next base: position 52,111,882 of record CM042166.1, on the reverse strand, counting down.
TGACTGCGGGTCTTCATTTCCTGGGAATGACGTTAAACTCTATCTGATGGTGAGGTTCCAGTTTTGGAGGTTTGAGGATAGTGGAGCACCACTTCATCACCATTGCTCTCTGGTCCACTCTGACCCGGAGTGGTAGTACCTTTAGGGTCCCATCTATGGGTTAAATAGAAAAATGTGTTTATAAAAAACATTGAGTATCCATTAAGAATGACTTTATTTCAAAACTTTATCGGCATTAAATGACCCACTGAGAATGATATGTCGTAAAAAAAAGATAAAAAATAAAGTAAATAAATAAACAAAACCTAATAAAATGAACGTGATTCCCTAACCCCTAGACAGAAAATAATCCTAGATGGATTGACGTGCCATTAAAATGAATCAATTAAGCAGTAAACGTACAATAAAAGCGACTCTCAAACCTAAACTCATAAAATAACCATAGACTAGTTGCGTTCTTTTGGGGTTTTTTGTTTAATTGTATATTTTGTAGGTTCATTTAATACCAAATACATCCTTGCAGAAGAACAGTAGTAAACATAAAGTTGCCGGAGTGGCGATAGACCAGGGAGATTGTTTTTCAGTTTTTCAGTAGAGTTCCACACCTACCCACAGCTCCCCACTTTACCGCACAGATCGATGTGCTACTCTTGCGCTGAGTTGACGAGGGCCAGCATCGAACCCGGAGCCTTGTGTTTTCTAGGAGGATGCTCTACCTCTGAAATAGTTGTAGTAGTATTTAACACATAGCTAGTGGATAAGGGAGTTGACCCCTTTTTCCGAGGGTATTACTACGAAAGTGAATATGTTAGCGAGACTGGAGATCGAACTCGCTTACCACGATGTTCCAGTCCAGCACGCTAGCATGGAGGTCCAATATCACAGACAAGCTAAAGAGACAGTTCTTCCAGGCCGTTGTCGTGTCAGTACTGCTGTATGGCTGCACCACCTGGACCCTAACTAAGCGACTAGAAAATAATCTTGATGGGAGCTGCACAAGAATGTTGCGGGTGATCATGAACAAGACGTGGAAACAGCACCCTACGAGAAAACAGCTGTACGACCACCTTCCACATATCACCCAAACCATCCTAGTAAGACGGACAAGACTGTGGGACACTGCTGGAGAAGCAAGGACGAACTCATAAGCGACGTCCTCCTGTGTAAGCCAGCACATGGACAAGCCAGTGTGGGCCGACCAGCAAAAACGTACATTGATCAGCTCTGTGCGGATGCAGGTTGCTGCATAGAGGACCTCCCGAGAATGATGAGCGATAGGGACGGATGGGGAGAGATTGCCATGGATATCTGCGCTGAAAGCGTGACATGATGATGATGATGATGATAGGAGAGGAACAAACTGATTATATTGTTTCAAGTATTTCAAGAAATCATATGGTTTCAAATTATTGTATGCTCACACATGATACGTCGGGTATATAAGAGAGAGAGAGAGAGAGAGAGAGAGAGAGAGAGAGAGAGAGGAGAGAGAGAGAGAAGATGAGATGATTGATTGTTCTTAGTTGTTACATTTGGTTAAATCCTACTTAACGGACATAAATTCCATCATTGTATGTCATTCCGCCGAAAGAAGAAAAAAAAAATAAACATCAAGGAATTGCCCGAATTTAATGAAATTTTCAGTGTTGATATATTAATAAATACATAATATAAGGCACCAGTTTTTGTTTTTTTGAAAACTCTTACATTTTTTCCGGTCAGTTAACGTGGAACCACGTATCTTTGAGGTGTAACACAGATTCACAAACATACGTGGTTCAAAGTTAATTGACTTGAAAAAATGTAAAATTTTTAAAATAAAATAACTGGCGCATTATATCTTTTATTCATCAACACTGAAAAAAATCATTAAATTCGGTTAATTCCTTGATTTTTAATATTTATTTCTTTGGACGGGGTGACATACCATGGTGGAATTTATGTCCTTTAAACAGGATTTAACCCTTGAACATTACCCTATAAACTTAAGCTGATTCCCAATCCACTTAACAACAAACAACTGCAAACGACCTACTGTCAAAAACCATACAATCCTTGAAAAAAAGACATAACAATAAATTTGACCATCCCTCACAACTTACCGCTTGGCATGAAATAACCCTGGATGGGTTGACATGCCGTTAAAATAAACCAGCCTATAAAAATCAGTCCTTTAATCAATCTATCAATCGACGCCATTGATTCGAGGTCAACATATCTGCAATGACGTAAGTAGCACGCCATTGTTCAGGATTACCGGTTGGCCGGGGGGGGGGGTCTTGGTGCAATCGGCTGGTCACGACAAGCCCTAGAACCTATATGATTACCCCAACCCTATTGCCCTTATGTCAAGCCCCAACCATTTTATTATATATGTGTTAGAAAGTAGTGGCTGAAGGTCTTCATATCCTGGAATTACGTTAAACTTTTACCGGTCGGGTGGGGTGAAAGTCTTGGTGTAATCGGCTGGTCACGTCAAGCCCTAAACCTATATGATTACCCTAACCCTATTGCTGATGGTGGCTGAAGGTCTTCATGTCCTGGGAATTACGTTAAACTTTTACCGGTCGGGCGGGGTGAAAGTCTTGGTGTAATCGGCTGGTCACGTCAAGCCCTAGAACCTATACGATTGCCCCAATACTATTGCCCTTCAATCCATCTATAAATCGACGCTATTGATTAGAGCTCAACATATCTACAGTGACGTAAGTATCACGCCATTGTTCACGTTTACCGGTCGGGCGGGGGGAAAGTGAGGGTACCCTTGCTGTATTTTACTTATCGTATCCTATCAGGGTTTTTTTTATTCCTCCAGCAGCCTATTAGCGTCACTAGCGGGGCACAAAACATGATGTGCGGGGCTTATAAAAACACACCCTGTTGCATCTCGACCTTATCAGTTCTGAGGATATTAGCTTCTTCTTTTTAGAAAGAAAGAAAGATAGATAGATAGATAAGAAGATGAAGAAGTAAAAGAAAAAAGAAGAAAGAAAGAAGAAAGAAACTAGCCAAAAGTGAAATAAATAAACAAGATAGATAGATAGATATGATATGTAGAAGTAAAGAGCGTAAGAAGTAAAAGAAAAAAGACAGAAAGAAAGAAAGAAACTAGCCAAAAGTCAAAGAAAAAAAAGAAAGATAGATAGATAGATATATAGATAGATAGATAAGAAGATGTAGAAGTAAAAGAAAAAAAGAAAGAAAGAATGAACCTAGCCAAAAGTAAAAGTAAAAAAAGAAAGAAAGAAAGAAAGAAAGAAAGATAGATAGATGGATGAGAAAAAAAAAGGAAAGAAACTACGTACACACACGCGCGTGATCGTGTGCTATATATATGTATACTAGCTGAGCAACCCGGCGTTGCTCGGCATTTAAAAAGTTAAAAATAAATCTCTTATCTATGATATTAGCTAATTTTGCATATAGGTTTTGCATTTTTTCTATATACTAGTACAAAATAAAAAGCGCCCCCTATGCGATGTAAAAATACTTTTTAATACATATTGCCTGAGGGGTGGGAATAAAACATTCAATGCCAGCGAGTTTGTACCCTAAGTAAGTAAAATCATCAAATTCATTACAGGATTATGTGACGGAGAACGCAAAAGAGCAAGACTTTGTCTTGCCTGCTGGGATCGAACCCGCGTCCTCCCGCATGCAAAAACAAATGTGATTTAGGCACTGGATGGACGCGAGTTGCAATTCAGGTGCCCGGATGTTGGTGCCTACACGCGTCCATCCGAATGCACGTGAATTGTGCGTTGCACGGACGCCAGGTTCGACTGATGTGCCCGGATGTTTTAGTAATATGCCGATAAATAACCAAAGCGAGTAGGGTGACAAGCAGAAAAGCTTTCGGCTTACGTGAGACGCAGTCAGAAAATATTATTTCGACGACGACGACGACGACGACGACGGATTTTCAGCTGCTGGTCGAAGACTGTGTTGACCAAAAGAAAGTTTTGCCTGCGAAAAGACAGTGAACTCGCTCATTTTTGGTGCGCACCTCAGCTTGTTGAAGCAAATATCAATTTCTATAGATGAAAAAATAAAACAATTTGAAATGTAAACTTTAAATATGTGTTAAAATAAAACAAACTATATTTAGATATATAATACCAGTCATGTATTTATTAAAACTTGTTTTAAAAAACACTGAGGACTGTCTAATGTTGCATGTTCAAATTTTGAGTGTATTTATTCTATGTTATCACAACTTCGGGTATAGTGACGTAAGCAGTGACGTAATTTTTGTTACAGACAAAAACCGGAGGTGAATCTCCATTATTAATAGATATTCAAATATAGCGCAAATACCTTTGGCAAGAGGGACATGAAGACATGCCACATTGGCGCCAACGCATGTCATATATATATTGTTTTGTTTACTTACTCTGTACCTCTCTTCATTTAACCTTTCCTTTAAGATAAGGCGAATATTTTATCGATAATATCATGAGGCTACTACAGCTCCATCTGCCATTGATATCTATTGGGCAAACCAGCCCGATTATGTGAAGAGCTGATACAGAGAGGGAGCTTGGGCTCATGTTATGCATTTTAGGGGAATTTTTCATGCTTCGATTTTCTTGCATCTTTCCTTTTAAAGTCTCGCCATATCTCATTTTTCTTCGTGATTCTCGATCTTTGCGAAAGTTTAGCACATCACATCCAGAATGCACCCCAATCTACGCACCCTGTCCGCAGGGCATAAAATTCGACAAAAACGTTTTCTGGGTATGGGGCTTTAGGTGTTTGATTTGTTTTTTTGTTTATTGATTTTAACGGCATACCAACTCGTCTGGGGTTATGTCATGCCCAACGGTTAGGAAGTGATACATATCGTGTATTTATATCTATACTTTTTAGTAATTGGTTTTAACAATGTATTAACATTATTGGGGACAATGTTGTATGGTATTTATTTGTTTCATGTCTATATTCTATGGTATAATTTTTTCCCTCAAAAAAAGAGAGCATATCCTCCATGTTGACGTTTTCAAATAGATCTTTCATATTGTTTGCTTTAAAATATCGGTTTCTGATGTGAGCAAAAAAACTGCATTCCATGAATAAGTGTTTAACTGTCAAAGGTGTTTGACATGTTCCACATTGTGTTTGTTGTTCTTGTTTGAGTTGGGTGTTTGAGGATTTTGATTTAATTTGGTTTGGTTTGGTTTCTTTGTTTAGTGCATATAAACCTTCGTGGGTTATCTAATGCCAAAGTCCTACTTCTATATATTTAGGAACCCTCTGCACAAGCAGGTTGCGATTAATGGTCAAATTTAACCTGTTTAATAGGGTTTGGATTGAAAGTCTTCCTTAACCTAGACCAGTTCCCTACCAAGTTTAAAGAGCCTAGTCTGTATCGCTAATTACCCATGGCTATAGGGAGAATGAATGCATGCCTTTCACAATGATATTAGCTCTATATGAAATGCGAACTGGCTCCTCCAGGATTTGAACTCATATCACTGTGTCAATTTCCTAAGATGATAACCATTACACAACACGCCTCCAATATGAGTATAGCAGTTCGAATGTGGAGAGAATAGACCGGTTGCCTAACCAAGTTTAAAGACCCAATCGGACAAAATATTTACCCATAGCTGGAGGAAGAATAATTGGATGCATACCTTTCCCAGGGGTATTAGTTATATGAAATACAAACAGCCTCGTCCAGGAAATGAACTCATAGGCCACTTTAGACAAATTTTACAACAACAACAACAACAACAACTACTACTACTACTACTACTGCTTCTACTATTAAAATAATAATAATAATAATAATAATAATAATAATAATAATAATAATAATCAGAAATGAAAAAAAAGAAATACCCCAGAAGAACAAGAAAGCTCTTAGAAACCAAGCTATGTAGCAGAAACCTTATCAAGGGAATAAACACGTGGGGGGTCCCTCTTGTAAGATACTCGGGACCATTCCTAAAATGGACAAGAGAGGAGCTCCGACAGATGGACCAAAGGACAAGGAAACTGAAGACCATGCACAAGGCATTCCACCCGACAGACGACACCAGCTGATCACCGAATGAAAATGCAGGAAAGCGAAAAGATAGACAAATACATGGACCTTGCCAGAGAACTGAGAAAAATGTGGAGCATGAAAGTGAAGGTCGTACTAATTGTAATTGGTGCCCTAGGAACGATCTCCAAAGCTCTGGAAAAGAATTTGGGTGAACTGGAAATCAGAGGAAGAATCGAGACCATCCAAACTACAGCACTGTTGGGATCGGCTAGAATACTCAGAAACGTCCTGGTGACCTGAGGAGACTTGCTGTCACCCAGCCTCCTCTGAACCAGCAGCTACGGTAGGTGTGAAAAACTATAATAATAATAATAATAATAATAATAATAATAAACATGAATTTATTCTAGAGAATGAGACGCATTAAATCCTCTGGGACTGGGATACAGACGGATCGCCTAATTCGAGCTCGGAGACCAGACCTAGTGTTAATAAATAAGAGGAAGAAAACTTGTCATATCGTGGATCTTGCCGTCACGTTAGTACTGTAGTTTGGATGGTCTCGATTCATAGCTGGAGGGAGAATTGGATTCATACCTTTGCCAAGAGTATTAGCGCCATGTGAAATGCCAACAGCTTTGTCCAGGATTTGAACTCGGGTTGACGAGTCCATTTCTTGTGACTCTAACCATTAGACCACGCGCCTCCATATTGTTGTATGGCAAGGTATAATGTGTCTTTCTTTTCGTTTTCCTCTATTTTCACAATATGGTTAAATAGCAGGGCATACTGGACTCTTTAACCATGGCTTGATAGCCAGTCTAGGAGAAGAAAAACTCTGAATTCAAACCTGTTAAACTACGATTAAGAAATCGGAGGAGTTGGTAAATAAATACAGCTTGCCATAGAAAACAGTGGAACATGAAGTTAAAAGTCATACGAATTGTAATTGGTGCCATTGGAACGATCTCCATGGGTTTGGAGAAGAGTTTAAAGGAATTGGAAATTCCAGGAAAAATCGAGACCACAAAATTTACATCGGCTAGAATATTTGGAAGAATCCTGGAGACTTGAGAAGACTTGCTGTCACTAAGCCTACAGTGAACCACCAGTTAGGAAAGTACTTGGTCTATGACATATGGCAAATACACCATCTCTCTCTCTCTCTCTCTCTCTCTTTCTCTCTCTCTCTCTCTTACTCACACACATACACACATAGGCTCTCTCTCTCTCTCTTACTCACACTTATAGGCTCTCTCTCTTTCTCTCTCTCTCTTATTCACACACATACACACATAGGCTCTCTCTCTCTCTCTCTCTCACTCATCTTCATCTTTCGTTTCTACCATACAGGCGTCCCGTTTCTCCTTTCCGGATTTCCACACATTTGCTCCCCCTATCTCTCTCACTCACTCACTCACTCGCTCTCTCTCTCTCTCTCTCTCTCTCTCTCTCTCTCTCTCTCTCTCTCTCTCTCTCTCATACTCACACACATAGGCACACCCATTCTCTCTCTCACTTTCTCTCTCTCTTTTATATTATTGTGTCGTAAGCAGTGACGTAATTTCGGTTACAGATAGACAGATCTGAATCTCCATTATAATATATATATATATATATATATATATATATATATATATATATATTATGGACTCTCTCGTCGATTTCGACGCATGAGGGTTCATACAATGAACAACCCACACAGTGATTTGTTTATAGTGGTAAAGGCTTGTGTTGGACCATTCAGCACTCTCTCTCTCTCTCTCTCTCTCTCTCTCTCTCTCTCTCTCTCTCTCTCTCTGTCACACACACACACTCTCTCTCTCTCTCTCTCCTCATACTCACACACATACACACATAGGCACACCCATTCTCGCTCTCTCTCATACTCACACACATACACACATACACACATAGGCACACCCATTTCTCTCCTCTCTCTCTTCTCTCTCTCTCTCTCTCTCTCTCTCTCTCTCTCTCTCTCTCTCTCTCTGGTGTACCCCTCTTTAATGCTTTATGTCCCTCTCTTGATTTCGAAGTGATCACTACAACATGTCGTCTCTTGAACTTTCATTTCTACCATACAAGCATCCCGTCTTTTGCTTTTCATATTTCGACTCATCCCCCTCTCTCTCTCTTGCTCTCTCTCTCTCTCTCTCTCTCTCTCTCTCTTGCTCTCTCTCTCTCTCTCTCTCGATTTCTCTCTTCCACACACGCACAAATATACACACTCTTTCTCTCACATACACTCACGCACAGACATGTGAGCACACACACACACTCACACACACACTCTATCTTTTACTTACTTACTCACATGCGCACACATACAAACACACACATACACTCTCTCAACAAAAAAGCACATACACATATGCGCACACACATAACACACATTCTCTCTCTCTCTCTCTCTCTCTCTCTCTCTCTCTCTCTCTCTCTCTCTCTCTCTCTCTCTCTTGCTATCTCTCTCTTGCTCTTCGTCTCTCTTTTTTAAGCGATTTCGACAACATTCAATCTCTTAAACTTTCGTCCCGTTTTTTTTTCATATTTCCACCCTTTCTCTCTCTCTTTCTTTTCTTTCTCTCTCTCTATTTCTCTCTCCCTCTCTGCTTCTTTCTCTCTCTCTATCTCATTCTCTCGCACACACACACACACACACACACATTTTTTCACTCACACACAACATATTCTTCTCTGTCTTTCTCTGTCTTTGTCTCTCTGTCTCTGTCTGTCTGTCTGTTTGTCTCTCTGGTATAACTTCCTCACGGCCTCTGTCTCTACCCTGTTTTCAAAGTGATTTCGACCACATTAGGCCTCTTAAACTTTCGTCCGGTTTTAATTTTTCGTATTTCAAAATATTCTCCCCTCCACTCCCCGCTCTCTCTCTCTCTCTCTCACACACCACACACACACACGCCCATGGCAGCGCACACACACATCTTCACCCCCACATAAACTTTCTCTCTCGTACAAACGCACACACAATTTTTCCCTCTCACAATCTCTCTCTCTCTCTCTCTCTCTCTCTCTCTCTCTCTCTCTCTCACATGCACACTCGCAAACACACACTTTTTCAATCACACGCAACTTCTCTCTCTCTCTCTCTCTCTCTCTCTCTCTCTATATAATATATATATATATATATATATATATATATATATATATATAATATTATGGACTCTCTCGTCGATTTCGACGCATAAGAGTTCATACAATGAACAACCCACACAGAGATTTGTTTATAGTGGTGAAGGCTTGTGTTTGGACCATTCCGCACTCTCTCTCTCTCTCTCTCTCTCTCACACACACATACATCTCTCTCTCTCTCTCTCATACTCACACACATACACACATAGGCACACCCATTCTCTCTCTCTTT
>CM042166.1:52067508-52097508 GCA_023376005.1 Doryteuthis pealeii | reverse complement strand
GGCACACGCGTTCGCAAAGCACATACCAACACACACACACACACACACACACACACACACACATATATATATTATATATATATATATCATATATACATATGTATTATATATTTATATATATATATATATATATATACACACACATATATATATATGTATATATATATATCTGTCTTTTTACCACATACTTGCATACATATTCACACAAAACATATACACACACATACAGCATAGACATATACATGTTTGCGCCGGTGTTCTTTAAAAAAAAATGCGTACCTAATATCATAAAAAGTGATATAAGTAAAAGAGAAAAGAAGATATGTAAAACGAGTCTTATCTAAATAAAGGCGGCGTATTCTTCCCGATTTTGTTCAGTCCTACATGCGGTAGGTAGATGGTTCCTGTTTCATTGGACAATCGGCCCATATAATACATCCAAGGTGTTCCCCATTTTTTTCTCTCTCTTTTTTTTTTAAACCGTGACTAGAAACAAAGTTTTCGGGTTTTGTGACCCGAGTTTAATTGTAACAATTGAGAGGCAGTCGGATTCAGAATAGAACAATATTTTTTAAAGTTTGAAAAGAACCCCTTACGTCATCAGGAAGATATCAACTGAGTAGTTGTAAGATTGGCTTAGTTTTGCACTAGAACAAAAGTGTGAGCCACTCAGTGAGAATCGAACTCACTGTTAATAAAGAGCATAACAGTGAGAAATTAGGTTGGTTGATTTGTTTGCTGGTTGGATTTTACGGCATGTAAACCCATTGAGTCATTTTATGGCGAAGACTTTGTTTCATTCATTCCTGATGGGAACTCAATTTTTAACTCAATTGTCCCGAGTACTTTCGGCACTTCGAAGTGCCATCATCAGGGGTGATGAACTTTGGTGGACTAATCCACGAATTCCACTCAAATATTAAAAAGTTTGCCAGAAAACTTGAACAAATCACAAATAAAATTGTTAAACAGGAGATGTGTCTTTTGTTTAACTGAACATGCATAAATTGTATTTATATATACAACAAAATAGCGGTTTACAGTGTGAACGGGAAGGCTAATTTGCATATTGATATTAAAAATTTGATTTTCTGAGAATGTGACGTAGTCTAATTTGAAACTAAAAAAGTCAATGGAATTTTTAAATTATGGGATACATTTTTTTTTTTTTTTTTTAGATATTTTTTCGTCGAACTGGAAACTTACGCAAACAACTCAAATCTTTTAACCAGTTGAATATTTTTACTAATCGTATTTCTCTGAATTTTTTTGAGATGAGGCATGATAATTAGTATTATTTATATTATTCGGACGATTGTCATCATCTTCATTGTTATCTGTATAACGTTTCGGCCGATGTGCCCTCCGGCCTTCTTCAGTTATTTCTTGAAATTTCGGGAAAAGAAGGTCTCCGAGTCCGAGATGGTTCCTTAGTCTAAAAAGGTTTCCCCGAGTCCGACGAGAAGTAGTAGTAGTAGTAGTAGTATTAGTAGTAGTAGTAGTTTAGGATTAGGAGAACGATTCAGAATAGCAAACATATATATATATATATATCATCATAGAGGTACACGGTAATAACCTACTCGAGTTTCACCATAAATACCTTCAGGGTTAAATCCACAGGACTAATCAAGATATTGATTAATTGCAGTCGATAAACGGTTGATAATCAACCGTTTATCGCGAAAAACCACACACGTGTGATCGACTGCAATTAATCAATATCTTGATTAATCCAGTGGATTTAACCCCGAAGATCCTTATGGTAAAACTCGAGTAGGTTATTACTGTGTACCTTTATAAAAATAAATTTGCTCTACTAACGTATTGAGCAATTTATATTTGTTATATCGCTGTCTTATCATTTTGAAAACTTGAATCAGCTAACCACTTTGGCCCTTTTCACCGTAAGTCACTTTTTCCACAAATACCACATATATATTTATATATATATATATATATATATATATTTATATATATATATATATATTATGTGTATATTAAGAAAGAATGAAAAAAACACAGGTTTAAATGATTTAAGTGGTGAGTTATTGGCCGACGCTGCAATGTTTCGATCTTTTAATTAGATCATCTTCAGGGCATTTGTTGGTATATGGAAGGTAATAAGAATTTTTATCACAGAATAACGAGAAAAAGCGAGTGGCAGTCCTTGTTATTCAGTCTATTTAAAATTTGAGGTTTATATATATATATATATAATATATATATTTATTATATATATATATATATATATATATAACTAGCAAATATATGCACCCTCCGGGTGCAAGTATTTTAGTTAAATTTTATAATAAAATATCGTATTAAATTAGAAAGGCTAATGAAACTGAATAAGAATGTAGATAAAAAGATTTGGAACAGAGGGGGTATGATTGAAAAATAGAACAACTTTGAAACTAACTCTTAAAATAGGAAGTAAAGAATAATATTAGTTATTTCTTCTTGTTAAGGGATTTCTTTTAAGATTTATTGAAGAGATTTTTGCTCATATTCATTAAGATAAAACCAAACAATTAGAAATCAATAATACTAAGCATATATTTATTAAAATCAAATTTTTAAGATCAATATGCAAATAAGCTTTCCCATTCATTCTGTATACCGCTATTTTGTTTTATATATAAATACAATTGCATGTTAATAGTATGTAGTTATGGTCAACATTATAAGTATTGTAAAACAATTTTGTTAATAATTGAGGTATAAATAAAAATAAAATCATGGTAAATGTGATGTAAATAACAAAGGGAATTGTGACTTGTATGATAATATAGTTTCGGTTACAGACAAACTAAACCCACAATCTCCATTATAATAAGATATATATATAGTGGATTTTATTATTAAAAAGGGCACTTGAGGCAAAACCTCCAATTTCTAAAGATCACCTTCTGAATGCAAAAGTTTCTAAAGTTTGTATATTTTTCCGGAAGTTACTCTAATCCAGGTGTGCAGTGTTTAGTTGAAATCTGCCTAGGCATCATGTAGTATTTGCAAAAGACAAACATTCATCTAAACACCGAGGATCTTATGGAAAATAATATCATTATTCTGGAGGCGGCGTCAATTCTAGGAATAACTGTGAGAATTTCACTCAGCTTGTTAAAGGGGGGTGGCAGAAAGGTTGCCCTGGGGGGACACCTGCATAAACAGACGCAGGGGCAGAAGGCTAAAGCTTCAAACATATGTTTGTACCTGCTTAACTCTGGCAGAGTGGAAAAATCTAAAGAACTATATTCACCACTTTCTCCTCTAAAAATCCATCCTGCACTGTCGCCAGGGTCTGACATACACCAGCTGAATCCCCTGCAGTGGGTTTAGAACCCCTCCCCTTTTAAAGAAAAACGGCGTCCTTGTTATGACACCAAAACCACATCCGCTGGTGAGGCTCCTGTTCTTTGACCTTACTATCGAGTCTACTCTGACCTGGAATTATAGCAGCTGTTAGGGTACAAGCTATGGGCCAAATAAAACTTTTGGAGACAATAATGAAAATTAGTTTAAAGGGTATTATGAGAATTGCCCAGTTGAAATCTTGGCCTATTTCAAATGATTGTGTACTTTATTATTACTAGCAAATATATGCACCCTCCGCCGGGTGCAAGTATTTAAGTTTTAATGTAATAAAATATTGTATTAAATTAGAAAGGCTAATGAAACTAAATAAGAATACAGATAAAAAGATTTGAAACAGAGGGAGTATAATAAAAGTTTGAAACAGAGGGAGTATAATAAAAAATAGAACAACTGAAACTTACTCTTCCATCACTCTCGTCTTTCATTGTTATTTTTTCTAATTTAAGTATCTAGTTATAAGAGGAAGTAAAGAATAAAATGACAGTTATTTTATCTTGTTAATGGATTTCATTTAAGATTCATTGAAGAGATTTTTGCTTATATTCATTAAAATAAAACCAAACAGTTAGAAATCAATAATACTAAGCACATATTTATTAAATTCGATTTTTTAAAATTAATATTTAAATTAGCCTTCCCATTCACACTGTAAACCGCTATTTTGTTGTATATATAAATATAATTGCATGTTGTCAGTATGTAGACATAGTTAACAGTATTAATAATGTAAGACAATTTTATTAATAATTGAGGTTTAGATAAAAATAAAATCATGGAGAATGTGATGTCAATAACTAAGAGAATTGTGACTTGAGTAGGAATATAGTTTAGGTTACAGACAGAAAAACACACAATCTCCATTATAATAAGATTACATAGTCTTTTTTTCTCGCTCTTTTTTCCGTTGAGTTCTCCCCTAAACTTCGAATACACATATAAATATGTGAAGAAAAAGTGGAAGTGAATCCGACAGTAAGTAATATTGTGAAAAAATCATCATGAGTTTGTTTAATGTTTCTTCTTTCGAATGGACAAATAATTTTCAAGATAGTATTAACCTATTTCTCTGAATGTTTGAGATGAGGCTTGAAGATGAGTAGTATCTGCGTTATTAGGACTATTGTCCCCATCTTCATTGTTATTTGTACAACGTTTCGGCCGATATACCCTCCGGCCTTCTTCAGGTATTTCTGTGGACTCGGGAACCTTCTCGGACTCGGGAACCTTCTTTTCGCACTCGGGAACTTTCTTGTCGTATTCGGGAGCCATCACGGAACTTTTAACCGAACCATTTATTTATTCCACGGGGGTATCCTGTTCTCATTCCGCTAACCATAGCTGGGGTAGGAGTTCAATCCTGAGTAAAAGCAGTTAGAAAAATAATTAATTAACACAACTCCTACACCAGCTCTGGTTAGCGGAACAAAACGTTGTACAAATAACAATGAAGATGGGGACAATAGTTCGAATAACGCAGATAAAACTAGTATTAACCTTTATGCAAGTTTCCTTTTGTTAAATATATGTGGTAAATTTCACGTGGAAAATTGGTGGTACTACTTGATCAATCTAAACAGACCTAAAATATAAATTCTAAACAGACTGAGAAACAGGACACTAATTAATCATTCTTTACTTCAATTCAGCAAATTGATCCCATTCAACTCGTCTTCCATTCTCCACCTTTTATACATTCCCTCAAAAAAAGACAGAATATCCTCCATGTTGACATTTTCAAAAATAGATCTTTCATATTGTTTGCTTTAAAATAACGGTTTCTGATGTGAGCAAAAAACCTGCATTCCATGAATAAGTGTTTAACTGTCAAAGGTGTTTGACACGTTCCACATTGTGGCTGTTGTTCTTGTTTGAGTATATATATTTACCAACTCCTCCGCACGAGCAGGATACGACACAAGGGCAATTTCTTAAGCGGAGTTCAACAGGTTTGAATTCAGAGTTTTCCTTCTCCTAGAGTGGTTACCTAGCCATGGTTAAAGAACCCAGTCTGCCCTGCTATTTACCCATAGCTGGAGAGAGAGTAGGATTTATATCTTTCCCAATGGTATTAGCGCTAAGTGAAATGCAATTTCTTGTTTGAGTATATAGGAGTGCGTTAGTCTTGTGTGACCAATGCGTAATCGGGACACAATGACTTGGTCCTTTCTAGATTTCCTTAAAGTTGGTCTCCAGCCTCCCAAAGTGGGTTTGATTAGGAAGAGTTATTGTGGATGCTGTTATTCCAGTGTTGATTCATTCTTTCATTTCCCCGTCACTCCTATATCGCTTGGAATCCAGCATATCATAATCTTCTTAGAGTTAGGCATCTCTCTAAATCTCCCAAATTCGGTGAGAAAAAGAAATCTCGACTGTTTACCCGAAGTGCTGGTTGCGATGTTTGCATTTCCGGCCCGGTATCTATCTGCATGTTCTGTTGACGAACTTTACGGTCGGTTGACTTTCTGGTGTTAGTCTCCGCCTTGATCTTTTGCCGCCTTCGACAAGTGCACTGTGTGCACCAATGTTTACATCGTTAACACCGAATAAATTGCATATTTAGGTGTGACCGCCGGCGTCCCATGGTGTTTATCCTTTGCATTTGTCCCTTTTGATTTATCGACTGCAAGTATAGACGGATATCTTTTTTCGATGTCTTTATCAGAATGTCTAAATATTTATTTCTCAGTTCCTCCCTTTCCCCTCTCTCTCTCTCTCTCTCTCTCTCTCTATATATATATATATATATATATATATATATATAATATATATATATATATATATGAGAAGTAAACAAACAAACAATGTTTGATATGGCTTTTTTTTTAACTTTTTCTTTTTTAGCCGACAATTTTTGGGAGAGTATGTGCTTAATTGAATTCGTACCTAATTTTGAAAATTAATTAATTGATAATTAATGAATTAGGCGGGCATACCTATTCAAATGTAAGGCTAAAAAATCGAGCCCGCCTAATTACAATCCTAAATGTGACATTGAGTAAAGAACTCCAACAAACACCATAGGATCTTGCTCCTCAGCTTGATGATTGCTTTTAGCATGAAACCGCGGTCGCTGATAATGAACATGATCTATGAAAAACATTGTAAAATAAATAAATATTAGCTTTACAAACTGTGATTGAGCACTGTATTTTCTGTTTCATCGCAAAAAAAATTTGTTTTTACATATACCTATATATATATATATATTATGTTTATATCTTAGTAAATTCGGCAAATAACGCGCGCGACATGGAACACCGTGCAGCTGTTTCAACTTTATTAAGTCTCATGAGCAGTGTTTATACGATATTTATATATACGCATTGTAATTGCCTTAAAAAGTATAAACAATTATATACTTTACTTAACAATGCTCCAAAAAAGCAAATTTTCCAATTGTATATATATATATATATATATATATATATATATATATATATAGGCCTTTCATTGAACCCTAAGCAGTACATAATATAACGAAGTCTATATTTCCAAGACAATTAAAATGCTTTCTCTATAAGAATAAGGCAAATTCCAGTCCAATTTACAACAAGAACCAAACGGTTTTAAAGTCTTGCTCTTTCTTTCTTTCTTTCTTTCTCCTGCCCCCACCTCTCTCTCTTTCTTTCTGTATGATATGACACAAGAAGAATTTCATTTGCGGAGTTTAAGAATGTTGTAATCCACAGTTTTCCTTCTTCTAGACTGGTTGCCAAAGTATATCAAATATCCTAAAATCATTAATTAGATTAGTGAAATAAATCACTTATTAGGACTGAGCCTATTCTAGTAGTAACTGCACCAAGCGGAGTTTAACAGGTTTGAATTCAGAGTTTTCTTTCTCCTAGACTGGTTGCCTAACCAAGATTAAAGCGTCCAGTCTGCCCTACTATTTATCCATAGCTAGGTGAGAGTAGTTGGATTCATACCTTTCCCAAGGGTATTTCCTACGACTCCCCTCCGCCTATCTCAGTTTGACCTTCTATTTCAACAGCCATTACCTTTCCTTTGAGCACGAAATTATATGAACATTTTTGGGGCCGATTTTATTGGCTTTTCAGATAGGTTTCAATGCGTAGATTAAAATGGTACGGAAGAAATTGCTTTCGGTTGGGAATTGACGGTGATATTGTTACATATTTATTAGATACCTAATATTTATGTGCAATAGTGTAGAAATAAAAATGGCTGTTATAAGTTACAGCCCACGGCCTTGAAGGATGAGTGACAAGCTTGCCCTCAGTCCTAACCTTCCGGTAGATACCGTGAGAATCGGTGGAGGCGACCCTCTTCCGGTTTAGATTAGAAATAGATTTTAGTCAGTCGGCGAAAACCACGACGGTGGTAAGTCGTGTTATCTCGATCTGCGCAGGTAGTCTGGTGGGGATTCTGCAAAGTAAATCCAAGTCTGGTTATTATCTAAAAACTAACAATGCTTCTGATGAAATCCCCAATGGAAGACCAGAGATAAAATCCCCAAGAGAAGTCCAGACGTTAGAAGATTACAAACCAAGACAAGATGTTATAAGATTCCAAACACGGCCAGAAGAATAGAGTAAGAAAGAAGTAAGTAAAGAAGTAAAGAAGGGTATGCAACAAGATGAGTCTTCAAAGATGTCCTAATTGTGCCTTAAAAAGAATCTATTTTTGTGAAAATTTAAGGTGTCAAATTTATTGGCTTTTCTGATAGATTTCGATACGTAGAATTAATTGATACCAAAGAGAGCGCTCAATTCGAAGGAGATACGAGCCGTTAAAATCCCCCTTATAGTGCCTGAAAATCACAAATTTCTCGAAAAGTTTAGGGATCGATTTTATTGGCTTTTCTGATAGATTTCCATGCGCAGATTAAAATGGTATTGTAAGATTCAAAGTTATAACAAAGTCATAACTAGTTGACTCCGACACGTTATGAGATAAAACATTTTATATAGATAACAGCACATGGAAACGATACATAAAATATATGATAGTGTACATAAACATACATACATGAAAGGACTGGAGCGTCCGTACATGGAGATCACTTACTAAGAGGTGGCGGGCCGAGCCACACCGAGAAAGGGGTAGACAGTAGTCTAACCCATGTGCTCGTTCCGGAGATGTAGCTAAAAGAGGAAGCAGCGTTTTTTGAATGAACGCGCTTAACTACCAGAGGTCTCCCTAGTGGGAACAAACAGCAACGCAGTGAGGAGATAACTCTTCCCGCAAAATGAAGATAATTCCCCACAGTACCATTGCTTTCTGTTGGAATTGACGGTGATATAAGTCTTGAAAGATGTCCTATTAGTGCCTTATAAAGCACCTATTATAGAGAGAATGCACGCTGGTCCTGACCTGTAAACTCTAACGCCCATATCCCAGGTTTCATAACTTTTACACTTTTATTTCATTTCATTTTTTTTTTCTGTCTGGGTTAATATTCTGTTCTTTAAACAACAGCTGAAACTGTGGTCGCCTTTTCAATCTGATTTACACTGTTTCGGTTCGTTGCTTCGTCAATGCCGTTCCATTATTTACACAAGGCATTCTTCATTATTTCTAGTTCCTTTTCTTGTTAGCAGATGGCACTGATGTCTGTTTGGCATTTTCGACCTCTCGCAGAGTTCCACGCGCCTCTCTAGATATATTTGCAAGATAGCAAAAGATAACACATACGGTTTTTCTCTACCCAGAATCGTTTCAGTGGCTATAAATGCATTTCAGCTCGTCTTCGTGACATCATTTAATAGCTAACCAGTCCCAGTTAGAATACAAGGACGTGCTAAAAAGTTCTCGCCCCGACCAAGACGGGAATGACCTAGAGTAGGGGTTCTCAAATTTTGAAGTCCGTAGACCCGTAAAAAGATTTGATTGGCCAATCATGGAACGCCCCCTTATATACGCCGGTCCGGTAGAAGCGCGTGGTGTAATGGTTAAAGTCATGGGAAATGGACTCGTTGCCCCGAGTTTAAATCCTGGACTTAGTAATTGGATTTTACTTAGCGCTAATAACCTTGGGAAAGGTATGAATCCTACTCTCCCTCCAGCTATGGATAAATATTAGGACAGACTGGGCTCTTTAACCTTGGTTAGGCAACCGGTCTAGAAGAAGGAAAATTCTGAATTCAAACCTGCTGAACTCCGCTTAAGAAATCGACCTTGTGTCACATCCTGCTCGTGCGGAGGGGTTTGTAAATATAGATATATACCCCGGTCCACATTGCAGTTGTTTTGTTGCAACCGATTATGTATTTAATGAATTTGGAACAAACGTATATGTATAACTGTTAATTGTAAAATAACCGTAAAATAGACAGAAAAGTAAGCATAACATGTAAAAAAAAAAAAAAAGGGCTGCAAATATTTGTTGTTGTTTTTTATTGATTTTAACGGCATATCAACCCGTCCAGGGTTATGTCATGCCTTACAGTTTGGAAGTTATACATATCGTGTATTTATATTTATACTTTTAGTAATTGTTTTTTTAAAAAGTGTTAGCATTATTGGGAATTTTGTTGTATGGTATTGATTTGTTTCATGTCTATATTCTATGGTATAATTTTATTTCCTTCTGAGAGAGAGAGAGAGAGAGAGAGGGAGAGAGAGAGAGAGAGAGAGGTTGATTGGTCTATTGATTTTAACGGCATATCAACCCGTCTGGGGTTATGTCATGCCTAACAGTTAGGAAGTAATATATGTTGTGTATTTATATTTATACTTTTTAGTAATTGTTTTTAACAATGTGTTAGCATTATTGGGGATTATGTTGTATGGTATTGATTTGTTTCATGTCTATATTCTATGGTATAATTTTATTTCTCTCAAAAAAGAGAGAATATCCTCCATGTTGACATTTTCAAATAGATCTGTCATATTGTTTGCATTAAAATAACGGTTTCTGATGAGCAAGAAACCTGCATTCCATGAATTAGTGTTTAAGTGTCAAAGGTGTTTGACATGTTTCACATTGTTGTTCTTGTTTGAGTATATTGGAGTGCGTTAGTCTTGTATGACCAATGTGTAATCGAGATACAATGACTTGTTCCTTTCTAGACTTCCTTAGAGTTGGTCTCCAGCCTCCCAAAGTGGATACTTACATAATAACTTACCAAGGAATCACATTTCCTAATGAGATGGGGGAATCTGATGAATGCTGATTAGTTGAATATTGGGCTTAAACTTTTGAAAATGTATCAACATTGTTAATTTACACCTGCATTTTCCGGGTGTCAAAGGTCGGCTCAATACGTTTAAAGCAATATTCTACTTCTGTTTTCAGGCCCATGTTTGACACTCACGCATTTCCTGTGCCCACGCACGAGTCATCTGCACCTGGTCTCTTGCCGACTTGTCGACCAGGCAACAAATTACAGTAATCGGGATACATTTTGTAGTATTCGTAATTCTTGTGGGATTATTCATCAGCATAATCATTAGTTTTAGATATAAATACGAGAGGAGTCCTTGTGTCGTAGTGATTAGGATCCTGGCGAGCGACATTATAGTTAGTGAGTTCGAACTCCAGTCGTACTATTGCATTCACTTTTGGAAAAATACTCTTTTGAGTGGCATGAACCCGCTTATCCCTAAGCTGTTAGTTTAATAATACCACTGGTGTTCTTCTCCAGCATTCTAGTGGAATTAATTTCTTCTAATTACTAAGAAGCCTTAGTAGTTTCCATAGAGCCCTTGTAGATACCCGAATACTTACAGACCCTGCGAGTTGTTGTATAGACCCCAGAGGGTTTATGTAGACACCTTTGAGAAAACTCGACGAGTAATAAAACGTACACAGACACACAAAGATGCGCTAAATGATTGGTTGTTGTTAAGGTCCGTTAAATTTTGTTGGGTTATATAATGCCGAAGTCAGTTATTTGTTTTTCTTGTTTTTTGTTCAAATTTGTTGTATTTAATCTATTGTTCTGAAGATTGAGTTTTATATCCCTTTTTGTGTTTCTCTGAATGTTTGAGATGAGACTTGAAGATTAGTATTATCTGCGTTATTCTGACTATTGTCCCCATCTTCATTGTTATTTGTACAATGTTTCGGCCGATATGGCCTCCGGCCTTCTTCAGGTATTTATTGTCGGACTCGGGAACCTTCGCGGACTCGGGAACATTCTTTTCGAACTTTCTTTGTCGTAATCGGGAGCCATCACGGAACCTTTTCTCTCTGGCAAGCGCAGTTATTCATTGAGACATATTCCAATTGAGATACCTTCCATTGTATTTACGAGGCAACACATTAGGACTGCTATTCATAACACGAGGTGCTTAATAAACTAATTACTTGTTAATACTAACCCTTTTTGTGTTTATTAACATATAAAAACACTGACATCATGCGGGCGTTAGATTTTGGGAAATGTATAAGATTATTCAAAGTTGATGGGTGTACGAATAATATCATCGTTGCCGATATATATACGTGTGATATATATATATATATATATATAATATATATATATATATATTAAATTTTTACTTGAAGGCACTTACAACGCATGTATCGCATAAAATTCGATACTTTTTCTTATAGAAAATAAACTTGACAAGTGTAATCCCGGCAAAGGATGGCTCGGTGTGTAGAATACCGTACAGACTGTTTCGACTTTATTAAGTCTCATCAGCGGTATATACTAACGATTTCCCTCCGACAGAAATCGAAACCGGGACTTCAGCAGACACAGTGAAACACTTTTATCGCCTCGGCCACAGTACACAGCTGACCATCCTAGCGAAATTAAGCTTGTCAAGTGATACTTACACGCCTCTACCATAATAGGTAAGGGGGTGTTATTGGGAGAATAATAACAAACAGACCGTATGCCCTTCGGCGAAGTGAATAAGATTTTTGGATGTTTGTTTATTTTAGAAACGTTGCTGAATAAAGTATGTATTAAATTTTTACTTGAAGGCACTTACAACGCATGTATCGCATAAAATTCGATACTTTTTCTTATAGAAAATGAACTTGACAAGTGTAATCCCGGCAAAGGATGGCTCGGTGTGTAGAATACCGTACAGACTGTTTCGACTTTATTAAGTCTCATCAGCGGTATATACTAACGATTTCCCTCCGACAGAAATCGAAACCGGGACTTCAGCAGACACAGTGAAACACTAGTGAAACACTTTTATCGCCTCGGCCACAGTACACAGCTGACCATCCTAGCGAAATTAAGCTTGTCAAGTGATATACAAGGTTTATCAAGATGTACTTAAGATTTATAATACAAATTTTAAAAGATTTTCCGGCTCAGGGCGTGAGCGTTTTTTGTGCCTCACATGCCAAAGGGTTAACTATTCCTCTTTTCTTTCATCAATATAGTTGCTCTTGAAAAAGACCGTTTTTATAAAAGGTCGAAACAGATATCCGTCAGGGTAATATTGACGTTTGATTTTTTTTATCGCTTTTCATATATATATATATATATATATATATATATATATATATATATATATACTAGTAAAAAATTTAAAAAACATCCCCGGGCGATGTAAAAATAGATTTTTGAAACATATTAATTGGGGGGAGGGGGAGTAAAAAATTCAATGTCAGCGAGTTTGTACCCTAATTAAGTAAAATCATCAAATTCATTAAGGGATTAAAAATAAAACAATTTGAAATGTAAACTTTAAATATGTATTAAAATAAAACAAACTATATATAGATATATAATACCAGTCATGTATTTATTAAAACTTGTTTTAAAAAACAATGAGGACTGTCTAATGTTGCATGTTCAAATTTTGAGTGTATTTATTCTATCTTATGACGATTTTAGGTAATGTGACGTAGGCAGTGACGTAATTTTTGTTACAGATAAAATCCGGAAGCGAATCTCCATTATTAATAGGATATATTATATATTATTATTATATTATTATTATGTTATTATATATATTATTTTTAAAATTAAAAAAAAAATAATAAGACCATTGTAATGGTAAAAATACACCTCCATGTGTGTATACATATATACACATTCTACTAGCTTTAATCAAAATAACTAACTTTATACATACATTATTAAAACCACATATAATCACTACAGACTCTATAATAATATAGACAATCCTCATTATTGTCGTAAACCTTTAAAACAATAGCATAAAGCGGATTTCTAACAATGTTTATATTTTGATCCTTTGAAAAAATGCAACTTCCGCTCTTTTTGAATTTTGAATTTCAAACCAGCGTTCTTCGACCGCGGACCTATAATCAACCGTTTATCACGAAAAAACACACACGTGAAATCGACTGCAATTAATCAATATCTTGATTAATCCAGTGGATTTCACCCTGAAGATCCTTATGGTGAAATTCGAGTTGGTTATTACCGTGTACCTCTATGATATATATATATATATATATATATATATATATATATATATACTACCCTCACTTCATTCATGTCTGCCCCAGACCTCCCTCCCCTCATTTCCGCTACTAACTCACCCCCTCACCAATTTCACTTGTACTCGCACGAAATTTTGCTTTCAATAAAATCATTTGACTGAGGTTGTCCGTATGAATTCGGACGAAACGTTTCAACTCTTAGTTTTGCTTTGAGTTTTTATTTCTTGTTCACCATCCTTCTACCTACCTGATATATATATATATATATATGGTCGATGGGTAAATTGTCATCTTTTTAGGTTATCACTCTCACGCATGCGTTTTGTGTACATTTAAGAAACTGATTCTTCAAATACATTTCAAGTTATAAGCATGATAAGGTACGAACTGAATAGTTATAGTAGGGAATATTTTTTATATATCTACATATATTATTTATTTTTGCAGGGACGTATATGTACATTTCTGTGCTTATGTGTGACCGAGTGTTAGTTCGCGTACGTCAATAATTCTAGGCGTCGATAAAGAAACACCCCAGCAAGTGATATTGTTTCGTATTGTTTCCCCATATGTTTTCTCGGATTTACCGATACTCACCGAAGGGAACCAACACCTTATGTGCCATCTGTTAACAAGGACATATCGTCAAAAATGTTAAAAGTTGCCTTGCTCTTTTATAATACAGTGAGGAAACATTTTTGAAGAAGAAAATTTGACAATTAATTGAGTTTTCATAGAACTTTAATTTTTGTATCTAGTAAAGATACTGACTATAAATTAAATACTCATTGATAAACTTACTTAATACTTGGATGTAAAGTAAACAGTGACTTGGTTTCGGTTACAGACAAATTGAGACCGAAACAGATGTATTCAAGTATCTATTCATAGGTCTCTCTCCCCCCCTCTCTCTCTCTCTCTCTCTCTATATATAATATATATATATATATATATATATATATAAAGTAAGTAAAGACGTCGGGGCGGACTAATGTCGGTATCAGCCAATCAGCGAGGGAGTCTATCCTCTTTTCAATAGCACTAAACCAAGGAGATTATTTTAGCGTCTGAGGTGGGGCGCCACACCTACCATCAGCTCTTCACTTTACTGCACAGATCCCTATATATATATATATATATATATATATATATATATAAGTTAAGAGTAAGGAAATGAATCCGACGGTATACGTATAGATAAAAAGGATATGAAAACACACAATATGCTGTTAAAATGAAAATATTTTATATCATATTCATAGCTAATATTGAAAAATATTTTGATTTATAATAATCATCTTCAGAGCTTGTTTTTTAATTTCAATTTTTAAAAATTTTAATTCAAATTCAAAACGAAAAACATCGCATGATTTGCACGCTGTTTGGAACATCAATATTTTTCGTTTTGAATTTAAATTATTTTCTGCTTCTATCTCGACAAGTCCGGATTAAAAAACAAGCTCTGAAGATAACTTTTATAAATCGAAATATTGTTCAATATCAGCTATGAATATGATATAAAATATTTTCATTTTAACAGCATTGTGTGTTTTCATATCCTTTTATCTATACTATATATATATATATATATATATATATATATATATATATATATTCCTGTTCAAATGTGTTGTTGTATCTATTATTCACGCAGCGTTTCTGAAACAGAAGCAAAAATGAAATCAAAGGAAACGATTGGACAAAGATCCTGCTGAGCGTCTTTCGTTGTTACAAAAACAACAAACGCCCACACTGACGGATCTCTCTTTGGGGTGTGTCTATCATAAATATGAATCTTGTCGGTAGGGAGTCACGCAGAGAAGACGACACATCACTTTGCCCCCCCCCTCTACCCACCGCTCCTCCATATTCTTCTTCTTAAGAGACAACAAAAATGACCTTGTTCTGTTTGGCAAACCTCATCTGTGATCGTGAAAAAAAATGGCACAGAAAAGGAAAGGAAAATCCTCGTCTCTGCAATCGCTGCAGGCAACAAACGGACATTCCCGTTCTCTCATAAACTCTTTAGGTGAACTTGTTGTCCTATTTTGGGCATTTATCTAAAACTAGCAGCGGCTACCCGGCGTGGCCTGGGTAGAGGGAGATTTTTTTAAAGTTAGTCCCGCAGATCCATTATTACTGAATCGTGAGTTGAATCCTCGTGGGATGCCCCATTTAAATCCCTATTTTAAAAAAAATAGACCTTGCATTGTTCCAGCTATTCATTGATCATTGATTGAGTTATATCGATTTTTAGCTCTCCAAATTTGGTGTGGTTGGCGAAAAATGGCGCCGTTTTTTAATCTATTTTTGTCTATGAAATAAATTCTAGAGTTTCCATACAACTAAAAATTGGTTTATAACAGCATTTTTACCCAAGAAAATGGGTACTTATGTTGAATAGCACGCAAGGGATATGATTAAATTACGTATGATAACCATTACATTTCATTAATACCCGAAACCCTTGAGACGTTGGGATAAGGGTTAAGATTAGGCATAGTCTTAGGGTTAGGCTACTTCGGGAATTTCCGTAATCTAATGTTATTTATACGTAAAATGCGATTCTAATGATATTATCTCTTGAACGCTTTTCCAGTATAAATTATATATCATAATAGTTTGACTATTAAGTAATAACCTCTTTGTCTTCCCTTAGATTTTTTATCAAAAATAAATTTTCAATGAATAAATTCAGATGTTTGAAAGAATACCGAATTTGACAGTATATAAGATGCACGGGCATATAAGAGGCACCCCCATTTCAGCAGGCCAGTTTCAGGAAAAAAAGTTTTTAGTGTATTTAAGCATACATTGTTGAAAACAGTCTAACTGTGCATTGCACAAGCAGCAACATCGCTGTATAAAAGCTGCACAGGCAAGCAATAAGCATGCACAAGACACCTCAATAGCAGGAAATAATAATAATAATAATAAGAAGAAGAAGAAGAAGAAGAAGAAGAATAAGAAGAAGAAGAAGAAGAAGAAGAAGAAGTGGACAATATCATGCAAGCAGAAATGAAAGGAAAAGATAAAAAAGAATATCTCAGGAGAACTAGAAAACTTCTAGAAACCAAACTTATCAGCAGAAATCTGATCAAAGGAATCAATACCTGGGATGTCCCCATTATAAGATACTCAGGACCATTCTTAAACTTGACAAAAGAACTCAGACAGATTGACCAAAGGACGAGAAAATTAATCCCCATGCACAAGGCTCTCCACCCTAGAGATGATAGAGATAGATTATATGTGTCAAGAAAGGAAGGGGGAAGAGGTCTTGCCAACATAGAGGAAAGCGTAGAAACCACAATCCAACAACTTGAGGGTTACACAAGAAAGAGCAAAGACAAACTACTTATGGCGGCCAACAATAGTAGAATCGACAGATGGACAACCAGAAAAACAACAAAAACTAGAAAACAAAAATGGGGAGAAAAACAATTATATGGACGCTTCAAACGATGGTATTTTGCAGTATTCTCTATTAAGAATTACTAACTAATGTATGGGTTAGTTTTCTTTGTTTAATGGTATATCAACCTTCGTGGGTTATTTAGTGATGAAGCCAACTTTGAAGAAGAACAGAAGTGAAACAATGTATTCCATTGGTGGACTATAGAGAATGGGTTCATAACTTTCCCAATGGTAATAACCCGAAAGTGAACGTACAGTCACCTTCCAGCACGTTAAAAACTATATATATATATATATATATATATATATATATATATATATTAGACGAAACGTGACTCGTAGTGTCACCCATTCAGCTCTGGGCAGATAATTGAGATTATGGAGAAGGGAGTTAGCAAAGCGCATAAAATTTTAAAAAATAAATGATGCATCGCGATCACCTCATACATATATATATATATATATATATTATATATATATATATAGAGAGAGAGAGAGAGAGAGAGAGAGAGGGGGGGGGGAGAGAAACATATATATATAGATAGATGGATAGATAGATAGATAGATAGATCATACTGCCACAGAAAGACAGTAGATAGTAACGAGTGATATGATAGGCAGTATGATAGCCATGATTAGATTATCGTACATATATATATATATATATATATATATATATATATATATATATATATATATTTATTTTACAATGTTTTCATAGATCAATGTTCATTATCAACGACCGCGGTTTCATGCTAAAAGCAATCATCAGGTTGAGGAGCAAGATCCAATGGTGTTTGTTGTGGTTCTTTACTCAAAGTCACATTTAGGATTGTAAATAACGTCGGTTAATTTTTTCGAACGCTGTTATTATTTTTAAAAATTTGAATTTTTTTGAAGTAATGCCAACGAAGTTGCCTCCCTTTATTCGTTAAAAAAAATATAGGGTATTTTTTTTTAAAACTGATGATTGCTTTTAGCATGAAACCGCGGTCGTTGATAATGAACATTGATCTATGAAAACATTGTAAAATAAATAAATATTAGCTCTTACAAACTGTGATTGAGCACTGTATTTTCTTTGTTTCATCGCAAAAGAAATTTTGTTTTTACATATACCTATATATATATATATATATATATATATATATATATATATATATATAGAGAGAGAGAGAGAGAGAGAGAGAGAGAGAGAGAGAGAGAGAGATAGTAACGATTGGTATGATAGACATTATGATAGGCATGATGAGATTATCGTATTTCTAAAGATAAACAGACTGATAGACAAAGAGCCAGTGCCTAGTGAAGCCAAACACTTTATTCCCACGATTTGCTCTCTTTCCAATTCAAGGAATATCTTAAAATAATTCCCCAGAACAAACACAAGAGCTGTAAGTTTCTTATTGGAGTCATGTTGACATAGATTCGTTACGCACACTTACATAATATATATATATATATATATATATATATATAATATATATTCCGTGCGTGACTTTTTGTCCACACCCGTATCTCTCTCTCTCTCTCTCTCTCTCTCCTCTCTCTCTCTCTCTCTCTCTCTCTCTCTCTCTCTCTCTCTCTCTCCCTCTCTCGACAGTTCCTTTCCTTTCTTTTTTGTGCTCATGCCCTGACCTCCATAAAAAATGACCTCTTTTTGGCAGGGGGCCATGTTTTCTTACTCTCTAACAGACCACGTCATCCCGAAAACTTCTTAGGGAACGTATCATTCGAAGGTCTCAGGTTGGGCTGGAGTCTGCACCGACAAGATATATGAAGTGGTATCATGAGGATAATGATGAAGATGCAACGAATAACAATAATATAAAAATGGAAGCCCTAACCGCATCACCAACCCTTCTTTGGATAGAAAGGTGTGAGCAAACCCTATTTTCATGCAAACTCAATTTCTTCCTACAGGGGCGCAAATGTAGGTCTACAGTTATCAAAAACGGAAAACACATACAGAATTACGATGCCTGTTGAGAGATTTACATTCGAAAATTGAATAAATTTGACGGTTTTCTTTTCAAAATTAAAACTTTGAACAAAATTATTGAAACCAAAAAATAAATAAATAAAATCCGAACTTAAAAAAAAAAACAACTTAAAAATTCCAAATGAATGAGGCAATAATCATAACATTATATTAGTGATAAAGCCAACCTTGAAGAAGAACAGTAGTGAGACAATTCATTCCATTGGTGGGCTATAGAGAATGGGTTCATAACTTTCCCAATGGTAATAACCCGAAAGTGAACGTACTGTTACCGTCCAGTACGTTAAAACTATATATATATATATATATATATATATATATATATATATATATATATTAGACAAAACGTGACCCGTTGTGTCATTTATTCAGCTCTGGACAGATAATTGAGATTAGGGGAAGGTATTTAGCAAAGCGCATAAAATTAAAAATAAATAAATGATGCATCGCGATGACCTCCTATATATATATATATATATATATATATATATATATATATATATATATATATATATATATAATTTAATATACCAAGCGTGTTGGTAGATCCTTGCGGAGAGAAAAAAACCAGCAGAAAGTTTGATTGTAAAAATATACTACCAAACATCAACCAGGAAGAAAAAAATTTTTGAAAAAAAGAAAGGACCAAGATATTCGTACCAACAAAAAATAATCTATTGGTACAGTATTTGGCCAAAAGAAAAAACAATTTATATGTATATATATATATGTATATAAGATATATATATATTCATATAACCGCTAGGAGAAAGCTAATATGTAAAAAGTGCTCGATACCTAAGTAGAGCCAAGTAATAAAGATAATCTAATGAGTCAGACGAACCTACTATTAGTTTCGCATAAAGCACTTCAGGGCTAAAATCTGAGTCAGATTTTAGCCCTGAAGAACTTTATGCGAAACTAATAGTAGGTTCGTCTGACTCATTAGATTATCTTTATATATATATATATATATATATATATATATATATATATATAGAGAGAGAGAGAGAGAGAGAGAGAGAGATAGAGAGATAGATAGATCATACTGCCTGAGGAAGACAGTAAAGGACCCAGTAGAGAGAAATAGAAAGTAATTAATAAGAGAGTGATTTTTTTAATGACTGTTACCATCTTCCCAAACTCCATTTTTTTTTTTCAAAAGCTGAACAATTTTCATTTTATTTTATTAATAAAATATATTAAATAATACTGTATATTTTTTAAGTAATTCCTTATATTACAATTTTTTTTTTTAGTAAAGTCGTCAGGGCGGCCTAAAGTCGGTATCAGCCAGTCAGCGAGGGAGTCTATCCCATTTTCAATAGCGCTAGATCAAGGAGATTGTTTTGGCGTCTGAGGTGGAGCGCCACACCTACCATCAGCTCCTTACTTTACCGCACAGATCCCTGTGCTACTCATACGCTGAGTTGGCGAAGACCGGTATCGAACTAGGAACCTTGTGGTTTCTAGCCGAACGCTCTACCGACTGAGCTAACCGAAGAACGTTGTCACATTTTCTAAACTACAAATTCGTTTGTCATAGAAAACGCCATTAAGAGTTTTATATATCATCTGATAAATATCTAATTAGTCATTATTTCTAGGGAAGATTTTATTACATTTCAGACATTATATATGAAGAATTTATTAAATTTCAGACATTATTATATATGACGAATTTATTAAATTTCAGACATTATATATGAAGAATTTATTAAATTTCAGACATTATATATGACGAATTTTTAAATTTCAGACATTATATATGAAGAATTTATTAAATTTCAGACAGAGAATTTATTAAATTTCAGAATATATGAAGAATTTATTAAATTTCAGACATTATATATGACGAATTTATTAAATTTCAGACATTATATATGAAGATATATGACGAATTTATTAAATTTCAGACATTATATATGAAGAATTTATTAAATTTCAGACATTATATATGAAGAATTTATTAAATTTCAGACATTATATATGAAGAATTTATTAAATTTCAGACATTATATATGAAGAATTTTTAAATTTCAGACATTATATATGACGAATTTATTAAATTTCAGACATTATATATGAAGAATTTATTAAATTTCAGACATTATATATGAAGAATTTATTAAATTTCAGACATTATATATGACGAATTTATTAAATTTCAGACATTATATATGAAGAATTTATTAAATTTCAGACATTATATATGAAGAATTTATTAAATTTCAGACATTATATAATTTATTAAATTTCAGACATTATATATGAAGAATTTATTAAATTTCAGACATTATATATGAAGATTTATTAAATTTCAGACATTATATATGACGAATTTATTAAATTTCAGACATTATATATGAAGAATTTATTAAATTTCAGACATTATATATGAAGAATTTATTAAATTTCAGACATTATATATGAGAATTTATTAAATTTCAGACATTATATATGAAGAATTTATTAAATTTCAGACATTATATATGACGAATTTATTAAATTTCAGACATTATATATGAAGAATTTATTAAATTTCAGACATTATATATATGAAGAATTTATTAAATTTCAGACATTATATATGAAGAATTTATTAAATTTCAGACATTTATATATGAAGAATTTATTAAATTTCAGACATTATATATTGAATTTTTAAATTTCAGACATTATATATGAGAATTTATTAAATTTCAGACATTATATATGACGAATTTATTAAATTTCAGACATTATATATGAAGAATTTATTACATTTCAGACATTATATATGAAGAATTTATTAAATTTCAGACATTATATATGAAGAATTTATTAAATTTCAGACATTATATATGAAGAATTTATTACATTTCAGACATTATATATGAAGAATTTATTAAATTTCAGACATTATATATGAAGAATTTATTACATTTCAGACATTATATATGAAGAATTTATTAAATTTCAGACATTATATATGAAGATTTCAGACATTATATATGAAGAATTTATTAATTTCAGACATTATATATATGAAAATTTATTAAATTTCAGACATTATATATGAAGAATTTATTAAATTTCAGACATTATATATGAAGAATTTATTAAATTTCAGACATATATATGAAGAATTTATTACATTTATTATATATGAAAATAATTCTGAGACCGTCTTCTATTACTGATATAGTCCTTTGATTTTTTTTTCTTTGCTCATCTTATATTTTTTTGAAGAAATCGCCTTCAACTTTTCTCTATTGTATTTTCGCTTTCCTAGAGCATAGAAACAAAAAAAGTCCTGTTTGTACTTCGAGATGTCTTCTAATTGAGTGTAAAATTTCAAGAAAATTGATAAAGATTAGCCAATATGATTTTGGAAAACAAAGTAGTCTTAAAAAATGTTTTATTTTATGTTTTCAGTTGTTCTAAGCAAAATATTATTTTAACTTGCTGTAAGAAATAATTGAATGGATAAAATCACATAAAAATTACATATTTAGAAAGATTATTTTCTTTTCTCTCCAACCATGTAAATTATGTGCAAAAATAATGGCAGAGTGTCTCCTCACTGTCACCACACACCCGACATTCGCCATTCGAAAAAAGAAAAGATGGACAAATACCTGGAACTTGCCGGAGATTTGAAAAAGCTGTGGAATATGAGTGTGAAATTGATACCAATTCTAGTTCGTGCACTTGGAACGGTCCCAATAAACTTGGAAAAAAGACTGGAGGAACTGGAAATCAGAGGAAGAATAAAGACCAGCCAGACAACTGCACTGCTGTAATCGGCTATACGGAGACCCGAGGAGACTTGTTGTCACTCAGACATCAGTGAAAGACCATCAGCTAACGTTGGTGTGAAAAACTCAGGGACTTTGAGATAAAGACAGATCACCTTATCCCAACCAGGAGACCAGGCCTAGTGTTGATTAAAAAAAAGAGAACGTGTCAACTAGTGAACATTGCGGTTCCAGCAGACCACAGGGAAAACGAAAAAATGGACAAATACTTGGATCTTGCCAGAGAATTAAAAAAGCTATGGAATACGAAATTCAAAGTGATACCAATTGTAGTTGGTGCACTTGGCACGGTCCCAAAAATCTTGAAAAAAGACTGGAGAATCTGGAAATCAGAGGAAGAATTGAGACCACCCAGAATACTGCATTGCTGCAATATGCTAGAATACTCAGAAGAGTCCTGGAGACCTGAGGAGACTTGTTGTCCCTCAGACTCCAGTGAAATATCATCAGCTAACGCTGATGTGAAAAACTCAAAAGGAGTGAAAATAATAATAATAATAATAATAATAATAATAATAATAATAATAATAATAATAATAATAAAGATGACGAGAAATAAGATGAAAGAAATAAAATTGAACTCCTCCATATTTTCTGTGTACTTTTACATCTCGTTTGACTACAGCCCTACTTCGTGATCTGGTTTTCTCTATTTGGCGCAGCATAAAATAAACATTTTCTTTAAGAAATAATCCTACCATTTTCAGATGTGGCGATTGCTTTATCAGCATTGCCAATAATAAAACCAACAGTCACAACAACAACGATATAAAAAATAAAAATATTTATTATTACTAGCGAATATATACACCCTCCGTGTGCAAGTATTTAAGTTTTAATGTGATAAAATATCATATTGAATTAGAAAGACTAATAACACTAAATAAGAATGCAGAAAAAAGATTTGAAACATTATAATCGAAAAATAGAAAAACTAAAACCTACTCTTCCATCACTCCCGTCTTTCATTGTATAATTTTCCTAATTTTTCTATTAAGTTAATTTACGAACTGAAGAATTAAATTACAGATATTTAATCCTGTTAAGGAATTTCTTTTAAGATTTATCCCCGAGATTTTAGCTCTTATTCATTAAGATAAAACCAAACAATTAGATTTCTGTAATAGTAAACACATCTTTATTAAAATCACATTTTAATATCAATATACACAGCCTTACCGTTTACACTGTAAACTACTATGTTGTTGTAAATATAAATACAATTGCATGTTATCAGTATGTAGATAAAACCGTAAAGTATTAATTATGTATAATAATTTTTATTAATAATTGAAATCTAAATAAAAATAAAATCATGGAGAATGTGACGTAAATAACTAAGGGAATGGTGACTTGAGTAGTGATATCGTTTCCGTTACAGACAGGCAAACACACAATCTCCGCTATAATAAGACTTTACTCTTTCAGAGTTTTTCACGAGTACACCAAATGGTCGTTTTTTACGGGAGTCTGGGTGAAAAAAATCTCCTCCTACTTTCCAGAACTCTTCTGAGTATCTAGGTGGTTACTTTAAATGGACGGTCTCGATTCCTCATCTGATCTTTAGTACTCTCTTCACCCAACCTTTAAGGAAGCCCTGTCGGCTGGGGCTTTAGAATACACCGACTGCATCTATACAGAGGGGTAAGACTCCCCTTCCAATGGGGGCCTCCTTTTGGCCGTGGTTGGCGGCCGTGGATGAGCAGTTCATTATACCCTTACTTAGGTTAGACGGGCGGTCGGAGAGACCCCTTCCGATCAGTCAGCTTGTCATTTCAAGCTCTATCAACTATATTATTGCCTCAACCCTATTGTTCTTATGGCAAGCCCCAACCATTTTTATCATATATATATTTATTTATATATTGCACGAGCAGGATGCGACACAAGATCAATTTCTTAAGCGGTGTTTGAATTCAGAATTTTCCGTCTCCTAGACTGGTTACCTCACCATGGTTAACGATTCCAGTCTGCCCTGCTATTTACCCATAGCTGGAAGGAGAATTGGATTCATATCTTTCCCAAGGGTATTAGCATCATGTGAAATGCCAACAGCTTCGTCTGGGAATTGAACTCGGGTTGACGAGTCTATTTCATACGACTCTAACCATTGGACCACGCGCCTTCCTTTTTATCATATATGTGCTAGAGGGCGGTGTCTGAAGGTCTTAATATCCTTGGAATCACGTTAAACTCTATCTGATGGCATTAAATAACCTACTGAAGTTGATATGCCGTAAAACCAAAGAAACTATAGCAAATCAATCTTTAGCAAGATCCATGTATTTTTCCTAGATTTTCTAGTTTTTTTTTAAATTTGATTTTCACACACTTGTCCGCTGGAACGGCAAATACCACTAGACGAAAAGTTATTTTCTTCTTTTAATTGATATCGGGAAGGCACTCGTCTTGTAATTGAACACGATTAACCGAGTTCAAATCCTGGGCGAGGCTGTTTACATTTCAAATAGCACCAATACACCTCGGAGATTTTTTACGTGATTTTTTGTGACGAATTCCTTGAGATTGCCTTCCGAACAACTAGGATACGACATAAGTTCGATTTCTTAAGCGGAGTTTAACATGTTTGAATTCAGAGCCTTACATCTCCTAGACAGGTTCTCTAATCAAGGTTAAAAAATATTTCTTCCCTTCTATTTACACATAGATTGAAGGACAATAGTTTAAATTTCAGTTACTGGGATCGTTATTTCCAAGACATCGAAGAGAAATGCATATTAGAACAATAAACAGTAAAGAATAAGCAATTTTTAATTGAAAAAATAAAGACTGACTAAAGTATTACATAACCAAAAAGTGTTTCATCCTCATCATCAAGTCGCGCAAGCAGCACGGATACCATGACAATCTCTCGCCAACCTTCCCTATCATTCATCACCCCTGGGAGTTCTTCTGTGCAGCAACAAGCATCCTCACATAGTTAGTCAATGTAGATCCTTGTTGGGCGGCCCACATTAGCATGCCCATGTGTTGGCTTCCACAGAAGAACGTCGCTTATGAGCACGTCTTTGCTTCTCCAGCAGTGTCCTGCATGCTTAGTCCGTCTCACTCGGATTGTTTGTGAGATGGGGGGGAGCATACAGCTGCTATCTTGTCGGGTGCTGTCTCCACGACTTGTTTAAGACTGCACGCAGCATTCTTGTGCATCTAGCTTATTCTCCAGGCGCTTCGTTAGGGTCCAAGTGGTGCAGCCATACAGCAGTACTCTAGGTAGTAATATCTCATCCTCAGAAAGCGATGTTAATACACGAATAGGAAAGGCATGGCTGGCCACAAACAAAATATCAGTGATAAGGAAATCCGATCTCACTAATAAACTAGACAAGTGTTTAGATGCCACAAAACCAGCTGAAACAAAAAATAACAAGGAAAAATAAAACACGAAAATATTAGTTCAAATAGTTAAGAAGGCAAAAACATCTTAAGTCTTCCGGTTAGAACCGATCTAGTGAGGCCTCATGACCTTCAATCGGTAATTTTCACTTTCAGTTGTCAAAATTCCTAGCAAATAAGGCAATTAAAGTAACCTCCCTTGACTTTCACTTTGAACTAAACCGGTGGCTATTTTGAAAGTCTCCGTGCGAAATAAACAAATCTTATAAACGTTTTCGAAAACAATACAACTGCATGCTTTTATACAAAAATATCATAAAATGTTGTTTTTTTTTTCTCAGCCGATTGATCGGAGGGGGCCTCTCTGACCGCCCGTCTAGCCCAAGATAGGGCCAAAGTGGAGTATTGCATGTCATGAATTGCTCATCCACCTGGGCTCTATCCTTAAGCATAACGGTCGCCACCCACGGCCAACAGGTGGCCCCATTGGGGGAGTCTTACCCCTCTGCAGAGATGCAGTCGGTGCATTCTAATGCCCCAGCCGACAGGGCGGTCATAAAATGTGTTCTTAAATACAATTAAGTTCATTTCAGATAATTTCATGCTAGGAATTTAGCCAACTGACTTTCAGTTTGAAACAAGACGGTAGCCATTTTGAATGTGTCCGTGTGAAATATACACATCTTAGAATCGTTTCGAAAACAATACAACTGCATGCTTTAACACAAAATATCATAAAATGTGTTCTTAATAACAATTAAGTTCATTTCAGATAATTTTATGCTAGGAATTTAGCTAACTGACTTTCACTTTGAAACAAGACGGTAGCCATTTTGAATGTGTCCGTACGAAATATACACATCTTAGAATCGTTTCGAAAACAATACAACTGCATGCTTTAACACAAAAATATCATAAAATGTGTTCTTAATAACAATTAAGTTCATTTCAGATAATGCGCAAGCACAATTTTATGCTAGGAATTTTAACAACTAAAGGTGAAAATTACCCTTCAATTCTCATTGGATACTCATTCCCAACTCATTTGGTTTAGGTCTATTCAACAATTATGAGCAGGCCGCTCATAAGATTTGCCATGAACACACTGTAACTAATGCCACTATATATCCAACTATATGCTTCCCTTCCTAGCTTTCTGGTTAGAACGAACGGTGACTGGCGCTGAAATCGAGCGTTCCTAATGTGACACTAATTAAATAAAACACGCTGGGGGTGGGGCCAAGGTCTTTGCCCAAGGCCTTGCTTCAAGACATATCAGCCCCAAATGACATTATCCTCACTAGGACTATAAACAAAAACAATACTATCAGTGTTATCGGTAATATTATCAATGTTAACATGACAAGCATTATCGGCTTACTGTACGGCATTGATACATTAATCAACAAACATTATCATTCTCGACTTAATTATGGACATTATCAAAGAGAAGATGCTGTCAATCTCAAAGTTTGTCTCATACTATTATCATGTATTAAATCAAATGAAGAAAAATCAAATATTCTACAGAGTTTAACATTTCTATTAATATATTTCTTCGAATCTATCTATCTATCTATCTATCTATCCATCCATCTATATATCTATCCATTTATCTGTCTATCCATCTATCCATACATCTATCTATCTATCTATCCATCCATCTATCTATCTATCTATTCGTCCATCTACCCATCCATCTATTAATCCATCCATCCATCTATCTAACAATTTATCTATCTATCCATCCATCTATCTATCTGTCTATCTATCCATCCATCCATCCATCCATCTATCCCTCTATCTATCTATGTATCTATCTATCTTTACAGTGGTACCGTGACTTACCAGTTTTTCAAGTTACGATATGTGACTCGGTCAAATTTTGCTTTGGGATGAGAGATAAAATTTGAGGTACGAGCTTCAGATACGCTTATGTTAATAAGTTGACTGAAAACAGCTAAGTTTCCAAATTCATTACGTCAAAGAATAATATCATATATATATATATATATATATATATATATATATATATATATATAATGAATAGTGAATGAAAAAATGAGAAAAGTATTGGCATGAAATGGTGCTCAACGCTAATAAAGCAGAGCAGATTTATTTTTTAAACAAATTTTTAAAGTTGTGTATATTACAAAATACAAGCAATAACTTGTTAAATAAGAGAAGTGAACTCGTTTCGAAATGTAGGCATTTGACCAAATTTTTACTGTGTCACTTACCACCTGACCCTAATTGATCCCTTAATTTTCGCTCTCCTTTTATTTATTTTTAAAAAATCATCTGTACACCGCGAGCATTAACACCATAGCAAGTTTGTTTGATTATAATGTTTTTTTAAATACAAATTTAACGTCATAACATTACATCACGTGAACATGATCCACGTCACAAAAACGTTAAAGAAGCCACAGTTTTAAAAAAAAACAATTTTTAGCTTTACATTTCCCATCGCGTGAAAACATTTCATATAAACGCTAAAAATTACTGGTTTTTAAAATCTCAACCATTTCACGACTGGTTTTTAAGATCTCAACCATTGAACTCATCTGATGATTAGATTACCATGAAACTTCAAGTTATGAGTGTAAAACCATAATATTACCATTGATTATATATATATATATATATATATATATATATATATATATATATATATATATATATATATAATGAGCATTAAAACTTATTGCAGCACATAATTCAAGACATTTTATGTTATCATGTTTTTATACAAGACATTGAAATATTCATTTTAAATTCGTATCAAAAATTTATTGTCTTCAGGGAGGGGCTGGAACGGATTAATGACATTGCAGTTTTTTTCAATGGGAAAAACTGATTTGATATACGAAAAAATTGAGTTACGATTTAAACGAATTAAACTCGTAAGTCAATGTAGTACTATACCCACATTGACACCGGGAATACAATTGGTGTGCCTGTGAGACTGAGAGTTCTCATATAAGAGAGTTCTTTAGTGATATAGGGAGATATTAGAGAGAGACAGATTAGAGATTTACTTGGTTAAGAGTTGGCCTTACTTTATCACTTGTTGACATCTTTACTCTTCCAGTTGCCGAGTTCCTGTCTAGTTGAATTCTTCTAGCTGCTCCTTCTTGGGTTCCTCTAATTATTGGTGCTATTGATCTCTAATATTATTGTTTTATTCTCCAACGTATTAAGATCAATCTTATGAATGATTTTTATATAGAAACCAATTAAAATATGGTTAAAATATATGTAATATTTTAATTTCGTTAGTCTTTCTAACTAAATATATTTCCTTACATTAAAATTTAAATATTTTCGTCCGGAGGGTGAATATTT
The DNA here is from genome assembly GCA_023376005.1 of Doryteuthis pealeii. Classification (NCBI taxonomy): domain Eukaryota; kingdom Metazoa; phylum Mollusca; class Cephalopoda; order Myopsida; family Loliginidae; genus Doryteuthis; species Doryteuthis pealeii. Next base: position 52,067,861 of record CM042166.1, on the reverse strand, counting down.
TTGCTAGTGACGGTAATGATTGTTTTAAACTTAAGCAAATATTTGACCAATTCTGAATCCTCTAAGGATTGAGTTTAGGCTTATTAAAGAAAAACACGACCAAGTCTACAATAGGCACTCCAATTCCTCAAGTTAATGAAGAGTTCATATTTTAACTCGTCACAGCTTTCAAATATTTGAAAATAAAATAAAAGACGATTTTTTGCACTTATAATGTATCTGACAAAAACAAATTTTACAAATTGTGTGATACTATTTCTGAACAACATCCTTTTATTTAAATAAACATAAAAATATTTTGTAAATAAAAACTGTATTTGTATTTAAATAAATATAATTGCATTTATTAAAGA